>JAHVAK010000234.1:600000-855000 GCA_019845155.1 Luehdorfia chinensis | reverse complement strand
CTCCTTTCGAAATAGACTGCCGTGTCATTGTAGTGTGATTTTCATTGGATATTATGCTATCTTTGTATTATTCGACAGATCGTAAATAAGTAAAGTAAAGATTAAGATTTAACGTAAAGTTTATTTTTTATTAACTTGCCTAAATAGGCTTTCATTTATTCCAAAATAAGATAATAGTTCTGAAAATACTTTCACAATATCATCATCTGCTATAAAAGCTTTTTACATACAAATTAGAGTTGTTCATCTAGAAAAAACATCGATGTTCGACGATGCGTCGATAAAAAACATCGTTGTTTTATTCCCTACTTTGTAACAAAATCTAATTTTTATGAAAGATAATTACATGATATGCAATGAAGTGAAAAAAAATTCCAAAGTTCAATCAACTCGGTTCATTATGTTGGTGCTTCCACATTCATAAACTCAATGTTTTCTTTACACAAATAAAATGATACAAAAGTTTAATGCTTGCTTTAACATCAGCACTTTCTCAATTTTCAATATTCCCATAATTGACAGACGATTTAGCATCTGTGATGTTAACTACTAATTTTTGCGATACATCGAATGAAAGTACATCGATGCATCGCTAAACATCGACTATAGTCGATAAATCGGTTCGATTCGACGTATCGAAAGTTAAACATCGATGTTTTCGATGCGTCGCCGTATATCGGTCACTCCTAATTCAAATAACTAACGAAACACACTCATGTATTCTACTTGTCAAATTGTATATCTTTCGGAGGAGTTTCTCAATTCGACTGAATATTCTTTTGAGTGTATGTTACGCGACAACTTCGCTAATTGTGATCCGATTTCAATGATTATTAAGTTGAATTGGTTATACTTTATGTTGGTCCCATACAAATTTGTTCGAGTTCTGAACAATGGAATTCATGAGAAAATAAAGGAAACTTAAATTCGCGACGGAGTCTGATTTATGATTAAATAATTTTTAATAATAATCAATAAATATGGCGTATATTTATTGATTATTATTACATTACAGTATTACGTACAGTATTATTATGTATGTGTATATGTCGACGATTTTGCTTTCTTAGTTGCATAACTGAAATAGAACATTTATACAGACTGAAGCAGCTAAAAGAGGCGGCAGCGGCAAGCCGTGCCGTTACGGATTACACTGCGCTCGTCCCGGTTGCCGTTTCAAACATCCAGACAGGTGAAACTAACTGTTATATATGTATGTTATATATACACTGTATGTATATCGGCTTGGTGGCGGCTTAAGAGAATCTACCACCCCATAACATCCGGTGGGTGTCGTAAAAGTCGATAGAGGGATAATTAACACCAGAAGATGGTCAACAGCATCTTTCTGGAACATCTGAATTAATAAACTGCGGTTGCCAACCCGCCTGCCATGCGTGGCAACTATGGCAAAATCCCCCCAAATTGAGAGCTAAGAACCCCAAAAAGGGGAGGCCTATGTTCAGCAGTGGACTAGTGGAAGGCTGAAATGATGATGATGATGATGATATACACTGTATATTTATGGAAGACTGTGACGAGACGAGCAAGTCGTTCGCCTGATGGTAAGTGCAATGTCTGTACATTACAAGTGCCGAGTTACCTAGAACATTTGTGTGTGGCACCACACTGCGCTCGTCACCCTGACTTCATAAGCCCATATCCTCAGTAATTACACTGGCTATCAGTGCCCTTCAGACCGTATCAGTAATATTTGCACACTATTGTTTGATGGCATATAACTGGCAGTTACTAGAAGGAAGGAAGGAAGGAAGGATGCAGGAAGCATAAGAATCCTACCACTTGTTTTGATTTATTTCCAGGTGCGATCAGATTTTTTTTTATTTATTTAGAAGATTTACAGCGTTTTACAATGTGGAGTTACACATATATTCATTCATTAATTTCAGCCTATTTTAGTCCACTGTTGAACATAGGCTTCCCCCATAGATTGCCACAAAACAAGGTCCTGAGCCACCTGCATCCATCGACTTCCCGCAAAACCGTGCAGGTCGTCCCCTTCGATATACCCTTTCGATATTAAATTTCGAGTAAATCGATGTAACGAGTAATCGAAACATATTGAGGTCAAAACAGAATTTTCAAACACATGCAAAATAAAGTAAGACAAAAGGGATTTTTCATTTCAACCGCAGTTTATTTATTCAGATATTCCAGAAGATGCGGCTTCTGCTTTTAATTTTCCCTCTGTCGACTTTTACCACACCCACAGAATGAGATGGGATGGTAGATTTTCTTACGCCGCTACCACACGGCACATTCGTTTCATGATCGATTTAATAAAAATTGTATACTTCAAGTGTGCATGTACGGCAAAGCTAAAATTCTCTGTTGTTTTCTACTGCACATTTTTTCGCTGACACTATCTCTTGTGGAATACGACGCGATCGGTATGAGATGGGATGTTAGATTGGTATACACATTTTTTCTACTATCAGTTTAGGACGTAAGTTAATCTGTCTATGCACATAGTTTTGGGTACCGATCTTACATACACACGTACAGTCACGCCTATTTCCCATATAAGGGATCGGGGGGGGGGGGGGGGGGGGGACGAATCGTGATGGGTGTCGAACCACGTCGCCGCCGTTTTGGTACGAGTCGAAAAATTCTTACTCCCCATTGCGTTCCAAGTCTTAGTTCTTAGTCGCCTCTAACGACACCTCGGTAGGAAAGAGGTAGGTGCCATTCTACTCTGCCTGTGTTTTCAGAACAACTACAATTTACCTTGTATGTGGTATTATTTCTCTCATATCAACTGATTACAATAATTGTTTATATGACAGACCTGCGTCTTCTCAGTCCGGATCCCTGAAGAGTCCGACGCATGACACAAACTGTGTACTGCCGCATCTGTTGCTTGTAAGACTGCAATCCGACGGGGACGTTGTAATCAACGATAAGGTAATGTTTATTAAATAACCTATACCAGGAGACACTGTGTAGGAGCGATGACCTGTCCAGTTTTGCGGGAAGTTGATGGATAAAAGGGGCTTCGTGACAAACCAGGAGGAGGGCTCTAATGATTATGATGATCTAGTCAATTCCGACAAGTGCGTCATTTTTCTATGAACAGTCACAATGTCCACTGAGCAGAATATAGCCTTTAGTATTCCTTAGGTCTTATCCTGTAACAGGATCTAAGGAAGGGTCAGATGCAGTGTTATCGACACGAGACAATACAGTGTCACAGACCCGAGACAATAAGTTTGACCAGATTCGAAAGCGACTTACTCATAGGCAGGTTTGCTGACCGCAGACTGGTTGTAGTTAAATAATAAATCTGGTCGACTTGACTTGAAAACTTGAAATTAATTTACGTATAGTCATTTCATAAAAAAATATTTTAGGATATTCATTGTTTGTAAACAGCCGTGGTAGCACAGAGGCTAGGCGCTCGATTAAAATTTCATAGTACGCGAGTGTCCTGGTTTCGATTCCCGGCACCACTAAATTTGTTAATTGCAATTTACGTGATGTGAGGAGACCTGCATTTCTGAGGAAGCACGCGAACCCGCATTGGAGCAGGGTGGCGGACTCTTCCTTGCTCCAAAGCCCTCTCAGAAATCAGAGGGGGCCCGTGGCTCAACAGTGGGACATTTATAGGCCTTTTACATTTTTGTTTTAATATGTAATATAATACCGAAAAACATAGTGCGAATTTTCTATACTGTTCGTGTTTTTTTATGCGGTCAGAGAGACCTCAGTATGAAACGGTGGTATATTCTAGAAGCAATGACATTACAAATGATTTGTTTTTTTAAGTATAAATCGAAATGTTTACCATTGTTGTTTTTGTATGAATAATAAGAGCGATCAAAGCGCGGAGTCCAATCGGCTGGATGCAAGCAAATACAAGAAGAAACAAGTTAGCACGCAGTCGGAGGAGGAATACACTCTGTCTGCGGCCGTCGTATGCGTCGAGGACAACCCGAAGAACTTGGTCGCGTACATACAAGTGTCCAAAGACAACGAGCCGCGGTGGTATCTGTTCAACGACTTGAGGTGATTATGAATTTTAATATAAAATCTAAAGAAGGTAAAGAATCTACCACCCCATCTGATCCCGTGGGTTTCTTAAAAGTCGACTGGGGGAAAATGAAAACCAGGAGATGGACAGCAGTATCTTCCTCGAAGATCTGAATGAATAACCCTCCTGCCAAGCGTGGCAACTATGTCGAAATCCCCCCCAAAATTAGAGCTACAAACTTTTGTGGCAGTCTACGGGGGAGGTGTATGTTCAGCGGTGGACTAGTGATAGGCTGACGATGATAGAGATAAAGATGTGTGAAAATAACTGTTACTGGTGGTAGGATTCCTATGCAGGAATCCGTCTAGGTAGGTACCACCCCAGTGCCAGTTATTCTGCCGTGAAGCAGTAGTGTGCAAGCATTACTGTGTTTCGGTTTGAAGGGCACTGAGAGCTAGCGTTATCGCTGGGCATATGGGACTTAAGAACTGATGTCTTAGGGTGATGGACGCATTGTGGTGTCACACTCGGTGACACAGCATTTGTTATGGGCAGACGTTGCACGTCCCCTACAATAACCCTAATATTTAATTGAGACCGACTACGTATGTATACGCCGTCTAATAAACACACATTTTTTATTGGATAAAACGATGAAACGAGCAAAACGTTGTTATGGGCTGAAGTTACACTTACCATCAGGTGAACGTTTTGCTCGTTCCGTCACCTTTATCAATTAAAAAAAAATGTATTAAAGAAAATATGTAATAGTGAACGTTTTTCTCTTGGATATAAGTTGTCTAAGATGGTTGCCGCGCTAGCATAGAAGATACCATTTCATTATTGCCTTCGTTTTTTCCAGTATTGTGCCGGTGACCGTTGAAGAAGTTGTTCAGTTTAGCGCGTGGTGGAAATCGCCCTGTGTATTGTTCTATACATCGAACGGCGCGAGAAACGCCAGCACTGAAACTAGCCAGAGCTCATAGCCTCTATTCACGTATGGACCTTATAGCGATGGGTGAGTCTGATGTTATGGGTCCTTTGCTTTTTTATATTTACGTTAAGAAGTACTCTGACCGCTACCACGCAGTCGACAAAGTGTGTATCGCGCGTGAGGTATACGGTGACAATAATTCCACGACCGTAAATCAGTTATTCAGTCATGTGGTGGCGGCTTCAGAGAATCTACCATTCACATCCCGTGGGTGTCGTAAAAGTCGACAGAGGGAAAATTTAAACCAGAAGGTGGGCAGCAGTATCTTCATGGAACATCTGAATAAATAAACTACGGTTGCCAATCCGCCTGCCAAGCGTGGCAACTTTGGCTAAATGAGAGTTACAAACTTTTATGGCAATCTATTCGGGTAGCTTATGTTCGTTCTGCAGTGGAATAGTGATAGGCTGAAATGATTCAATTATAGCAAAATAGACTTTGGTTGTAATCCGAAGAAATCAATATATTCGTAATATATTATGTGGTCATTACTTTTTTCCTCAGAGCGGGACGCCATTAAATCATATATTTAATAACATTAATTATATAGTTATGAAAATTTTTAGTTATCAAAAATGAAAATAACTACTAATCTTGTCCAACCTGACGGGCTGTTTTTTTAAATTTTTCGGATGAGAATATTTTGTTTTTAAATATGAATGGAACTGTTTACTGTACGTCTTGATGTAACGCCTTGGTTTTGCCCAAGCGGGACATTTTTACGTATTTTGTGGACAGCGGGACAGACAGCATAAAAGCCATACAAACGCATGGTCACGTTAAGTATATAAAGTAAAAGTTTAAGCCTATAAATGTCCCAACTGCTGAGCACAGGCCTCCTCTCATTTCTGAGAGGGTTTCAGAGCTAGGAAGAATCCGCCACGCTGCTCCAATGCGGGTTGGCGGACTGCACGTGTCTTCGAAATATTTTATATTTCTCAGACATGCCGGTTTACTCACGATGTTTTCCTTCACCGCCGAGCACGTGGTAAATCAGCACTTAAAATTGCAATTAACAATTTTAGTGGTGCCGGCACCGGGAATCGAACCCAGATCACTCGCGTACTATGAAATTTACCGAGCGCCTAGCCCCTCAGCTACCACGGCTCTAAGTATATATTTCTCAATAATGTTGACCTACAAAATTTCTAACGGCAACATAATCTGAAACCGAGTAGTTCAGCGTTGATTAGAATCAGCGTTGCATTTTCCCTAGGCGACGTATAATTCGACTGAGGGAAATTCTAGAAAAATCCTGGGCTCGTGTAGTATTTAGCGGAATAGTCTTCCTAAATGAGTATAATGACCGGGGATCGACAGCAGCACGCAGGATCTGAGGCGTGTGACGATGCGTCCAGGCATGGCGATTGTGGCACTTAATCTGGGCTGATGGTGGAATGCTCGCACTGTCAGAAGCAGAAGCACTTACACGTCAACGTTTGAACAATTGCAACGTCTGCCCATAACAGATGCTGTGTCACTCAGAATAATTGCGTGGCACCACATTGAACCCGTCAGCCTGTGACAACAGTTCAAATGTATCGAATGCCCTGTGATTACACTAGCTCTCAGTGCCCTTCAGATCGAAACATTAATGTTTGCACTCTACTACTTTACGGCAGAATAACTGGCCCTGCGCTGATACCTACCATAATGTGGACAAATTTTTGCAATATTATTGTATTAATGTATCATTATCTCCACAGAGCTATGTGTCCGTACGATCTGCACGACGTTTACTATCAGTTCGCGAACGAGGCACACTACAGTTACGAATCAGTCCGCGACCTTCAGATCATTTAATGTTTGCTTTTTGAATTGCGTTCAGAAGAGAATTCGAAGTCTTAATTAGTTTAGAGTAAACCGTATGTAACTTTCTACGCGAAACATGGGGGCGGACTGTGCTCGCGATATCTTACAGCGCCATTCGAATCCAGCAACAACGCATATATTCCTGTTAGGGCTGTCCCTCTTAATAAGAGTCGGGGATGTTTTCAGAGGCGGCAGCTTTTACGCGAGAATACGAAAGCGACGTGGCATCCCTGGTGCATAGAGTGCGGACCAGCACTCATAGTATTCGAGTCACGATAGCGAATATGTGTAAACAAGATACGTACAATCATGCCTTTTTCCCATGTAAGGGGTATGTAGAGACCACACGTAGCCCACTAGGCTTATAGCTGTAGCTGCCAGAGTTGAAGGGCAGCATGGTGAGCACATTCATCAACACATAGTCTTAAAGCGTGTGGTGGCGGCTCGATAAAAGAATACTACCACTCCACCCCATCCAATGGATCTCGTAAAAGACGAGTAAGGAATTAAACTGCACTGTGCACCCAACAGCGCATGGTGCCGATGGGCTCACCACCTATCATACCAAGTGCATTATATTGTTTTGGTGAAACGTGGATTGCGGCAGTCATCTGTTTTTGCAGTGAGTGCCCAGTCTCTGACTACCCCTTATGGGATACAGTCGTGATCTTATGTATGTATGTCATCACTCCGAGAAAACTGACGCCGGCTCCTATCACTACTGCCCATAACAAACGCTGTGTCACCTGGAATATTTCTGAGTGGCAGCAGTAGATAATTGCGATCTGTTCTTAACTTCTGTGATTTTAGTAGTAGCAAAATTGTGCTGCAATGCTAGTTAATCAAATATATCTTCCCTATTCGATTAGGTATAATTGAAAAACATTACTAAATTATTGATGTAAAATTTAGATAGTAATCCTGGGACTAGTTCAAGTATTTGTTTATTCCTAATGTCTAAAAAGGTTCTGAATCAATATCACTGCTAAAGTCCACGCGAACATGTTGGATATAAGCTTATTTCGCAATTCAATCAAAACATAGATACATTTAAATCGCATTAAAAAATCTGAACGATCATTTGATATTGACACTGGTGAACTTGCTTCTGTCCTGGTTTTATTTTAAATAAATCCAGAAAAAAAATTACGAAATGTTCTCCGAATATTGTAATGAAAAGTTGCAACCAATCTATACAAATAAATAAAATTGAAGTGTCTGTTTGTAATAACAAAATAATAGCTTTTTACTTAATGCTTATGAAAGTATATACGGAACTAACATACGGAAAAGAACAATTTTTAACATTTTTGTCTGCCTGTTTGTTTCGGCTAATCTCCGAAACGGGTGGACCGATTTTGACGGGATTATAGCGGTTAACTCAGGCCACTTTAATTTTAGAAAAATAATTATGGTTCCGCGCAAAAACATTAAAACCCCAAAAGCCTAATCAAATAGGGGAGTACATATGTATATCATCGATCGGGGATGGCTTTTTTACGCGAGTGAAACCGCGGGGCACAGCTAGTCTTTAATAAAACTATTGTACAGAACAATTATGAATTTAGAATAAGTAAACTTTCTGTCAATGGCACTAGGTGGGGCTTCGTGTGGAAACTGTATGTAGTCGTATAGAGCGGTACGGCACTGTGAATATATAGCTAAAGCATTACGGAAAGTACGTAGAAACGTTCGAAATGAACGCTCCCACACAGACACACGCTTCGACAATTACCTAAGCGGACGTCGCAGTGCTGTCAGTCGCGGGTGCCGCCTCGAGACGTGTAGTTACGTTTTGCATTTATCTCTGTTGCTTGCGCTATGAACAGACAGCATCGCTATTTAACATCATAACTTGTTAAATGTAAGGATTGATATAAAATAAGACAATTTCACCGGCTTTCGGCACGCTTCGTTCGGCTCTTGCGTTGTGGTTCATAGCACCTTAACATAACCGAACCTACCCAAACATACATAAATTAACCAAGTCATGATGGTAAATCTTAAGATTTACTAGTGAAACTTAAGATTTAGCACTATTCGGGCTTTTACAGTAATCTATGTATGGTTAATTTGCTGCGCAATCAGTATTTTTTTTTATTGATAAATATAAATTGATAGGTGATTTAAAAATAATCAATAATCAATAAAAAATAGTCAATTTATAATGATGAAGAATAAAATGTTGATGTTTTTACTTAATTTTATTTGTGAACTAGTTAATTAATTCGATTATTTGATTATTAGAGAAGCCATAAATGTTTTAATTAATATAATAATATATTTTTTTTTTACTTTTACATAAGATAACAACCATGGTGCTCCAATGGAGTAGATATTTATTTAAAAAAATGGGACTAGTTTCTTTACTGCTTTAGCTATATATTTACTGTGGGTACGGTATGAGAATGTTTTCGAATGAATACAAGAATTAGAATAAGCTAGGGGCTATCCTAGTATCATTTTCTTTCGTTATTTTCCCATGATTTTAACGAAATCAAAAGAAAATATTTGAAGCGTGATATCACGTTCAGTTCATATCAGCATAAGTTTTTAAAAGAATTCCACTATTTTTAAGTCTAAGGTAAACTATTTTAAATGTGATTGTTAGCAGGTAAAGAGAATAAGAGAATTGTCTGACGATAGTTACGAAATTTTGAAAATTATGTTTTAAAACGTACTTAAACGTAGATTAAAATACTGGCAAATAAGAGAATAAATAAATATGGCTTAGTGTAACATTTAACAAAATTAAAAAAATGGTCAGTACTTTTTATTGCCTTTTTTTGAAAAAAAAAATAAAGAAACAAATATTTATATATTGAACATCTATCATAAAATATTACCTTTCAACACAGTCTTTAGCTGTTCGTATACACATTTTATTGCAAACGAAAATATTATAAATGCAAAGAAATATGTATTTTTGCGAACAAATCGATATTTTTTGCAGCGTCCAATTATCTTCTTATTGGAGAGTCGTACCAGTTATATGATGTGACATTTTTATGAAGGTCTTAATCAGAATCTGTTAAAACAAATTAAAAGTAAAGCAAACTTGGCTATTTACAGGCGACAAAGCGGAATTATGACCCAATATTTAATTAAAAATTTACTAATTCGTACCTACGACGTTATGGAATAAGAAATTTTGGACTGTCATTGTCTTTTGCAAACATATAACTAAATAAAACCATTCATCGTCAATTTAATAATGCTGCAAGCTTATTTAGATATATTGGAATGTCTATACAAAATTATGCACGGTCGTGATTCCATTTAGTTGACTGTACTTTTATGTCCATTTTTGTATTTTTTTTTAGCTTTGCTTAACTGTTTCGACAACAACCAGTAATTTTCAGCTCTGGGTATAATTGGTTTGTAACTGTGGTATTACTGAATTAGAATTAGATTTTAATTATTATAATTTTATACATATTTGAATTGTGGCATTATTTTATAAATATAAGAATCTTTTACTGAAGTACCAATTTTCCGAACTCTTTACATGATCTGTATCGCGATCAGTATTTTTGATTCTCTTATATATTTTTTTGTTACTTATTCCTATTTTAACTATTGGGTGACTGGTTATTTAAATAAAGTTTACTTATTAAATCATATTGTGTTTTATTAATTCTTAATAGGTGTAACCCAGCGGCTTCCAAACTTTTTCTTCAACGGAACAACACTTCGCCAACCCGGAATTTTTTGAGGAACACTTAGTTAGTGTTCCTCAAAAAATTCCGGGTTTCATCCGGATTTGTTTGCGAACGCTACCGCTACCCGCCATTCGGTATAAAGTAGAAGATAAATGTGTACAGTGTATTTACTTTCCAAATTGGCGCTGAACATCTGTTCAGATTCAACGGAACACTTGGGTTCCGCAGAAAATAATTTTTGAACACTCGTATTGCTATATAAGCAAGTTTCTAAGTTTCAAAACTTTCTAATCACCGAGAAGGAAACGCTTTGTGTACGATCGAATCGCATGTAAGTGCTCAAAGTATTAAGGTTTATTTATGTAATTACTAGCTGATGCCCGAATATCCCGTGAGGACTATTTGATTTTCCGGAAAAAAAAGTCTCCTATGTCCGTTTCCGGGATGAAAGCTATCTCTGTGACAAATTTCGTCAAAATCGGTTTAGCGGTTGAGCCGTGAAAAGGTAACAAACGGACAGAGGCACAGAGAGTTTCTTTCGCATTTATAATATTAGCATGTATGTTGAATAGGTAGTTGTATCAACCAAGCGAGCTCAGTTTTCCGATGAAGCTGTAAAAGCCACAAAGGCTAACAGCGAAAAATTCACCTAAACACGACAGTCCGAACGGAGGCCCGCAGTCTCCCTCGGACGGTCATTAGATGACTTAAGATAATAATTTTATGGAGATATTCACAGTAGCGCAAGCACGCTAGCGAACGCAACGGTCCGAATTTAGATGTTTAGTAGGAGTTCATATTTATGTATTTATGTTTGGGTCAAACCAAACCTGGCACGCAGGCCCGCGAGCACAGCATCCGATGAAGCTGTAAAAGCCAAAAGGCTGACAGCGATTACTTCACCGAAAACAAGTAAGTCACCTAAACAAAATAAGTAAAATATGTTAAAAGTATAATAAGCTGATATAAATAAATGAAAATCGAAAGGCAATCTATTGGTGAGGCCTTGTTCGGCAATGAACTTATGGTGGCTTGTTATGATTTTGAACCACTTAGGTAACATGAAGAGATTGATTATTATAAAGACATGTGGTATCATAATGACACGTTCCGTGTCTGGCTTGTTTCGTCGGCAGCGTCAGGTGTATCTTTGTAATTATAGTACGTTCGCGTTAAGAAAATGAGTCATCGTTGTCCGCCGGCCTGGCCACGCCCCCCAGCCAATTACAATGCTACAAATTAGAAAGTCGAGTTCACGGTGACCAGTTGAAGACAGACCTTCGAACAAAACGGCTGAGTATTTGTGTATTTTGTGTGTTACTCGTTCAACATTAAATTTTGAAAATGAATACCTCACCTATTCGAAAGAATAAAAGAGGATCAATACTTTATAGCGCAGGGAGACACATAATTTACAGCTTATATAAGTACTTTAAACTGTGTGATTTAAATGCGACTGTGGAGAGCACAGTAACAGCAAGTGCATGCGGTGTGGCCGAAAATACTGTTTTTTTATACTGTAATTTTATAAATTATTAAAGAACAAAAGGATACTAACTAACACATTAAAATCACCCGTTCTAAATTCTTTCACAATAAATGTAACTGGTATAATGGTTAAGACAATTTGATTCTATTAAACTTAATTCATTTTTTTAATTATTTGAATTTTTATTCCACTGTGAATACACCCTTACCCTGTAGTTGCACTGATGATTCACTATTTTCTTAACGCGAACGGACTATTATCTTTTTTTTTCGATTTTCCTATACCGCTTATTTCTGTTCTGGCCAATACCGGACTAGAAAGATGTTTAAGTACATACCTATTTAAAGTTTGGTGCTTTCTTACTCATAGAAAGCTTTTAGTCCGAAGAATCGAATTATCTAAGGGTTAATGAAAATTCCGAAAGTCCTGGACTAAAAGTAAAATTAAACTCTTAGTCTTTCTACAATGCGATTGAGCACCGTGTATATTGTATTATAAATATTACAAACATCATTTATATATATATCAACTGGAGAAATACTAGCGTTTCCGACGGCGGTTCGCAAGAGCTAACAGAACCATTTACTGCAAACATGGGATTTCATCATAGCCCTCTTACAGCTTTATTATTCATCGTGGATGTTCGTCTGTGGTTCATATGCTTCGGGAAACATCTCGTATCACCGGATTCGAAATCCTGCATATTTGCTACGGTAAACGATAACGTTTTAAGGGAATCTGCCGGTGTGTGAGCAGTATTTCAAAGCACGATTAAACGCTTATCTACAGGAGAGCATCGTGGCAACCTGCCCTCCCATGTTAAGTCTAATCTCTCCAAGTTATCTTTTTACTGGAATAACCCTGATGGTATCTTTAACACCTTATTTTATGAAATTTCTAACAAATGTAATAAAGTCGAGACTAACGAATATAATAAAGGAGAAACTAGAAAGGTAGTTATAATTCGAAAAATATATGCTTTTGTTAGTGGGCAACTAAAGGAATCAGAGTATAGACAATTTATATTATCCCTATGCTAAAAAATCCCTTACAGCTAATATAACATTTCATCAGTATGGTAAACACTACTCAAACATCTTAAAAAGTGTTAAAGCTAAAGCGATAAAATTCGGAAGCTTATATTTTATTATTCCTATGCAGGAATTTGTCTAGGTAGGTACCACCTCAGGGCCAGTTATTCTGCCGTGAAGCAGTAGTGTTCAAACTATTCGGTGTTTCGGTTTGAAGGGCACTGTGAGCTAGCGTAATCGCTGGGCATTTGAGACTTAAGAACTGATGTCTCAGGGTGACTGGCGCAGTGTGTTGTCACACAGAAATATTCTGGGTGACACAGCATTTGTTGTGGGCGGACGTTGCACTTACCATCAGGTGAACGTTTTGCTAGTTTCGTCACTGTATACAATAAAAAAAAGAGACTGTCTTGTAATAAAGTTAAAGCTACATGAAATGTTATTAATTTAGAAACTTAACTAATTAATAACTTAACTTATTAATTTAGAAACCGAAAAAAAAAAATTATACTAGATAATACAAAAAAGGAAGACTTTGAATATTAATGGCACTGTAGTGAAACATAATTATATAAAGTAGCAAATGAGTTTCTTAATGTTTTTTTCAAATATACTCGTACCTACTAAAAGTACTAAATATTTGCAGTAAAGTCCTGTATTTGCAGAGTCATTCCTTAGAAAATATGTAAACATTAACATTCCTAACTTTCATTAGGTCTACATATATTGTAATGGCATTTGGGAAACTAAATAAAAAGAATTTCGGTGTGAGTAATAGATTTAGTTATTAACGATATAGCCCCAAACTATATATACTATTAGCGATGATTTTTAACCTCATAGAGGCATAATGTGGTAACGTGTGGTAGCGGTTTAAGAGAATCTACTACCCCATTTCATCCCGTCGGTCTTAAAAATTCACAGAGGGAAAATTAAAAACTAGGCGATGGGCAGCAGCATGATCCTGGAACATCTGAATAATTAAATTACGGTTGCCAACCCGCCTGGCAAGCGTGGCAACTATGACTAATTCCCGAAAAATTAGAGCTACAAACTTTTGTGGCAATTGATGCGGAAGGCCTTTGTGCGCCTTGCCTTGCCCGCGGTTGTGATGCCTTCTCTGACTACTAAATTTATGATTTAATTTTTATGTCATGTATAAATTACATACAAAATGGCATTGAAAAAAAATACTAGGTCTTATTATTGAACCGGTTTAGATTTTGACTTTTATAAGAGCTTCATACAAGCCTAAACTTAATAAAGAAATTTTAACTTTGACATGCCAAGCCCCAGCCCCAGCCAAGCCAAGGCCCTGGCCCCGGCAACTAAAAGCCCTTTTACAATAAATTAAGACAATTTTATTGCAGATGAGACTTTCCAATTCAGGAACTTTGCTGCGAACTCTGCATTGAATATTCATGAGCATAAACAGACAATATTCAAACTCATGAGCTTAAACATATAATATGTAAGTAGTATTAAGTTAATCAAATTAAATCTCCCGAATTATTAACGAAAAATTACCGGATAATTAAGCCGCTGGTTTTCACCATCGCACTTTGCTGCTGAACTCAAAATTTCACCGTCAGCACCTTAATGGTTGGCATTGCACCTCAGTGTGTTTTTCGCGGAATTTTCTGCCACGTACGATCACTTTATGGAATCTGCTGCCGCCGGCGGTTTTTCCGGACCGATACTTATGGGCCTTCAAGAAAAGAGCTTATTCCTTTCCCAAAGGCCGGCAACGCACGAGGCGGACTCTTCCCGGCCTTAAAACCCTCTTTTATATGAGAGGCTCGGCAGGAGGACATTTATAGGCGGTAATTTTACTTCTTTTGTATCTAATGGCCTCCACAGTATAGAAATAAATACAAATAAAAAATGAGTGAAATTGCTAAGATACGCTAATAAAATAAAAACGCTGCCACTGGAAACCGCTATCAAAGCTCAACATCAATACTATAGTACAATACACACCACCAATTTCGAGACAGACACACAAATATCCTAACTCTACACGATCCCAACTTCACAAGATATTCCAAGCAGATGACAAATTACGTTCGTAAGCAGATGTCACCGTGGTTATAATCAGGGCGGATTTTATACCCTGGCTGCCCTAGGCCTACGAAAGATTGCAGCTCCCCTACTGCAAATCACTAAAAATTTGAGGACGCATAAAAGTCAAAGTAAAAAAAATCGGGTCTATAAGTTATATAATTATCTCAATCAGTATCTTTAGACACTGATGCTTACCCTTTTTTTTTGTGGGTAAAATTAACAACTACACGAAAAATTCTCACTAAGTTTTGCCCTAGGCCGAGCTACTGCTGCCTATAGGGAAATCCGCCCTTGGTTATAATCAACGGAGTATAACGAAATCATTATCACCATGTATTTTAAAACGTCGAATTTCAAAACAAATAATATTCAGCAAACACGATACATTGTGGTCACTCTTTATACTGCAGTTGCGATAGTATCATTAGCTTAACGAGTTCATTCTGAGCAGCGTCATTTGTGGTGTATTCGACAAATAGAGGATTTGTTTGTTGTGGTACAGCGTGTTTCAGACTGTGATTTGACTGATGACTTTTTTGATAATAATAGAGAAATTTATTAATAAAAGTTCTTTTCACCATCATCATCATCTTTAGTCTTTTAACAGTTAACTTCATGGACATGGTTTTCTTCAAGTTTGAGAAAATTCCAGTATTCATCACGCTTTAGATGAGTGATGCTCCGTGTGATTAGGCATATTCTTATCTCATCGTCATTTCAGCCTATCACTAGTCCACTGCTGAACAAAGCCACCCCCATAGATTTACATACAAATTAGTAGCTCTCTTGGCAGGTGGGTCTGCAATCGCAGCTTATTTATTCAGATGTCCCAGGAAGATGCTGTCGTCTTCTGGTTTTCATTTTCCATTTGTCAACTTTTACGACTCCCACGGGATGAGATAGGGTGGTAGATTCTCTTCAGCCGCCACCACACAGCGTTTTAATCATATTATCATAATACTAATAAAAATACATTAGTGCGTTTGTAATTTTAGAATTTTTGTTTTAAATTCAATTTTATTTTATATTAGTTTATTTGACAAAATCTGGCTTAAAGACCCTGTCTGTATATAAGGATGTCAGGATTAAACTTAGAAACTGAAGCATTTTGAATTTTGAAACTGTAACATATATGTCATCACAGGAAACAAAATAGCTACCCTAAGTAACTATAGGTTTATTATTATATATCCCACATTTGTGCAAAACCACAAATTGTTGATTTTCGGGTCTGGTTGTATTGTTCCTGTTTCTGACACTGCATTCTGTCCTAACTTATTTATTTATTTATTTAAGGTTCACCAACAGTTGTTACACTGATACAATTTACATAAACATTGTTGTAAACAAATATAAGCAAGAGCACAACCAATTGTAGGTAAACACCACATGCACATTAAAATCGATCTTATCGCATAAGCGTTACATCAGGCGCGGGTAGGTTAGGACGAGTAAGTGCCTACGTTTTTGCGCGTACATTTGTGGCTCTATAATATCTCATGCGAAGTTGATAGCTGCCGACAGTATTCGGAAGTTGTCGCCGTGGTCGAAAATCGACATCAACATGACTAGAATTGCAAATTTTAAATTGATAAAGACCAGAAGCATCTCATAAAGCAATGAAGGAAAGAAGGGTTATCTAAAGCAAATTAAGTATCTTTCCTTCAGTATAATGAATTTTCGCAAAGTAACATCTGATTCTATTAACTACATGTCATAGAGCGTTAAAAGAATATACGTACGTGTGTTCCAGGATTGGTTCCGCTGAATATAACAGCAAGGCTAACGTTGCCTAATATCATGACATTGACAAACAAAGCTTTCCAACCATAAACGGGGCTTACGGAACGGGTGTATAGAGAACGGGTAGCACATGTAGTGAGTGCCTTTGTTTTTCCGCTCATAAAGCAGCGTTAGTCTTAAAATTGAAAATGTTTTGTAAAGTTGAACAATGTATAAAAACGTGTTATTAATGCACAAAAATATTAAAAATTGTATCCAAGTTCACTACAAATAAATTAAGAGATGGAAGAAAGGAAACATGTGTTTACATATTTTGTGTAATATACATATTTATATCAACTATTTGTTAGAAACCGGAAAATATGATAGTGCTTGTAATAGACTATAATATAATTCATTTTACTGGTGGTAGAATTTCTATGCAGGGATCCGTCTAGGTAGGTACCACCCCAGGCCAGTTATTCTGTAGTGTGCAAACATTACTGTGCTTCGGTCTGAAGGGCACTACATGTTAGTGTAATCACTGGGCATATGAAACTGAGGAACTTATGTCTCAGGGTGACAGGCGCAATGTGGTGCCACACAGAAATATTCTGGGTGACACACCATTTGTTATGGACAGACTTTGCACTTACCTACGTTTTGCTCGTCTTGTATAAATCTTAGTATAAAAAAAGGTGTCAAAAGTCTGATCCATTCGGAACTTTTAAAACCGGTGTTTTAGTAGCATAGGATAAAGCAGATGTTCTGTATGTTCTTTGCGCAAAATGGTAGGTATCAAAAAAGTTATTTGATCACACTGGTTGCATGTGTTAATGTAATTTCATCAATATTTTTTCTGTCTGATGGAATTTTATAGAATTGAGTTATTAGGAAATGCATGCATGCATCATAATAAAAAAAATCTTGTCGGTCGGTTAGAATATTTTTATGGCTCTCTAATATTTCAACGTTACTGTACTACCGAAGTAAGTACGGCTCGTGTTTTAGTGTAAAGTCCTTTATCCTTTTAAAATTATAATATCTATTTCAAGATGGCCGAAACCTTTTAAACGTAATTTATTTCCAGTAAGTGAATAACCGTGTGATATTCCTTTATGTGCCGTGTGGTGGCGGCTCGTTAAAAGAATACTATCACTCCATCTCATCCAATGGATCTCGTAAAAGGCGAGGAAGGAATAAAACTGCACTGTGCACCCAACAGCGCATGGTGGCGATGGGCTTACCACCTATCACACCAAGTGCATTATATTGTTTTGGTGAAACGTGGATTGTGACAGTCATCTGTTTTTGCTGTGAGTCTCTGACTTCCCCTTATGGGATACAGTCGTGATCTTATGTGTGTATGTATGTATGTAAGTGAATAACTCCGAGGGACACACTTCAGTTTCATTTAATCAGTGGCGGAGTCCTGCCATTGATATGTCACGGCAAACTCAATATAAAGATAACGTACCTATATGACGTATTAACGTAATTTTTTATTATAACGTAGACATGTATTGAAAAATTACGTTTATTGAGATTACGATTAAGAATTAAGAAAATTAAATCCTTTTAGGATTCTTAGATATTTTTAGCGTCGTTCAGACTAGTGGCGGGTCGGCCTACACTGAGTTTGCCGGAATGAGGTTGCCACGCCATTGCCTTTATTTCCCAATGGTTATCTAGTTCTAACTTATGCATATTGTTTTTATCGCCTGTAATGTAATTCGGCAGATATAGTGGTAAAAGTAAAAAAAAGTAAAGTTACAGCCTACAATTGCTGAGCACAGGCCTTTCTGAGGGTTTTAAAGCTGAGAAGAATCCGTCACGTTGCTCCAATGCGGATTGGCGGACTTCACATGTCTTCGAAATATTTTATTATCCTCACTATTTACATTCCATAATGCTTATATATTAAGATCTCGGCCCTGAAGTATTTAGTTGTGCTGCATTTGATACCTGGTGCCGGGATCAAATTCAGTTCGCTGGCGTATTATAAAACTTAAAAAGAGCACCCGATTCTGAGCTTCCACTGATTTTAGGACACAGACGTCGACATGGAGCTGCTGCAATAGACTTCAAAACACTCAAAATATGAATGGCCTGTTCACAGTAATGTGATGTTTATCATCTGTTTCTTTTCCCTGTCTGTGTTTGAAAAAAGATTAAATATCTGTTGAATGAATTCGGCTTATAGTGGTAAAAGTACAAGAAAGTAAAGTCACAGCTTACAAATGTCACACTGCTGAGCACAGACTTCCTCTCAATTCTGAGAGGGCTTTAAAACCGTCACGCTACTCCAATGCGAGTTTGCGGACTTCACATGTTTTCGAAATATTTTGATTCCTCAGAAATGGAGGTTTCCTCACGATGATTTTTTTTCATCGCTGAGCATCAGCACTTTGAATTTCAGAACAATGTTTGTGGTGGTGAAAATCATCATCGCCATTAAACGGTCAAATATCTTAATGGAAACGAAAGGAACAGAAATATTGTTAGTGATGGCACCTTATAATTACATAATTTTTTACTAAAAATCTTTAACCAGATTAAATTTACTGAAAATTTTATCACGAATTTGTTTTTAATTTTTAAATGTCCAAGGTAGAAGACTTTTCTTTCCTGATTTCCAAAAATCGCTACAGCGTTTTGAGCAAAAAGTTGCACTTAATATGATATCTTCCGTGCTGTCTATAAGCTTTATTTTTCTGGAAAAAATGTATAATGAAAATAAAAAAATGTAATATTGTCAAACAATACTCGATTAATAAATAAAAAATTAAGTAACTTATGTACTCACTCTGTGCAAAATTCGTAGTATACGTAATCAAATATTGCTTTCTTGCAATAAACATTCTCGCATCTCGAAATTGGTCCATTGCGTAATTCCGATTTTATAAAATAAGGTAAAAACGAAAATAGTTCGTCTATAACGTCACCTACTACGTAATAATCTTTTCTTTTTTCATTTCTACTAGTTCCAAAATATCCATCGGCGTTTATTGCAGCTGATTTAATTTTTTTTCTATTAACATCACTTGTCTTAGTTTCACCATCTTTATTTATTTCAAATCCACTGAAATTATTTTCAAGATTAGCTATGCTATTATTATTTTGGTAGTCGTACATATGTAGACGACAGTTGCTTTTATCTGAATATATACTGTGATGTGTTGTTAATTTGCTTGCAGACATAGATATTATTTGGTATACTATTCTTTTTGATAGTTCAGAGAGACTGGGTGGTGAATGAATTCCACTTTCAATAATATTATTGTATTGTGGAGGAAAATTTATGTCAATTTCCAATTCCCCGGAATCCTGATGAATTGTTAAACGACCTCTGTTATTTTGGAATGCTTGTTGTGTTGTTAGGTTTGGGCATCTGAAATAAAAAAATCATATAAATATTCCGTTTCGATTATTTTTTGCAGATTGAAAGCGTAGCGTAGCGTACATAGGTAGTTGTATTTTATTTGATGTAGTCATCGTGAATGTTCATAACTATTAAAAATTCACAAAAAAAATTGACTTTAATTATTGAATTGGTTCCCATAAAGTATTTGTAGTCGTAGTTTAAGTCAATGATATTATAAAATAAAAGAGATATGTTACCAGCGTTCCGTAAGTCAAAGTAAGAAAAGGCGACAATTGTGGCGCATTTTCAAACGTTGCCATGAATATTCAACCGCAAGGAAAGAGGCCACCTGACTTCCTTTTTTTATTAGATAAAAATAACTCGACGAGCAAAACGTTCACCTGATGGTAAGTGCAACGTCTGCCCATAACAGAAACTATGTGACCTAGAACATTACTGTGTGGCACCGCATTGCGCCTGTCACACTGAGGCATCAGTGCTAAGTCTAACATGCTATTGCTCACACTAGCTCTCAGTGTCCTTCAGACCGAAACAGAGTAATGTTTGCACACTACTGCTTCACGGCAGAATAACTGGCCGTGCGGTGGTATCGACCTAGACGGATTCCTGCATATGAATCCTACCACAAGTAAAACGAGACATAAACAACGATAAATAGCGCATGATCATGGATGTCTATTATTTTGTTGCTGCGTTCGGAACGCTTTCTTTAGCGGTCTTCTGGGTATATGTCATATTTAGTAAGTGTATTATAATATAATTGGTTTGAGTGCGAGTATTGTTCATTTCACTTAACACAAATATGCAATACAGGATATTAGTACCTACCCTATATTAAGACTCCGTGTTTGTTGTTCTCGAAACATGTGGTACCAAAGTGAGTAAGGTACAGTTTTTAAGTCCCTGTTTCGCCAAAATCTAAACTCGCAGTGGTAGTAGTTATAAACGGGTCTTTGTGGCAGCCATTGTAGTTTGTTATCTGTAATAAAGTTAAATATTCTATAAAAATTAAAGTAATTTTACGGATTTTATCGCGTTTAATTTAGTCCCCCCGTGACTCCGTCACTTCGAGTGCTTTACAGCACCCATGGTGCTGTAAAGCACTCGAAACGTCGGGTTGTAAATAGTAAAAATTAAACGCGATAAAATCCGTAAATTTAGTTTCATTTAAATGTGTAGTATTCGCGTAAATATAAGAAATCATTAAATATTCTAATTTAATTATTTTACTAAAGTATTCCCTACACTAGGATTTCTTCTGTTTCATGGTTGCGATTATAGAAATAAATTTCACATGGACATCAAGACCTTGAATAATTATATGTAGGCCATACAAATATTTGTCCCGTGCGGGAATAAAATCTGTGACACATGGTTCAGAAGCTAATCGCTTAGCCACTGCGCCAAGAGAATCGAAAAATCAATGTGTTCATTGTAGTTGTTGCATATTGAGTCAGTCGGCTTGACCGGGAAAGTACCTTACTCCCGCAGAATAACAGATTAAATATAGTAGTATTGCTTTTCGTATGAGTTGTGGCCGAAGACCCAGTTACTGTGGTCATAACGCACTTTTTTGCTTCATGATTTTACATTGGTGGTCGTACTGTGGTCCTTAGCTACTAAGGACCACACTGCGTACCACAGACCACTTAAAATCACGTGAACTGTGCGGTCGCTTGCCACCCCTAACTTGGACTAAAAAAGCAAATAAGCTTGTATTTGACATTTTTTACACTTGGTTAGTATAGCCTAAAGTATTATTGTTGTTAAAATTTGTAACATTGCAGAAATAAGGGCTCTTCCTTTCAGATGCAGAACAAACAAACATGATTCTTTCGGTTTTAAGTAACTAAATAAAATAAGACTTTTAAATGTAAGACGAAGAGTATTAGATGTAACCTTATTTATTTATTTATTGCTTATAATATATTTTAAAAATAATGTTGGAATATTGTTAACTTAATACTAAAATTGTTACTATGTTATATACTGCTACCTGATTCCCGCGACTTCGTCCGCGTGAGTAAGTTTTTTAAACAGTCCGTGGGAACTATTTGTTTATCCGGGATATAAATTCCTATGTCCGTCTCAGGGTTGCAAGCTATCTCTGTGCCAATGTTTATAATATTAGTATGGTTGTATTTAATATTTAATATTTTTTTTAGTTGAGTGCGTGTGTGTGTGTGTGTGTGTGCGTGCGCGCGCACGATGCTTTAGTGGTGCCGGCACCAGGGATCAAATTCAGTTAGCTGGCGTATTAAAAACTAAAAAGAGCGCCCGTACCTACTACCAGCTGCCACTGATTTGAGGACACAGCCGTGGATATGGAGCTGCTGCAATAAAGCAGCGTGACTTCAAATTCACTCAAAAAATGAATGGTCTGTCCACAGTAGTGTGATGTTTATCAGCAGATTATTTACAACTAGTGATCCGCCCCGGCTTCACACGGGTAGATAGAAAGATAAATTAAGTACTTTATCTGGACAAATATAACAACCAAAAATCCTTACACTTATTTGTAGCTACTATTCTCATCGGCGGCTTTGCAGCTGGTCAGATAAGATTACGTTATTTTACCAAAATAATGTTTTATTTATAGGAACATAAGCCATGAACTATGGCGACTACGATCTGGTGGCGTTACCTGGTGGCGGTTCCTGGTGGCGGTGTTAGTTTGCTTGTGCACGCTACTGAGGGAGGGCGGCGGAGATCAGCGCGCACACCGCGGCATTTTTCTTACTTTTAGCATTTTTATACCTATCGTAACTTCTAAATGATAGGTCCGATTCGAATAATTCAAAGAGGACTTTACATGTACAGAATCAACCTTGACTATGAAACTATTTTGTAAGATAAGGATTAATATCATGAAACGAATGTCATCATCTTTCGATTCTACCCGTGTTTCGATAGACTAATTTAAACAAAAAGCGATTATTGTGACTTAACTATAATAGTTAGACATATAGCCTCGTGGATTTTTTTGTGAGTATTGATGAGTTCTATGAAAATGTAATACATTATTTTCTTTATCATCAATAGTTTTTGTAGCGCACACCAAATAATGAATTTTATCAGTAAATTTTTGATACCTTTACAGTTAAATCATAGCAATTTTCGTAGAGATCTCGTTTTTTATAAAATTAAATACAACTCATTTTAGTCGGCGATAACGTAGTTGTATATAGGTGAAAGAATTTTTAAAATCAGTTTAGTAGTTTTTGAGATTATTCATTACCACCAAAAAAATACAAAAAATCCAATCTTTCCTCTTTATAATATTAGTTTAGATAATATCTATGGAAGAGTTCAGTCGCAACTTATGCCAACAGAAGTTCCAACAACTTGTGTTTGATTTTAAACGTCTGTAAAATTAAAATGATCCATAACTAAACCGAATATAAAAGCTACAATAAGTATTAATAAATAAACAAAATCACGAAATTTCGTTTCAGATAATGATTTACCAAGAAGGATGTGAGAATCGCACGTAAACAGACGGGAAACATTAATTTTATGTGCGGATATCACATACATTTCATATATGATAGATATTAAGACTATTTTTCTTGACATACATTTTCCCTTCCATACGGAAAAGTTTCGAAACACGCATTAGCGGCATGTACATTTGATGGCTACCGTTTGAAATAGGGCAAACAAATCAATGAAGAAGCATTACATGTTATTTATTATACTGTCACTTTTTCGAAAGCATCTAAACAACTACTGTCTTTCTTAACTTTACGAGCTGCTCCAAAATGTAAAAATCAAGTGCCCGTAGTCACTGTATATTTCTTTTATTGGATATTGGATTGGATCAGTTCTTAAGTCTCAAATGCCCAGTGATTACGCTAGCTCACAGTGCCCTTCAAACCGAAACACAGTAATGCTTGCACACTACTGTTTCACGGTACAATAACTGACCTTGGGGTGGTACTTACCTAGACGGATTCCTGCATAGGAATCTTACCACCAGTGGATGTATTATGAGTGTTGTATAAATATTTACATTGCTATCACTTTAAAAACCAATTTTTTGTAGGAAAAGAGACGTGCAAAACGTTCTTAACATCGGGTGCAAGTGCAACATCTGCCCATAATAAATGCTGCGTCACGCAGAACAAATCTATGTGGGACCCGTTCTTATGTCTCATTTGCACAGTATTTACACTAGCTCTCAGTGCCATTGCAACCGAAACACAGTAATGTTTGCGCACTACTACTTTACGGCAGAATAACTGGGCCTGCGGTGGTACTTACCTAGACGGATTCCTGCATAGAAATCCTACCACCAGTATTTGTAAATGTTTTTGTAAAAAATTATATGCATCCTTTGAAATTTATTTTTTAATTATTTTCCATTTTTTTTTTATTATATCTAATTATCCTATTAATATTAACCTATTTTATTGTGTATGGCTATTAGTGGATCATAGTAAAAGTCATAGTAATTTTTGTACTGAGAATTGTGATTATTTTATCGGCTGGGTCGGCACAGTGGCTAAGTGATTAGCTTCAGTGCTATGGGTCGCGGGTTCGAATCCGGAAAGGGACATAATTTCAATTGCGTACAGATACTTATCCCGGGTTTGGATATTTGTGTATGAGAAATATACATATGTCTGTGAAACGAACCTAAGACACAAGAAAAATTGAGCATCGTTTTTTGCTTATTGTACACTCTCTTCTTAAATCTCTAAGAAAATTGATAGGATAGTACGGAACGAAGTATTCGCGTAAATGTAAAAAGTCATATTATTTTATTATTATTTTATATATTTCTGTTGACATTGGCAGCATAGATAATACACTATGATCACTAGTATGAACGTAAACAAACGACAGGCTATTAAATTATGGCTTTCTCGCTTCTTCTCCAAACAAACTAACAATGGCAAATCTGACAATCCTCGGTGCGCGCAATATACTTAAAAAGGGTCACTAAGTTACGTCACGTATATACATATATAAGCATAGTATAGTATACAGTTGTAGCGCAAAACCTATTTATTTAGCAAATTATGACAATATTTTACCGTGTCCCACGATAACAGAGGCTACCACTCCATATCTTCCTCAGGGTGTCGTAAAAGTCGACTAAACCAGAAAAATGTAGTTTTCCATGAGAGACAGTGGAACCCAAAATATGTCAGTCCTAAATTATTCAGTTATTGGTGGGAGGTTTCCTATGAATCCGTTTAGGTAGGTATCACCGCAGAGCCAGTTATTCTACTGTGAAGCAGTAGTTTGCGAACATTATTGTTTCGGTCTAAAGGGCACTGAGAGGTATTGTAATTACTGGGCATATGACGCTTAAGAAAGCAGGGTGCAGTGTGGTGCACAGTAATGTTCTGGGTAACACAGCATTTGTATTGGGCAGACGTTGCATTAACCATTAAGTGGATGTTTGGCTCATCTCGTCCTTTGATTGTACGAGTATAAACAAAAAAAAATCATTTAGTTGAAGAATTATGTTTTTGGTATTGTCAGTGATTGGAACATGATTCTACCCAGTAATGTAATATGTAAATAGATTTAAGGATATAACTTTGTTTTAGTGTTGGCGGTGTAGCGGTGGCAGAGCCCTACGTTGTAGTCTGGGACGTTCGTTGTCTTCGCGGAAAGTCTAACGTAGAGGGGGCGTGGTCACTGCACACTGCCGCCCCTCCCCTTCTCTTGCATTTCTTGCCCGCGTTCTCTGGTCGAGCGGTTGCTTTGTCAGGCGACGGGCATGTTGCGTTATTGCATGTGAACACGTCACATGATATGGAAAAGCAGTCCGTTTTTCAGGTAAGTAATCTTAACATATACACATTACTGGTGATATTACACAATTCTTTTTGAGGAATCCATCTAAGTGGGTACCATCACAGTGCCATAAGTACCATTTAAAATGAAGGTACTCTCGCACAGATGCTCGTGTGTTTGTGTATGTGTGAGGGTGCGTGCGTGCATGCGAGCGTCCGTGCGTGGATGTGTGTGCATGCGTGCGTGCCGGCGTGCGTGCTCTTGAGCATGCGTGTGGGTGTGTGTTAGTGAGTGAAAGAGTGTTGTTTAACTTCAGTTCATGGCGTAAATCGTTTATATCGGGTATGATTTTTGAAGTCGGCTCGGTTGGCGCAGTGGCTAAGCCCTTGGCTTCTGCGCAGCGGGTCGCGGGTTCAATTCCCGCACGGGACAAATATTTGTATGGCCTACAGATAGTTGTTCCGGGTCTGGCTGGTTTGTGCATGTGGAATTTTTGTCTGTAAAACGTACCCACGACACAGGAGAAATCCTACTGTGGGGCATCGTTTTTTCAATAAAAAAAAAAGTGAAGTAACAGAAGCGTATAAACGTCCCACTGCTGAGCACAGGCCTCAATGTGGGTTGGACATCAGATATCTACGAAATATTTTTAGTCCTCAGGCATGCAGGTTTCTTCACGATGTTATTCATCACCGCTGAACATGAAATCAGTACTTAAAATTGCAGAACAACGAAGGTCAACGAAGGTAATGTTACAAGGAATATGAGACTCAAGAACAGATGTAACATGGCGATGGGTAGTGTATAGGAGTACATTGCTACACACAAATATGCGAAGCTCTTGGTGACATCGCAGTTGTTATGGGCAGGCAAAGCAGTCACCATCAGATGAATGGTCAAATCACTTTCATTAAAATGTAATCTAGCTGCAAACCAATAGATAACGTCGTACTCAAAATCAGCCTAGAGGTCACCACTGCCAATGCGGATAAAAGAATGTGCTGGTAGGTGTAATGTCTGCCTATAACAAATTCCGTGTTACCCAGAATATTTCTGTGTACTACACTTCCAATATCACCCTGGGGTATAATATATCCTATCACTGCTTTTTAAACAGAAACACAGTAATGTTTTCGTACTACCGGTTGACGGCAAAATAACTGGCACTTAGGTGGTTCCTTAATAGGTTTTTGTGCGTGACAAAACGTTGTTGATAATTAAAAAAAAAGAACAAAATATTTTCAAAGGTAGACACGCATAGCTCCCCCTGCAGTGTAATGGATGTCTCAGCAACCAGCCAAGCACTTGTCTTCGGCGACCAATCGGGCCACCTTCATTTGTTTTCACCTCAACACAACCATGAACCTGTATTTAACAATTTTTCAAGGTTAGTTGCAGTTATTCGTTTTTAGGACTATCGTCATCATCATTCCAGTCCTATCACTAGTCCACTGCTGAACATAGACCTCCCCATAGATTGCTTGTAGTGTAGATTGTAGCTCGTTTTAGGGGGAATTTTACCATAGTTGCCACGCTTGGCAGGCGGGTTGGTAATCGCGGTTTATTTATTCTGCTTTTCCAGGAAGATGCTGCTGCCCATCTCATGGTTTTTATTTTCCCTCTGTCGACTTTTACGACACCCACGGGATGAGATGGGGTGGTAGATTTTCTTAAGCCATTACCACACGGCACTCAAAAATAAAGAAACTACTTTACTCAAAAATATTCAAAAAAATATCAAATTATTTTTCTTTTTTTTTAGATTATGTGACGAACCGAGCAAAACGTTCACCTCAGGTAAGTGCAACGTCTGCCCATAACCAATGCTGTGTCACCCAGAACATTTCTATGTAGCATCACACTGCGCCACTCACCCAGAGACATCAGTTCTTAAGTCTCATTTGCCCAGTTATTATTACACTAGCTCTCAGTGCCCTTCAGACCGAAACGAATAACCGGCCTGAGGTCGTACCTACTTAGACAGATTTCTGCATAGGAATCCTACCACCAGACTATACTAAATGACTGTCAAAACATGTACAGGATTTGGTCCTTTTTTTAAGAAACGCTCAAATGGAGATTTTTGCTTGTGTAAAACTTAGAATCACGCCTGACGACAGGCCTGCTAGCAACGGTCACCGAAGCATCGCGACCGTCGTCGCCGACTTGTTAAGACGCGCAGTCGTTAGCGTATAGTCAGAGAGCGAGCACGTCCTTTTTATAAAATTGCGGTTTAAAATTTTTATGGATTCGGAGGAAGAATTACTGCTCTTACTTTTGCTCTGCGGAAGAAAACGTAAAAATCGGAATATTTTTCTTGAACCTACCTTACTGTCTTTTTTTAGAGCGACGGAGTTTGCCGATCAAGTGGTAGGATTGCCATTCGTAAGTTTCAACGACTCAGCATTCCAATTCGCCTCTGTACCTCTGCCGCCGTTAACGTCCGGTAACAAATGGTTCAACGAACTGCCGCCGGAGTTTTTTAAAAAAATCTACAGGTCAGTTGTTTTTTTTTCTTAAAACGCAAGGAAGTTAGTTAGTTTTCCATGTCCCGCTAGTTAGGAAAGAGAACGGTTTGAAGTTCTGTAACATAGCACATGCAATAAACACCGCTTTCGTTTCGTAACAAACAAAACACTTTAGTAGTCAAGTGTGATCCATTTTTAAATTATTGTATACTAGCAGTTGCCGCGACTTCGTGTGCGTGCAGATAAGTTTTTTTTTAATATCTCGGGGGAACTATTTGATTTTCCGGAATGAAAAGTATCAGGATGCAAGATAATCTCTGTGCCAATTTTCGTCAAGATCTATTCAGCGGTTGAACCATGAAAAGGTAACAAACGGACAGAGGGTGAGATAGTTACTTTCGCATTTATAACATTAGTATGGATTAGGAAGCGCTCATTGTTGAAGCGATGGCGATGTGGTGCAAAACTGGTCACGCCTCGTTTCCTGGGGCGGTGTCAAGTGGGCTACGGGTGTGGTCTCTGCCCACCCGTGACATGAGAAAAAGAATGATTGTATGCTCCTTGTCGAAGTGAAACGATCAGATTTAATTTCAAGATCGAATTTGACTGCAACGTTTTGTAAATTATGTTTACTTATTTTTATTTTAATCAAATTTCTAATAACTAGCTTAACCAGTGAATATTTCGCACAGTATCGTGATCATGATCAGATAACTGTTGTTTTTTTTGTTTACATTCTATAAAGAATGTAAACAACTCTAACCGACAGCTGCAGTTCATGTTAGTTAAACAGATTGTCAACAGATGGCGCTTTCCACAATGAAATTACTTAATTCAATCTTTTTAATATTTTTTTTTAACGAAAACATTACATTTTAAGGCGTTTACTTATTTTTCGACATTAGAGTGGAAAATAATCATCAAAATAGCGTATTTTTATTTTGGTACAGTATTAAGGGAGGTATTTCATATCTACAAAAAACACCTTTGAGAAATAATGTATATAGATAAGTTTCACTTCTGGCACGTGCTCTTCTTTATCAAAAAAAAAATGAGAAGAGAAAAGTCATCTGATGATAATCACAACGCCTGCCCATGACAGTTGCGGTGTTAACCCGAACTCTCAGCGTTGACTTGTAACCTTTTTTTTGTTAACCGAACCACGGGGATTTGCAAACCACCGTTTTACGGAAGAATTTCTGGCACTGCATTTGTAAGTAAAGTAACAGCCTATAAATGTCCCACCGCCGGTCACAGGCCTCCTCTCATTTCTGAGAGGGCTTTGAAGCTGGGAAGATGGATTGGTGGAATTCACATGACCTCGAGATATTTTTATTAATCAGACATGCAGGTTTCCTCACGATGTTTTCCTTCACTGCCACTGGTAAATCAGCACTAGATTGCAGAACAATTTTACAAGTACCGGCACCGGCATCGAACTCGGGTCACTCTCATGCTATGAAATTTAAGGCGAGCGCCCGGCCCCTGTGCTACCAATGCTTGTTGCCTCCGCAGTTGTACGTGGGCGGATTCTTGTGTAGAAATCATATCATCATTAATTTTATCATGTTTTTATTTAAAAAAAGTAATCGACTTGAAAAAAAAATGTTTTCAGGAAACCAAAACCGGTTGACCCAGAAGTAATTAAATCTATGAAAATGCAGGGACCTATTGGCTATGCGCCCAATCCAAGGAGTTCCAAAAGAAACCAGGTGTGACGGAATGTTAGAAAGGGATAGAAGTTCCGACGTTTATTTTCACTTTCTATTATTATAATCTTTTTTCAGATGCCTTACATAGAAGATAATCTAGAAGATTTGAACGCAGCAAAACAAAATGACACTAATTTTAGCACTCAACCTATTCCCAAGCATTATCAAAAGGTAAGTAGGTATTATTATTGTAGGATAAATATTAATTAATTTAATATCCTATATACAAAAATTCAAGATACACAGTTCCAGTCTCAACTTACTTGAAAAAGATAAGAGGAATAAAAACAAATTTAATCTTATGCCTACGACATAAAGTAGCTTTTTAAATGAAATTAACTATCGTTTCACGACGTTTTCACAATCTTGGCGTTGACACGGCTGACGTGATGATAATCGAAATGTGAGCATTGTGCTCTCTTTTTTTGAGGACGGGGTTGAGTCGCTTACTGTGAATAGGGTTTTTTGTATATTAATTAATTGAATATCCGAACAAGAGTTTTTAACTATCTGAATATTCTATAGTAATTTTATTATGTGAGAAGTCTAATTTGAATGCAATAGGTATATAAGTATGCAAAAGGTACATAAGGATTAAAAACTATTATGGGATAGAAAGACGCTATGAATATTGAACCACCATCAGAGACGGACTTCTCCATTTGCCGTAATTACCACGCTTGGCAGACGAATTAGCGATCGCACTGCCAGACACCAAGCACCTTAGACGCTGCAGTCTTTATTTTATTATGGAAGATAGCTTACAGTACTTTTCAGTGTGGCACCACACTGCACTCGTTACTCTAAGACATCACTTCTTAAGTCTCATTCGTCCAATAATAGATGTCATCCTGACTGATTATGACCACGAGGCCAACTGCCGAACGCTGTCGGAAGTTATCAACTGCGGATGCTATCCAAAGTAGGCTAGGATGAAGTGTCAGAGACACAGGGACGATCACAACACGACCAGACCCGAAAACAAAGAAATTTTGTATTTTTGCACATATGTTGGCACCGGCTGAGATTCGAACCCAGCCCCCACGGCGTGGTAGTCCGGTACTCTGACCACCAACACACGCGGTCATCAACCCAGTAATTACGCTTGCTCTCAGTGCCCTTCCGATCGACACAGTAATGTTTGCACACAGCTTTTTTTTTTAACGGAAGAGGGGGCAAACGAGCAAGCGCCTCACCTGATGGTAAGTGATCACCGCCGCCCATGAACATCTACAATACCAGAGGAGTGATGGCGCAATAACTGGACCTGCGGGTGGTGCTGGTCCTTTACGCATTCCTGCATAGGAATTCTACCAACAGTAAAAAACTTAAGTAAGGCACAGATAACCCAATATATACCTTTAATATACGAGGCGTTTGCTATCTCTAATCCTATCAAACATGACGGGATCTGCCCTGCCTGGACCTTACCATGAAATAGTACAGCAGGGACTAATAGTTTATTTATTTAAATTATAAAAATATATATTTTATGATATGTCCTTTATTAGATAGATCTGCGCTATAACAAACACGGACCAAATGAGGATTTGGAAAATTGCAATAAAACCAATCTACCGGGACTGGAGGCGTCGATACCTAACTCATACTGCAATCCTATGCTCCAGGTAACATTACATTTATTTTTATTTCGTAATGAAAGTTGTTGATTACATACAGACTAAATATATATATTTTCTTTTTGGTTATTTTCCATTTCATATTCTTGTTATTTTCGTAAATATGCAATTTTCCTCACAATATATTTTTCTTGCCGTGTGCTGGCGGCTTAAGAGAATCTACTACCCCACATCATCACGTGGTAACGTAAAAGTCGACAGAGGGAAAGTTAAAACTAGAAGATGGACAGCAGCATCCTTCTGGAGCATCTAAATAAATAAACTGCGGTTGCCCACCCGCCCGCCAAGCATGGCAACTATGTCAATATCAACCCAAAATGAGAGCTACAAACTTAACGCAATCTATGGGGGCGGCCTATGTTCAACATTGGGCTGGTGATAGGCTGAAATGAAATGATGACTCCTTTTTTAAAAAAAACTTCTGTGTAGAGAGACTTGTGAGTATACAGCTCAAGTAACATTGATATTTTTCACCTTATTGCATACTAACATACATAATATCGACTGTATCCCATAAGGGGTAGTCAGAGATTGGGCATGCACTGCAAAAACAGATGATTGCCACAATCCACGTTTCACCAAAAAAAATATAATGCTCTTGGTGTGGTAGGTGGTGAGCCCATCCCATACTTATAATAACATATTATCTTATTATAAGTATGCAATAAGGTAATAGGTACATCTAGAAATCTGTACCCGCGATTTCGTTCGTGTGGATTTTAGGATTTGTTTCGTCGGATTATAAAAAATAAAAAAATGTATACGCATATAAAATAATTATATACCTGTTTACATTAAATCAAATCGAAACATTGTAATGTTTGCACACTACTACTTTACGGCAGAAAAACTGGCACTGGGGTGGTACTTACCTAGACTTTACAAATATATTTATTATTTTTAATAATTTCAGGTGCTGTATTACATGCCATCTTTGAAAGCGACCCTTTTGGCCCACACCTGCGCCAAAGAGTTCTGCCTGAGTTGTGAATTAGGTGAGTTTAAGAAGATTAAGTAGATCTGTGTTTTCGATCTCATTCACTGCATTAGTTATATATCAAACTTATTTTTTTTAATCATTACAAGATGTCCTTAAGCTAATATTTTTCTTCTGATAAATAAATCAAATGGAACCGAAGGCTAAAATCATGCATCATTGTCCTCTGTATTATATTCTATTTTAAGATGCTTATAAAATCTAGCTAGGACTTATATAAGGCAAACAGTCCAGACCACATATAGGCAAAACTGTTTTTCATAAGTACATATAGGACATTCATTAAAGCTTCCGGTAAAATAGTCTTGGATTTGTATCAGTATCAGTGTTACTCGGTTCAAAAATATACATACATACATTCACGCCTTTTTCCCAGAGGTAGGCAGAGGTCACTCACGGAATCCACTTTTCGCGCTCGCAGGAAACGAGACGTGACGGCTAGCGAATCACGTCGCCGCCATTTAGGTACACGTCAATATAATTCTTACTCCCCATTGCGTTCCCGCGGGGGGGGAGTAAAAATTTTTTGACTCTTACCAAAATTATTAATATTGTTTTTTGCACAAATGTTGGCTCCGGCTTGGATTCGAACCCAGGACCTGCGGCGTAGGAGTCAGGTGCGCTGACCATGGTCATGCGGACGACGTGGTCTGCCACCCGTCACGTCTCGTTTCGCGGCGTGAAAGCGGGGTCGAAAAATTGGCCGCTGGTGCGGTCTCTGCCTACCCCTTATATGGGAAAAGGGCGTGACTATGTAGTTAGGTGGTTTTTAATGATAGTAAGTTGTCCGAATAAAAAAAATAAATGGAGCGTGGCGGACGTGGCGCGTGATTGTCAGGCTTCCTGTTCCGCATGCTGGACACGTCCGGCGGCGCGGCGTGCCAGGCGAGCAACTTCCTGCGCGCGTTCCGCACCGTGCCCGAGGCGGCCGCGCTCGGACTCATACTGCCCGAGCGCGCCGACGCACGCCCCGACCTGCTTGCGCTCATTCAGGTGATGCCGGCATCATTATCATCATCACCACCTCCACCACCACCACCGTCACCATCATCATCATCATCATCATCATCATCATCATCACCGTCATGAAGAGACGAGCAAATCGTTCACATGACGGGGAGTGTGTTAACTGGTGGTAGGGTTCCTATGCAGGTATCCGTCTAGGTAGGTACCACCCCAGGGCCAGTTATTCTGCCGTGAAGCAGTAGTGTGCAAACATTACTGTGTTTCGGTTTGAAGGGCACTGAGAGCTAGCGTAATCACTGAGCATATGAGACTTAAGAACTGATGTCTCAGGGTGACGGGCGCAGTGTGGTGTCACACAGTAATTTTCTGGATGACACAGCATTTGTTATGGGCAGACGTTGCACTTACCATCAGGTGAACGTTTTGCTCGTTCTGTCACTTTAATGAAATAAAAAAAAAAGTGCAACGCTGCAACAAATGCTGTGTCACCCAGAACGTTTCCGTGTAGCACCACACTGCGCCCGTCAACCTGAGACATTAGTTCTTAAGTCACATATGCCCAGTGATTACACGAGCTCTCACTAGTGCCAATCAAACCGAAACACAGTAATGTTTACACAGCGGTGTGCAGAAAATCTGGCCGTGGGATTGTGCTTACCTGACGGATTCCTGCATAGGAATCCTATCTCTAGGAAAATTCATCACAAGGATTCAGCAATGGCATAAGCTTTCTTTAGACTACCACAAAACATGATCTTGAGACACCTGCATGCATCCACTTCACAGAAAACCTTGATAACAAACCCGTCGGATTGTAGTCTTATAAGCAACTGATGTGGCAGTACAGTTGTCCTGCATCGGACTCTTAAGGGGTCCCGACCGACTGTGATCGTCAAATAATCAATTCATCATCATCATTTCAGCCTATTACTCGTCCACTTCTAAACACAGCCCTCCCCATTGAGATAGATGAACATGATAGGTGAAGCCAACCAAATTACAGCCACTAAATCAAATTAAGCGGGATCTAAATATTGACACGTATTGCTCTATCGCTAAAGCGCATTAAATCCGCAATCATAGATAGGGGTGCGTACCCATTAGAAGCCTGTGAGTTGTCACTCGGAACTGCATCGTATTCATTTCAGCCTATCACAAGTCCACTGCTGAACATAGGCCTATCCCATAGATAGCCACAAAAGTTTGTAGCTCTCACTTTGAGGGGATTTTGCCATAGTTGCCGAGCTTAGCAGGCGGGCTAGCAATCGCAGTTCATTTATTCAGGTGTTCCAGGAATAGGCTGCAGGCCCATCTCCTCGTTTTTTCTTCTCTCTGTCGACTTTTGCGACAGCCACGGGATGAGATGGGGTGGTAGTAGTAGGTAGTAGATTTGAGCCATTCAATCTTTAGGTTCGTTTACTTCTTGGCAATTTAATGTGCAATCAATTTTGTAAGTTTTTATGTTTTTGAAAAATATTTCAGAGCTGGAACCGTTTTATCCTACATCAAATCCACTACGAAATACTGGAGACGCGGAAGAAAGAAAAGGAACTAGCAATACTAGCACAAAACTCCAGCCCACCTAAAGTCGGTCGGGTCACGGCAACTAAAATGCACAGACCAATGAACGGTCAATATAGGGAGGAATTTCAATATACCGAACTTGAATTTCTTGGGCCGTCTACAGACTTCGATAAAGATGTTAGGGAAGGCGATGATGGTTGGAAACCTATTTCCGATGAAGGTTTGTTCATTAGTAATTATTTTATCATTATTATTATATTTTAGTAATATTTAATATTTTAGGAAGTTAATACAATCAGGTTACTTTCCGAAAATTTCATTGCAGTAAAGAGAGAAATAAAGTTCATTTGCTTAGATCCGCATGAAAATTTAAAAATTTGTATGACACTTGTAGTGACATCGTCACATGAGAAACTCCCCTATCAACCCCCAAACTGATGATGATGCCTCGTTGTGAGGTAAAACACTTGTTGTGTTCTCGAGTTTAGTAGTGTATTGATTAGTTGTAGTTGTAGCGGTGGGGGGCATCATTTGGCGGTATTAGTTTGCTTTTATGTTAAGGGGGCTCGGTGCTATTTAAACACTAGGAAATTTTATTCATTTGATAATACGTATTTGAGGGTCCTTAAAGCGTTTAATTTTAAACTATTTATAACCCGACGTTTCGAGCGCTTTACAGCTTAAATCGGACCTAAAATAATAATTTTAGGCTGCAGGTATCTCGGATTAACTATGTCTATGTCGGAGTAACTATTATATATCTGTCACCTCAGTCTTTCCGTGACCATGTGTGCTGTAAATCGCTCGAAACGTTGGGTTATAAATAGTTTAAAATTAAACGCGATCAAACCCGCAGAAATAGTTTTATTAAATGTGTAATATTCGCGTAAATATAAGAAATCATTAGATAATTATTTTTTTTATAGGAGAAAGTGACAAAACGAGCAGAACGTTCACCTGATGGTAAGTGCAACGTCTGCCCATAACAAATGCTGTGAACTGTGTAACCTTCCAGAACATTTCCGCGTGACACCATACTGCGCCCAGTAATTACACTAGCTCACAGTGCCCTTCAAACCAAAACACAGTAATGTTTGCGCACTACAGCCTCACGGCAGAATAATTGTCCCGGTGGTGGTACCTATTGATTTCTGCATAGGTATCCTACTACTAGTAAATATTATGCACCATATTACCATAACACCAGAGTAATTTTGATTATAATTTTATTTTTAGCAAATTTTTCTTTCTTTCTTTCTTAACTTTACTTTTCCAATTTTGCTAGGGTACTATCGTTACAGATTAAATGTTAATTAAAAGTTAGTTATTTTGTCTTGTTCGAGCCCTTGGTAGTTCGGAGGCTGGTCGCTCGCATAAAATCTTCATATTACTCCACAAACTAGTCTTGAACCTCAGGGCAAGCACTTGTAAAATTCAAATCAAAAGAAAACTTGAAAATATTTGAAAGATCATGTAAAGGATAAAGATTTCTTCATTTTGATTACTAAATTTTATACCTCTTCAACATAATAAAGATATTCTGTTTCTTCTCCGTCAGAGGAATTCGAAATGATGGTATATTTCACGTCGAAAATTTTCAAAATTTCCATTTGAGTAACATTCGAATTGCAGGTAATAAAGTACTGGAACAAGTTCAAAACTGTGATCAGGAGCTTTTGAACAGCCAACATGTTGAAAGAGAAGAGTCGGAAATTTCACAACTCTTTGCAATCGGTCGCCATCAGTTAAATCGGTGCCTTAAGTGCAACAAAGAGGTAAGCGCTTTTAGAGTTAACATTATGTTGGTTAAGAGACTTAATCATACAAGAAAGTTTATTGTCCTGTTAGTGCCCTACTTTGCACTGAACTCATTATATTCTATCCACTGAAATTATTTAGCAAAGCTGTCTTGTCACACACTGCATGCAAAAGAAAAGGACAAAGGTAAAAGCTGTAACTGTGCGTTCACAGTTTTGGACACATCAATAAATGGTTAAGTGAATCCTATAAATGTCCTAAGTAAAAATAGACATAGACGTAGACTTTATTCGACGTACACAATACAGAAACCACACAGAGAAAGCAAATAAAAAAAAATATGTAAAACATACACACACATACATAAGCTGTATTATGAAGTCGAAATGCACTCCACTCAGCAAAGAATGCTGCAGAAAGACCGCAGCGCTGGTTTTCAGCGGAGCCACTACGTTAGTAAAGAGACAACGCACGTACGTGTCTATGTGCAACAAATACAACTAAGTGAACAGAATAATAAAAAATATGATAATATAGAACTAATATGAGTGGTAATAAAACATCGAATATAGTAAGAACCTAAAAAAAATGATGAATATCAATAAAACATATCCGATGAAATATAATGAATGTACCAGTCACCTCTCAATTTATGCTATTCTACTCTGCCGGCCACCAATCGGCTGAGTAGTGGTGGTATCTGTCTATAGTGGTGGTCTCTGTCTATAGTGGTGGTCTCTGTCTATAGTGGTGGTCTGTGTCTACCTCTTATATGGGGAAAGGCGTGATTGTAGGCATGCGACTGTACTGTGGCGTGTGTCAGGAGGAGCGCGAGTCGGTGGTGCTGGCGTGCGCGCTGCAGTACCCGGGCGGAGCGCGCGAGGCGGGCGAGGCGCGCGGCGGCTTCGTGGAGCTGCTGCGCGCCTCGCTGGCCGCGCGCCGCAGCACTCCCGCCTGGTGCGAGGCCTGCTCGCGCTTCACGCCCACCGCGCAGCGCGGTCGCCTGGCGAGGTAACTACTGAGCGTGTGTGTGTGTGTGTGTGTGTGTGTGTGTGTGTGTGTGTGTGTGTGTGTGTGTGTGTGTGTGTGTGTGTGCGTGTGTGTGTGTGTGTGTGTGTGTGTGTGTGTGTGTGTGTGTGTGTGTGTGTGTGTGTGTGTGTGTGTGTGTGTGTGTGTGTGCGTGTGCGTGTGTGTGTGTGTGTGTGTGTGTGTGTGAGAGAGAGAGAGAGAGAGTATGTGTGCGTGCGCAAGGGTGCGGGCACGGGTGCGTGGGCGGGTGCGGATACGGATGTGCATGCGTGTGTGCACGTGCACGCGCGTGTGTGTGTATGTGTGCGTGACACAAAAAATATATTTAACACTAGATTTACGGGCATTGACGGACGGGACGGTACGGGACGGGTATATTGCGAATAGTTAGACAACATCTAGATAAAATAAAATATAGGTGTTCCAGATAAAACTACTAGAAGTATATATATTCGCTCCATAATATCATTAAAAACCAATATATAATCTGTTAAGAATATTTGTTTGTTTAGAATTCATCATCATCATCATTTCAGCCCATAGATTGCTACAAAAGTTTGTTTCTCTCATTTGGGGGGATTTTGCCGTAGTTGCCACGCTTGGCAGGTGGGTTGGCAACCGCAGTTTATTCAGATGTTCCAGGAAGATGCTGCTGCCCATCTCCTGTTTTTTTCTTTTCTCTCTGTCGACTTTTACGACACCCACGTGATGAAATGGGGTGGTAGGTTCTCTTAAACCGCCACCACACGGCGAAGAATTTAAAGCTTAAGATTGAAGACCTGTCAAATTGTCGGCATTCGTAAATCTAGTGTTAAGGGTATGGTCTCGTTGCGATTGTTCCATGTCTATGGCACTGAATCTTACCTTCATCGCATGTATATGTACCGTTATAGACATCGGCTTCGGGAACGTGACAACTAGTGAGTGCTTCTGTATGTATATGTATAATGTATATGTATAAGTATATATGGATGCGTATAGACGTAGGTACACGTGAATGTGGTTGCATGCCGAATATGTGCGTCGCAAAGGTGCGTGTGTGTGTACGTTCGTTGTTACTTTCATGTTTTTGAGTGTATAATTTAAAATGTATCTTGTCCTTATGTTAACAAGAACCTTTAGAAGACGGGAAGAAAAAAATATTTACTTTCACAGCACAAATGCATCACACATACACACATACATATAAAATACAGACATATTATAAATAATAACTAATTACAAATTAAGGCAAATATATCTTAAAACTGTTTGCAAAAATAACACAAAAAAATATTTTTACATGATTAACTTATCACGGAGTATCAAGTATATTTTATTGCTCTAAAAATTGGATATCTCTGAATTACTTATATAACGGTGTTTTCACGGTTAGTTTTTGGGATGAAAAGTCAAAAAAGACTATTTTAATACAATCTCACATAAACTGTTAGATTAAAAAATACAACCATGGCTTGCTTGTCTTTGCCTTCATCAATTTGATAACTAGTGCAGTTGTTATTTTAACGCTCTTAAGATGTTTTTTCAAAATGACTTTATACTGGTATTTCTTTATAGCAAATATTATTCAAAAAATGTATTTAAATTATCATTTTTTCAGGTTACCACCAATACTGGCAATCAACTGCGGGGGTGTGACGACACATGAAAAAGCTTACTGGTCAAAAGGCGCGCCGAAAGATGTGGTAGTTCGAAAACTTTAATCACTTTTCTATTGCAATTGATCTTAAATATTGTAATACACTCAGCGTCAAAAAAATCGCACATCCGAAAAAAATAATTTAAATACTATTTTAACACAACAGGCCAATGGCAATGTTGTGGTTTGAGGGTATCATTCGAAAGGTAATTTCATTAGCTTTCAGGAATTTTAATTGAATTTTACTTTTATAACGAGACGAAAGATAAATTAAAGAAAAACACAGGGTATGTACAAATTTGCAAATTAATAATTAAAAAAAAACTTAATAAATACAAAAAAAGTTCTTAAAACCTAGTGTTACTTGCCTTGATAACGGCTTCCATGCGATCTTTCATGGACCTTACAAGGATCGCAACAGCCTCTTGGGGTATTTGTTCCCACTCTTCAAGTACCGCATCTTGGAGCTCTTGAAGAGTGGCTGGAGCTGGATCTCGAGCTCGCACGCGCCGTTTTAGGTCATCCCAGAGATGTTCTATTGGGTTAAGGTCTGGACTTCGTGCTGGCCAATGCATAACAGGGATATCGACCTCCTGTAAATAATCCCGTACAATAGCCGCGGTGTGGCAACGAGCATTATCATGCATTAACATGAATCCATCACCGACATAACCAGCATACGGGACCACATGTTCCTCCAGGATTTCAGTAATGTACCGACCAGCATTTAACGACCCTTGCCCACGGCCACCCCGAGTCCGGGAAACGCACACAAGTTCCGTTTTCCCGTCGACGGAAATGCCGCCCCGAAACATACACGAGCCACCCCCGTATTCGACGGATTCTTCGAAGCAGGGTTGTGTGAACCTCTCTCCCTGTCTTCTGTAGACCCTTCTACGTCTGTCATTGCAGAAGAGACAGACCCTCGTCTCATCAGAGAAGAGTACGGTCGACTGGCCCATATTTCATCCAGATCGACCCTTTTATACCCTTTTTAGGTGGTGTAACTAGCGTCCTTACTAACGAGCATTTGACAGTGTTTATTTTTGACGCTCTATAATGATAAATGTTTTAATGATTTCATGATTTTTTTATTAATAATGTAAAGCTATTCAAATACCCATTTCAAATTGTCGTTCTGGTCTGGCATTGTGATTCAAACATTATGGCGGTCCCCTGCCTTCGTATCGCTTTAAAATTTCCGTTGGATATTTGTTAATTATTGTGTCGACAAATGATTTCTTCTCCTTTCGAAATAGACTGCCGTGTCATTGTAGTGTGATTTTCATTGGATATTATGCTATCTTTGTATTATTCGACAGATCGTAAATAAGTAAAGTAAAGATTAAGATTTAACGTAAAGTTTATTTTTTATTAACTTGCCTAAATAGGCTTTCATTTATTCCAAAATAAGATAATAGTTCTGAAAATACTTTCACAATATCATCATCTGCTATAAAAGCTTTTTACATACAAATTAGAGTTGTTCATCTAGAAAAAACATCGATGTTCGACGATGCGTCGATAAAAAACATCGTTGTTTTCTTCCCTACTTTGTAACAAAATCTAATTTTTATGAAAGATAATTACATGATATGCAATGAAGTGAAAAAAAATTCCAAAGTTCAATCAACTCGGTTCATTATGTTGGTGCTTCCACATTCATAAACTCAATGTTTTCTTTACACAAATAAAATGATACAAAAGTTTAATGCTTGCTTTAATATCAGCACTTTCTCAATTTTCAATATTCCCATAATTGACAGACGATTTAGCATCTGTGATGTTAACTACTAATTTTTGCGATACATCGAATGAAAGTACATCGATGCATCGCTAAACATCGACTATAGTCGATAAATCGGTTCGATTCGACGTATCGAAAGTTAAACATCGATGTTTTCGATGCGTCGCCGTATATCGGTCACTCCTAATTCAAATAACTAACGAAACACACTCATGTATTCTACTTGTCAAATTGTGTATCTTTCGGAGGAGTTTCTCAATTCGACTGAATATTCTTTTGAGTGTATGTTACGCGACAACTTCGCTAATTGTGATCCGATTTCAATGATTATTAAGTTGAATTGGTTATACTTTATGTTGGTCCCATACAAATTTGTTCGAGTTCTGAACAATGGAATTCATGAGAAAATAAAGGAAACTTAAATTCGCGACGGAGTCTGATTTATGATTAAATAATTTTTAATAATAATCAATAAATATGGCGTATATTTATTGATTATTATTACATTACAGTATTACGTACAGTATTATTATGTATGTGTATATGTCGACGATTTTGCTTTCTTAGTTGCATAACTGAAATAGAACATTTATACAGACTGAAGCAGCTAAAAGAGGCGGCAGCGGCAAGCCGTGCCGTTACGGATTACACTGCGCTCGTCCCGGTTGCCGTTTCAAACATCCAGACAGGTGAAACTAACTGTTATATATGTATGTTATATATACACTGTATGTATATCGGCTTGGTGGCGGCTTAAGAGAATCTACCACCCCATAACATCCGGTGGGTGTCGTAAAAGTCGATAGAGGGATAATTAACACCAGAAGATGGTCAACAGCATCTTTCTGGAACATCTGAATTAATAAACTGCGGTTGCCAACCCGCCTGCCATGCGTGGCAACTATGGCAAAATCCCCCCAAATTGAGAGCTAAGAACCCCAAAAAGGGGAGGCCTATGTTCAGCAGTGGACTAGTGGAAGGCTGAAATGATGATGATGATGATGATATACACTGTATATTTATGGAAGACTGTGACGAGACGAGCAAGTCGTTCGCCTGATGGTAAGTGCAATGTCTGTACATTACAAGTGCCGAGTTACCTAGAACATTTGTGTGTGGCACCACACTGCGCTCGTCACCCTGACTTCATAAGCCCATATCCTCAGTAATTACACTGGCTATCAGTGCCCTTCAGACCGTATCAGTAATATTTGCACACTATTGTTTGATGGCATATAACTGGCAGTTACTAGAAGGAAGGAAGGAAGGAAGGATGCAGGAAGCATAAGAATCCTACCACTTGTTTTGATTTATTTCCAGGTGCGATCAGATTTTTTTTTATTTATTTAGAAGATTTACAGCGTTTTACAATGTGGAGTTACACATATATTCATTCATTAATTTCAGCCTATTTTAGTCCACTGTTGAACATAGGCTTCCCCCATAGATTGCCACAAAACAAGGTCCTGAGCCACCTGCATCCATCGACTTCCCGCAAAACCGTGCAGGTCGTCCCCTTCGATATACCCTTTCGATATTAAATTTCGAGTAAATCGATGTAACGAGTAATCGAAACATATTGAGGTCAAAACAGAATTTTCAAACACATGCAAAATAAAGTAAGACAAAAGGGATTTTTCATTTCAACCGCAGTTTATTTATTCAGATATTCCAGAAGATGCGGCTTCTGCTTTTAATTTTCCCTCTGTCGACTTTTACCACACCCACAGAATGAGATGGGATGGTAGATTTTCTTACGCCGCTACCACACGGCACATTCGTTTCATGATCGATTTAATAAATATTGTATACTTCAAGTGTGCATGTTCGGCAAAGCTAAAATTCTCTGTTGTTTTCTACTGCACATTTTTTCGCTGACACTATCTCTTGTGGAATACGACGCGATCGGTATGAGATGGGATGTTAGATTGGTATACACATTTTTTCTACTATCAGTTTAGGACGTAAGTTAATCTGTCTATGCACATAGTTTTGGGTACCGATCTTACATACACACGTACAGTCACGCCTATTTCCCATATAAGGGATCGGGGGGGGGGGGGGGGGGGACGAATCGTGATGGGTGTCGAACCACGTCGCCGCCGTTTTGGTACGAGTCGAAAAATTCTTACTCCCCATTGCGTTCCAAGTCTTAGTTCTTAGTCGCCTCTAACGACACCTCGGTAGGAAAGAGGTAGGTGCCATTCTACTCTGCCTGTGTTTTCAGAACAACTACAATTTACCTTGTATGTGGTATTATTTCTCTCATATCAACTGATTACAATAATTGTTTATATGACAGACCTGCGTCTTCTCAGTCCGGATCCCTGAAGAGTCCGACGCATGACACAAACTGTGTACTGCCGCATCAGTTGCTTGTAAGACTGCAATCCGACGGGGACGTTGTAATCAACGATAAGGTAATGTTTATTAAATAACCTATACCAGGAGACACTGTGTAGGAGCGATGACCTGTCCAGTTTTGCGGGAAGTTGATGGATAAAAGGGGCTTCGTGACAAACCAGGAGGAGGGCTCTAATGATTATGATGATCTAGTCAATTCCGACAAGTGCGTCATTTTTCTATGAACAGTCACAATGTCCACTGAGCAGAATATAGCCTTTAGTATTCCTTAGGTCTTATCCTGTAACAGGATCTAAGGAAGGGTCAGATGCAGTGTTATCGACACGAGACAATACAGTGTCACAGACCCGAGACAATAAGTTTGACCAGATTCGAAAGCGACTTACTCATAGGCAGGTTTGCTGACCGCAGACTGGTTGTAGTTAAATAATAAATCTGGTCGACTTGACTTGAAAACTTGAAATTAATTTACGTATAGTCATTTCATAAAAAAATATTTTAGGATATTCATTGTTTGTAAACAGCCGTGGTAGCACAGAGGCTAGGCGCTCGATTAAAATTTCATAGTACGCGAGTGTCCTGGTTTCGATTCCCGGCACCACTAAATTTGTTAATTGCAATTTACGTGATGTGAGGAGACCTGCATTTCTGAGGAAGCACGCGAACCCGCATTGGAGCAGGGTGGCGGACTCTTCCTTGCTCCAAAGCCCTCTCAGAAATCAGAGGGGGCCCGTGGCTCAACAGTGGGACATTTATAGGCCTTTTACATTTTTGTTTTAATATGTAATATAATACCGAAAAACATAGTGCGAATTTTCTATACTGTTCGTGTTTTTTTATGCGGTCAGAGAGACCTCAGTATGAAACGGTGGTATATTCTAGAAGCAATGACATTACAAATGATTTGTTTTTTTAAGTATAAATCGAAATGTTTACCATTGTTGTTTTTGTATGAATAATAAGAGCGATCAAAGCGCGGAGTCCAATCGGCTGGATGCAAGCAAATACAAGAAGAAACAAGTTAGCACGCAGTCGGAGGAGGAATACACTCTGTCTGCGGCCGTCGTATGCGTCGAGGACAACCCGAAGAACTTGGTCGCGTACATACAAGTGTCCAAAGACAACGAGCCGCGGTGGTATCTGTTCAACGACTTGAGGTGATTATGAATTTTAATATAAAATCTAAAGAAGGTAAAGAATCTACCACCCCATCTGATCCCGTGGGTTTCTTAAAAGTCGACTGGGGGAAAATGAAAACCAGGAGATGGACAGCAGTATCTTCCTCGAAGATCTGAATGAATAACCCTCCTGCCAAGCGTGGCAACTATGTCGAAATCCCCCCCAAAATTAGAGCTACAAACTTTTGTGGCAGTCTACGGGGGAGGTGTATGTTCAGCGGTGGACTAGTGATAGGCTGACGATGATAGAGATAAAGATGTGTGAAAATAACTGTTACTGGTGGTAGGATTCCTATGCAGGAATCCGTCTAGGTAGGTACCACCCCAGTGCCAGTTATTCTGCCGTGAAGCAGTAGTGTGCAAGCATTACTGTGTTTCGGTTTGAAGGGCACTGAGAGCTAGCGTTATCTCTGGGCATATGGGACTTAAGAACTGATGTCTTAGGGTGATGGACGCATTGTGGTGTCACACTCGGTGACACAGCATTTGTTATGGGCAGACGTTGCACGTCCCCTACAATAACCCTAATATTTAATTCAGACCGACTACGTATGTATACGCCGTCTAATAAACACACATTTTTTATTGGATAAAACGATGAAACGAGCAAAACGTTGTTATGGGCTGAAGTTACACTTACCATCAGGTGAACGTTTTGCTCGTTCCGTCACCTTTATCAATTAAAAAAAAATGTATTAAAGAAAATATGTAATAGTGAACGTTTTTCTCTTGGATATAAGTTGTCTAAGATGGTCATCAACATCTAAGATGGTTGCCGCGCTAGCATAGAAGATACCATTTCATTATTGCCTTCGTTTTTTCCAGTATTGTGCCGGTGACCGTTGAAGAAGTTGTTCAGTTTAGCGCGTGGTGGAAATCGCCCTGTGTATTGTTCTATACATCGAACGGCGCGAGAAACGCCAGCACTGAAACTAGCCAGAGCTCATAGCCTCTATTCACGTATGGACCTTATAGCGATGGGTGAGTCTGATGTTATGGGTCCTTTGCTTTTTTATATTTACGTTAAGAAGTACTCTGATCGCTACCACGCAATCGACAAAGTGTGTATCGCGCGTGAGGTATACGGTGACAATAATTCCACGACCGTAAATCAGTTATTCAGTCATGTGGTGGCGGCTTCAGAGAATCTACCATTCACATCCCGTGGGTGTCGTAAAAGTCGACAGATGGAAAATTTAAACCAGAAAGTGGGCAGCAGTATCTTCATGGAACATCTGAATAAATAAACTACGGTTGCCCTGCCAAAAGTGGCAACTTTGGCAAAATGAGAGTTACAAACTTTTGTGGCAATCTATTAGGGTAGCTTATGTTCTGCAGTGGAATAGTGATAGGCTGAAATGATGATGATGAATCAGTTATTTCAATAACTTACAACTAAAATAGATTTTGGTTGTAATGCGAAGAAATCAATATGTTCGTGATATATTATGTGGTCATTACTTTTTTCCTCAGAGCGGGACGCGATTAAATCATATATTTAATATCATTAATTATATAGTTATGAAAATGTTTAGTTATCAAAAATGAAAATAACTACTAATCTTGTCCAACCTGACGGGCTGTTTTTTTTAAATATGATGAGAAAATTTTGTTTTTAAATATGAATGGAACTGTTGACTGTACGTCTTGATGTAACGCCTTGGTTTTCCCAAAGCGGGACATTTTTAAGTATTTTGTGGACAGCGAGACAGATAGCATAAAAGCCATACAAAACGGGACGCATGGTCACGTTAAGTATATAAAGTAAAAGTTTAAGCCTATAAATGTCCCAACTGCTGAGCACAGGCCTCCTCTCATTTCTGAGAGGGTTTCAGAGCTAGGAAGAATCCGCCACGCTGCTCCAATGCGGGTTGGCGGACTGCACGTGTCTTCGAAATATTTTATATTTCTCAGACATGCCGGTTTACTCACGATGTTTTCCTTCACCGCCGAGCACGTGGTAAATCAGCACTTAAAATTGCAATTAACAATTTTAGTGGTGCCGGCACCGGGAATCGAACCCAGATCACTCGCGTACTATGAAATTTACCGAGCGCCTAGCCCCTCAGCTACCACGGCTCTAAGTATATATTTCTCATTAATGTTGACCTACAAAATTTCTAACGGCAACATAATCTGAAACCAAGTAGTTCAGCGTTGATTAGAATCAGCGTTGCATTTTCCCTAGGCGACGTATAATTCGACTGAGGGAAATTCTAGAAAAATCCTGGGCTCGTGTAGTATTTAGCGGAATAGTCTTCCTAAATGAGTATAATGACCGGGGATCGACAGCAGCACGCAGGATCTGAGGCGTGTGACGATGCGTCCAGGCATGGCGATTGTGGCACTTAATCTGGGCTGATGGTGGAATGCTCGCACTGTCAGAAGCAGAAGCACTTACACGTCAACGTTTGAACAATTGCAACGTCTGCCCATAACAGATGCTGTGTCACTCAGAATAATTGCGTGGCACCACATTGAACCCGTCAGCCTGTGACAACAGTTCAAATGTATCGAATGCCCTGTGATTACACTAGCTCTCAGTGCCCTTCAGATCGAAACATTAATGTTTGCACTCTACTACTTTACGGCAGAATAACTGGCCCTGCGCTGATACCTACCATAATGTGGACAAATTTTTGCAATATTATTGTATTAATGTATCATTATCTCCACAGAGCTATGTGTCCGTACGATCTGCACGACGTTTACTATCAGTTCGCGAACGAGGCACACTACAGTTACGAATCAGTCCGCGACCTTCAGATCATTTAATGTTTGCTTTTTGAATTGCGTTTAGAAGAGAATTCGAAGTCTTAATTAGTTTAGAGTAAACCGTATGTAACTTTGTACGCGAAACCTGTGGGCGGACTTTGCTCGCGATATCTTACAGCGCCATTCGAATCCAGCAACAACGCATATATTCCTGTTAGGGCTGTCCCTCTTAATAAGCGTCGGGGATGTTTTCAGAGGCGGCAGCTTTTACGCGAGAATACGAAAGCGACGTGGCATCCCTGGTGCATAGAGTGCGGACCAGCACTCATAGTATTCGAGTCACGATAGCGAATATGTGTAAACAAGATACGTACAATCATGCCTTTTTCCCATGTAAGGGGTATGTAGAGGCCACACGTAGCCCACTAGGCTTATAGCTGTAGCTGCCAGAGTTGAAGGGCAGCATGGTGAGCACATTCATCAACACATAGTCTTAAAGCGTGTGGTGGCGGCTCGATAAAAGAATACTACCACTCCACCTCATCCAATGGATCTCGTAAAAGACGAGTAAGGAATTAAACTGCACTGTGCACCCAACAGCCCATGGTGCCGATGGGCTCACCACCTATCATACCAAGTGCATTATATTGTTTTGGTGAAACGTGGATTGCGGCAGTCATCTGTTTTTGCAGTGAGTGCCCAGTCTCTGACTACCCCTTATGGGATACAGTCGTGATCTTATGTATGTATGTCATCACTCCGAGAAAACTGACGCCGGCTCCTATCACTACTGCCCATAACAAACCCTGTGTCACCTGGAATATTTCTGAGTGGGAGCAGTAGGTAATTGCGATCTGTTCTTAACTTCTGTGATTTTAGTAGTAGCAAAATTGTGCTGCAATGCTAGTTAATCAAATATATCTTCCCTATTCGATTAGGTATAATTGAAAAACATTACTAAATTATTGATATAAAATTTAGATAGAAATCCTGGGACTAGTTCAAGTATTTGTTTATTCCTAATGTCTAAAAAGGTTCTGAATCAATATCACTGCTAAAGTCCACGCGAACATGTTGGATATAAGCTTATTTCGCAATTCAATAAAAACATAGATACATTTAAATCGCATTAAAAAATCTGAACGATCATTTGATATTGACACTGGTGAACTTGCTTCTGTCCTGGTTTTATTTTAAATAAATCCAGAAAAAAAATTACGAAATGTTCTCCGAATATTGTAATGAAAAGTTGCAACCAATCTATACAAATAAATAAAATTGAAGTGTCTGTTTGTAATAACAAAATAATAGCTTTTTACTTAATGCTTATGAAAGTATATACGGAACTAACATACGGAAAAGAACAATTTTTAACATTTTTGTCTGCCTGTTTGTTTCGGCTAATCTCCGAAACGGGTGGACCGATTTTGACGGGATTATAGCGGTTAACTCAGGCCACTTTAATTTTAGAAAAATAATTATGGTTCCGCGCAAAAACATTAAAACCCCAAAAGCCTAATCAAATAGGGGAGTACATATGTATATCATCGATCGGGGATGGCTTTTTTACGCGAGTGAAACCGCGGGGCACAGCTAGTCTTTAATAAAACTATTGTACAGAACAATTATGAATTTAGAATAAGTAAACTTTCTGTCAATGGCACTAGGTGGGGCTTCGTGTGGAAACTGTATGTAGTCGTATAGAGCGGTACGGCACTGTGAATATATAGCTAAAGCATTACGGAAAGTACGTAGAAACGTTCGAAATGAACGCTCCCACACAGACACACGCTTCGACAATTACCTAAGCGGACGTCGCAGTGCTGTCAGTCGCGGGTGCCGCCTCGAGACGTGTAGTTACGTTTTGCATTTATCTCTGTTGCTTGCGCTATGAACAGACAGCATCGCTATTTAACATCATAACTTGTTAAATGTAAGGATTGATATAAAATAAGACAATTTCACCGGCTTTCGGCACGCTTCGTTCGGCTCTTGCGTTGTGGTTCATAGCACCTTAACATAACCGAACCTACCCAAACATACATAAATTAACCAAGTCATGATGGTAAATCTTAAGATTTACTAGTGAAACTTAAGATTTAGCACTATTCGGGCTTTTACAGTAATCTATGTATGGTTAATTTGCTGCGCAATCAGTATTTTTTTTTATTGATAAATATAAATTGATAGGTGATTTAAAAATAATCAATAATCAATAAAAAATAGTCAATTTATAATGATGAAGAATAAAATGTTGATGTTTTTACTTAATTTTATTTGTGAACTAGTTAATTAATTCGATTATTTGATTATTAGAGAAGCCATAAATGTTTTAATTAATATAATAATATATTTTTTTTTTACTTTTACATAAGATAACAACCATGGTGCTCCAATGGAGTAGATATTTATTTAAAAAAATGGGACTAGTTTCTTTACTGCTTTAGCTATATATTTACTGTGGGTACGGTATGAGAATGTTTTCGAATGAATACAAGAATTAGAATAAGCTAGGGGCTATCCTAGTATCATTTTCTTTCGTTATTTTCCCATGATTTTAACGAAATCAAAAGAAAATATTTGAAGCGTGATATCACGTTCAGTTCATATCAGCATAAGTTTTTAAAAGAATTCCACTATTTTTAAGTCTAAGGTAAACTATTTTAAATGTGATTGTTAGCAGGTAAAGAGAATAAGAGAATTGTCTGACGATAGTTACGAAATTTTGAAAATTATGTTTTAAAACGTACTTAAACGTAGATTAAAATACTGGCAAATAAGAGAATAAATAAATATGGCTTAGTGTAACATTTAACAAAATTAAAAAAATGGTCAGTACTTTTTATTGCCTTTTTTTGAAAAAAAAAATAAAGAAACAAATATTTATATATTGAACATCTATCATAAAATATTACCTTTCAACACAGTCTTTAGCTGTTCGTATACACATTTTATTGCAAACGAAAATATTATAAATGCAAAGAAATATGTATTTTTGCGAACAAATCGATATTTTTTGCAGCGTCCAATTATCTTCTTATTGGAGAGTCGTACCAGTTATATGATGTGACATTTTTATGAAGGTCTTAATCAGAATCTGTTAAACAAATTAAAAGTAAAGCAAACTTGGCTATTTACAGGCGACGAATCGGAATTATGACCCAATATTTAATTAAAAATTTACTAATTCGTACCTACGACGTTATGGAATAAGAAATTTTGGACTGTCATTGTCTTTTGCAAACATATAACTAAATAAAACCATTCATCGTCAATTTAATAATGCTGCAAGCTTATTTAGATATATTGGAATGTCTATACAAAATTATGCACGGTCGTGATTCCATTTAGTTGACTGTACTTTTATGTCCATTTTTGTATTTTTTTTAGCTTTGCTTAACTGTTTCGACAACAACCAGTAATTTTCAGCTCTGGGTATAATTGGTTTGTAACTGTGGTATTACTGAATTAGAATTAGATTTTAATTATTATAATTTTATACATATTTGAATTGTGTCATTATTTTATAAATATAAGAATCTTTTACTGAAGTACCAATTTTCCGAACTCTTTACATGATCTGTATCGCGATCAGTATTTTTGATTCTCTTATATATTTTTTTGTTACTTATTCCTATTTTAACTATTGGGTGACTGGTTATTTAAATAAAGTTTACTTATTAAATCATATTGTGTTTTATTAATTCTTAATAGGTGTAACCCAGCGGCTTCCAAACTTTTTCTTCAACGGAACAACACTTCGCCAACCCGGAATTTTTTGAGGAACACTTGGTTAGTGTTCCTCAAAAAATTCCGGGTTTCATCCGGATTTGTTTGCGAACGCTACCGCTACCCGCCATTCGGTATAAAGTAGAAGATAAATGTGTACAGTGTATTTACTTTCCAAATTGGCGCTGAACATCTGTTCAGATTCAACGGAACACTTGGGTTCCGCAGAAAATAATTTTTGAACACTCGTATTGCTATATAAGCAAGTTTCTAAGTTTCAAAACTTTCTAATCACCGAGAAGGAAACGCTTTGTGTACGATCGAATCGCATGTAAGTGCTCAAAGTATTAAGGTTTATTTATGTAATTACTAGCTGATGCCCGAATATCCCGCGAGGACTATTTGATTTTCCGGAAAAAAAAGTCTCCTATGTCCGTTTCCGGGATGAAAGCTATCTCAGTGCCAAATTTCGTCAAAATCGGTTTAGCGGTTGAGCCGTGAAAAGGTAACAAACGGACAGAGGCACAGAGAGTTTCTTTCGCATTTATAATATTAGCATGTATGTTGAATAGGTAGTTGTATCAACCAAGCGAGCTCAGTTTTCCGATGAAGCTGTAAAAGCCACAAAGGCTAACAGCGAAAAATTCACCTAAACACGACAGTCCGAACGGAGGCCCGCAGTCTCCCTCGGACGGTCATTAGATGACTTAAGAAAATAATTTTATGGAGATATTCACAGTAGCGCAAGCACGCTAGCGAACGCAACGGTCCGAATTTAGATGTTTAGTAGGAGTTTATATTTATGGTTGGGTCAAACCAAACCTGGCACGCAGGCCCGCGAGCCAAAAGGCTAACAGCGATTACTTCACCGAAAACAAGTAAAACAAGTAAGTCACCTAAACAAAATAAGTAAAATATGTTAAAAGTATAATAAGCTGATATAAATAAATGAAAATCGAAAGGCAATCTATTGGTGAGGCCTTGTTCGGCAATGAACTTATGGTGGCTTGTTATGATTTTGAACCACTTAGGTAACATGAAGAGATTGATTATTATAAAGACATGTGGTATCATAATGACACGTTCCGTGTCTGGCTTGTTTCGTCGGCAGTGTCAGGTGTATCTTTGTAACTATAGTACGTTCGCGTTAAGAAAATGAGTCATCGTTGTCCGCCGGCCTGGCCACGCCCCCCAGCCAATTACAATGCTACAAATTAGAAAGTCGAGTTCACGGTGACCAGTTGAAGACAGACCTTCGAACAAAACGGCTGAGTATTTGTGTATTTTGTGTGTTACTCGTTCAACATTAAATTTTGAAAATGAATACCTCACCTATTCGAAAGAATAAAAGAGGATCAATACTTTATAGCGCAGGGAACATAATTTACAATTTATATAAGTACTTTAAACTGTGTGATTTAAATGCGACTGTGGAGAGCACAGTAATAAAACAGCAAGTGCATGCGGTGTGGCCGAAAATACTGTTTTTTTATACTGTAATTTTATAAATTATTAAAGAACAAAAGGATACTAACTAACACATTAAAATCACTCGTTCTAAATTCTTTCACAATAAATGTAACTGGTATAATGGTTAAGACAATTTGATTCTATTAAACTTAATTCATTTTTTTAATTATTTGAATTTTTATTCCACTGTGAATACACCCTTACCCTGTAGTTGCACTGATGATTCACTATTTTCTTAACGCGAACGGACTATTATCTTTTTTTTTCGATTTTCCTATACCGCTTATTTCTGTTCTGGCCAATACCGGACTAGAAAGATGTTTAAGTACATACCTATTTAAAGTTTGGTGCTTTCTTACTCATAGAAAGCTTTTAGTCCGAAGAATCGAATTATCTAAGGGTTAATGAAAATTCCGAAAGTCCTGGACTAAAAGTAAAATTAAACTCTTAGTCTTTCTACAATGCGATTGAGCACCGTGTATATTGTATTATAAATATTACAAACATCATTTATATACATATCAACTGGAGAAATACTAGCGTTTCCTACGGCGGTTCGCAAGAGCTAACAGACCCATTTACTGCAAACATGGGATTTCATCATAGCCCTCTTACAGCTTTATTATTCATCGTGGATGTTCGTCTGTGGTTCATATGCTTCGGGAAACATCTCGTATCACCGGATTCGAAATCCTGCATATTTGCTACGGTAAACGATAACGTTTTAAGGGAATCTGCCGGTGTGTGAGCAGTATTTCAAAGCACGATTAAACGCTTATCTACAGGAGAGCATCGTGGCAACCTGCCCTCCCATGTTAAGTCAAATCTCTCCAAGTTATCTTTTTACTGGAATAACCCTGATGGTATCTTTAACACCTTATTTTATGACATTTCTAACGAATGTAATAAAGTCGAGACTAACGAATATAATAAAGGAGAAACTAGAAAGGTAGTTATAATTCGAAAAATATATGCTTTTGTTAGTGGGCAACTAAAGGAATCAGAGTATAGACAATTTATATTATCCCTATGCTAAAAAATCCCTTACAGCTAATATAACATTTCATCAGTATGGTAAACACTACTCAAACATCTTAAAAAGTGTTAAAGCTAAAGCGATAAAATTCGGAAGCTTTTATTTTATTATTCCTATGCAGGAATTTGTCTAGGTAGGTACCACCTCAGAGCCAGTTATTCTGCCGTGAAGCAGTAGTGTTCAAACTATTCGGTGTTTCGGTTTGAAGGGCACTGTGAGCTAGCGTAATCGCTGGGCATTTGAGACTTAAGAACTGATGTCTCAGGGTGACTGGCGCAGTGTGTTGTCACACAGAAATATTCTGGGTGACACAGCATTTGTTGTGGGCGGACGTTGCACTTACCATCAGGTGAACGTTTTGCTAGTTTCGTCACTGTATACAATAAAAAAAAGAGACTGTCTTGTAATAAAGTTAAAGCTACATGAAATGTTATTAATTTAGAAACTTAACTAATTATTAACTTAACTTATTAATTTAGAAACCTAAACTAGTATAATACAAAAAAGGAAGACTTTGAATATTAATGGCACTGTAGTGAAACATAATTATATAACAAATGAGTTTCTTAATGTTTTTTTCAAATATACCAAAACAATAATATACAATTTTTCAATATTTCAAATAGACTAAAAGTACTAAATATTTACAGTAAAGTCCTGTATTTGCAGAGTCATTCCTTAGAAAATATGTAAACATTAACATTCCTAACTTTCATTAGGTCTACATATATTGTAATAGCATTTGGGAAACTAAATAAAAAGAATTTCGGTCTGAGTAATAGATTTACTATATATACCCCACTATTAGCGATGATTTTTAACCTCATAGAGGCATAATGTGGTAACGTGTGGTAGCGGTTTAAGAGAATCTACTATCCCATTTCATCCCGTCGGTGTCTTAAAAATTCACAGAGGGAAAATTCGCCCAAGGCGATGGGCAGCAGCATGATCCTGGAACATCTGAATAATTAAATTACGGTTGCCAACCCGCCTGGCAAACGTGGCAACTATGACTAATTCCCGAAAAATTAGAGCTATAAACTTTTGTGGCAGTTGATGCGGGAGGCCTTTGTTCAGCAGTGGACTGGTGATAGGCTGAAATGATGATGATGATAAATTTAGAGATAAGATAAATACTCGTATAAAAGTAAAGTAAAGTAAAGTTTCAGCCTTTAAATGTCCCACTGCTGAGCACAGGCCTCTCTCATTTCTGAGAGGGGTTTGCAGCTAAGAACAATCCGCCACGCTGCTCCAATGCGGGTTGGCGGTATTCACATGTCCTTGAAATATTTCTATTCCTCGGACATGCAGGTTTCCTTACGATGTTTTCCTTCACCGCTATGCACGTGGTAAAGCACTTAAAATTGTAGAATGATTTCAGAGATGCTGACACCGGGAATCGAACCCAGGTTACTCACTTACTATGTAATTAAAGGCGGGCACCAGGCCCCTGAGCTACCACGAGTGCGAGATATCCACCAATTTAAATATAAATTTAGAGAATTATAATCTTCCTTTTGAACATTAAACTGTATTTATTGGAATCGCTATTGATTCGAAGCTACACTGGGTAGCACATATTGAAAAAATAGATTTGAAATTAAGATCTGCAATTTTTGCTATTTGAAGGAACAGACAGCTGACTAATGAGGCTACAGCTAAATTAGTCTACTTTGCATATTTCCACAGTATTATGTCCTATGGCGTATTACTGTGGGGATCCGCGGCCGGTCTCGGAACAATATTAATTTTGCAAAATTAAGCATTTCGGACAATCTTTAACTTAGGTCGTCGCGAGTCGCTACGAGAACTATTGAAGAATTCTAATATTTTGACACTTCCGGCGATGTATATTTATGAAAATATAATGTACGTATGGAAACTTGAATTTATTTAAAAAAAAGTGACTATCCTGTAGAATGGGCGGAGGCGACACACTAGAGACAAAACTAGAAAGTCTTTTCTTAGTTGATCTATAAAATTTTATAACCAAATTCCTAAAAATGTGACGCAAAAATCTGTCATAGAATTCAACAAACTTGCCAAGAAGATATTATTAGAAAAAGCGTATAAAATAGATCATTACATAGACGATAGAGATGTGTCAAAAAAATTATTACTCTGCACTTGCAAACCCTCTGACTACTAAATTTATGATTTAATTTTTATGGCATGTATAAATTACATACAATATGGCATTGAAAAAAAAATACTAGGTCTTATTATTGAACCGGTTTAGATTTTGACTTTTATAAGAGCTTCATACAAGCCTAAACTTAATAAAGAAATTTTAACTTTGACATGCCAAGCCCCAGCCTCAGCCAAGCCAAGGCCCTGGCCCCGGCAACTAAAAGCCCTTTTACAATAAATTAAGACAATTTTATTGCAGATGAGACTTTCCAATTCAGGAACTTTGCTGCGAACTCTGCATTGAATATTCATGAGCATAAACAGACAATATTCAAACTCATGAGCTTAAACATATAATATGTAAGTAGTATTAAGTTAATCAAATTCAATCTCCCGAATTATTAACGAAAAATTAAAAGACGGATTAATTAAGCCGCTGGTTTTCACCATCGCACTTTGCTGCTGAACTCAAAATTTCACCGTCAGCACCTTAATGGTTGGCATTGCACCTCAGTGTGTTTTTCGCGGAATTTTCTGCCACGTACGATCACTTTATGGAATCTGCTGCCGCCGGCGGTTTTTCCGGACCGATACTTATGGGCCTTCAAGAAAAGAGCTTATTCCTTTCTCAAAGGCCGGCAACGCACGAGGCGGACTCTTCCCGGCCCTAAAACCCTCTCTTATATGAGAGGCTTGGCAGGAGGACATTTATAGGCGGTAATTTTACTTCTTTTGTATCTAATGGCCTCCACAGTATAGAAATAATAAAAATAAAAAATGAGTGAAATTGCTAAGATACGCTAATAAAATAAAAACGCTGCCACTGGAAACCGCTACCAAAGCTCAACATCAATACTATAGTACAATACACACCACCAATTTCGAGACAGACACACAAATATCCTAACTCTACACGATCCCAACTTCACAAGATATTCCAAGCAGATGACAAATTACGTTCGTAAGCAGATGTCACCGTGGTTATAATCAGAGCGGATTTTATACCCTGGCTGCCCTAGGCCTACGAAAGATTGCAGCTCCCCTACTGCAAATCACTAAAAATTTGATGACGCATAAAAGTCAAAGTAAAAAAAATCGGGTCTATAAGTTATATAATTATCTCAATCAGTATCTTTAGACACTGATGCTTACCATTTTTATTTGTGGGTAAAATTAACAACTACACGAAAAATTCTCACTAAGTTTTGCCCTAGGCCCGAGCTACTGCTGCCTATAGGGAAAACCGCCCCTGGTTATAATCAACGGAGTATAACGAAATCATTATCACCATTTATTTTAATACGTCGAATTTCAAAACAAATAATATTCAGCAAACACGATACATTGTGGTCACTCTTTATACTGCAGTTGCGATAGTATCATTAGCTTAACGAGTTCATTCTGAGCAGCGTCATTTGTGGTGTATTCGACAAATAGAGGATTTGTTTGTTGTGGTACAGCGTGTTTCAGACTGTGATTTGACTGATGACTTTTTTGATAATAATAGAGAAATTTATTAATAAAAGTTCTTTTCACCATCATCATCATCTTTAGTCTTTTAACAGTTAACTTCATGGACATGGTTTTCTTCAAGTTTGAGAAAATTCCAGTATTCATCACGCTTTAGATGAGTGATGCTCCGTGTGATTAGGCATATTCTTATCTCATCGTCATTTCAGCCTATCACTAGTCCACTGCTGAACAAAGCCACCCCCATAGATTTACATACAAATTAGTAGCTCTCTTGGCAGGTGGGTTGGCAATCGCAGCTTATTTATTCAGATGTCCCAGGAAGATGCTGTCGTCTTCTGGTTTTCATTTTCCATTTGTCAACTTTTACGACTCCCACGGGATGAGATAGGGTGGTAGATTCTCTTCAGCCGCCACCACACAGCGTTTTAATCATATTATCATAATACTAATAAAAATACATTAGTGCGTTTGTAATTTTAGAATTTTTGTTTTAAATTCAATTTTATTTTATATTAGTTTATTTGACAAAATCTGGCTTAAAGACCCTGTCTGTATATAAGGATGTCAGGATTAAACTTAGAAACTGAAGCATTTTGAATTTTGAAACTGTAACATCTATGTCATCACAGGAAACAAAATAGCTACCCTAAGTAACTATAGGTTTATTATTATATATCCCACATTTGTGCAAAACCACAAATTGTTGATTTTCGGGTCTGGTTGTATTGTTCCTGTTTCTGACACTGCATTCTGGCCTAACTTATTTATTTATTTAAGGTTCACCAACAGTTGTTACACTGATACAATTTACATAAACATTGTTGTAAACAAATATAAGCAAGAGCACAACCAATTGTAGGTAAACACCACATGCACATTAAAATCGATCTTATCGCATAAGCGTTACATCACGCGCGGGTAGGTTAGGACGAGAAAGTGCCTACGTTTTTGCGCGTACATTTGTGGCTCTATAATATCTCCTGCGAAGTTGATAGCTGCCGACAGTATTCGGAAGTTGTCGCCGTGGTCGAAAATCGACATCAACATGACTAGAATTCCAAATTTTAAATTGATAGAGACCAGAAGCATCTCATAAAGCAATGAAGGAAAGAAAGGTTATCTAAAGCAAATTAAGTTTCTTTCCTTCAGTTTAATGAATTTTCGCAAAGTAACATCTGATTCTATTAACTACATGTCATAGAGCGTTAAAAGAATATACGTACGTGTATTCCAGGATTGGTTCCGCTGAATATAACAGCAAGGCTAACGTTGCCTAACATCATGACATTGACAAACAAAGCTTTCCAACCATAAACGGGGCTTACGGAACGGGTGTATAGAGCACGGGTAGCACATGTAGTGAGTGCCTTTGTTTTTCCGCTCATAAAGCAGCGTTAGTCTTAAAATTGAAAATGTTTTGTAAAGTTGAACAATGTATAAAAACGCGTTATTAATGCACAAAAATATTAAAAATTGTATCCAAGTTCACTACAAATAAATTAAGAGATGGAAGAAAGGAAACATGTGTTTGCATATTTTGTGTAATATACATATTTATATCAACTATTTGTTAGAAACCGGAAAATATGATAGTGCTTGTAATAGACTATAATATAATTCATTTTACTGGTGGTAGAATTTCTATGCAGGGATCCGTCTAGGTAGGTACCACCCCAGGCCAGTTATTCTGTAGTGTGCAAACATTACTGTGCTTCGGTCTAAAGGGCACTACATGTTAGTGTAATCACTGGGTATATGAAACTGAGGAACTTATGTCTCAGGGTGACAGGCGCAATGTGGTGCCACACAGAAATATTCTGGGTGACACACCATTTGTTATGGACAGACTTTGCACTTACCTACGTTTTGCTCGTCTTGTATAAGTCTTAGTATAAAAAAAGGTGTCAAAAGTCTGATCCATTCGGAACTTTTAAAACCGGTGTTTTAGTAGCATAGGATAAAGCAGATGTTCTGTATGTTCTTTTCGCAAATTGGTAGGTATCAAAAAAGTAATTTGATCACACTGGTCGCATGTGTTAATGTAATTTCATTAATATTTTTTCTGTCTGATGGAATTTTATAGAATTGAGTTATTAGGAAATGCATGCATGCATCATAATAAAAAAAATCTTGTCAGTCGGTTAGAATATTTTTATGGCTCTCTAATATTTCAACGTTACTGTACTACCGAAGTAAGTACGGCTCGTGTTTTAGTGTAAAGTCCTTTATCCTTTTAAAATTATAATATCTATTTCAAGATGCCCGAAACCTTTTAAACGTAATTTATTTCCAGTAAGTGAATAACCGTGTGATATTCCTTTATGTGCTGTGTGGTGGCGGCTCGTTAAAAGAATACTACCACTCCATCTCATCCAATGGATCTCGTAAAAGGCGAGGAAGGAATAAAACTGCACTGTGCACCCAACAGCGCATGGTGGCGATGGGCTCACCACCTATCACACCAAGTGCATTATATTGTTTTGGTGAAACGTGGATTGTGACAGTCATCTGTTTTTGCAGTGAGTCTCTGACTACCCCTTATGGGATACAGTCGTGATCTTATGTGTGTATGTATGTATGTAAGTGAATACTCCGAGGGACACACTTCAGTTTCATTTAATCAGTGGCGGAGTCCTGCCATTGATATGTCACGGCAAACTCAATATAAAGATAACGTACCTATATGACGTATTAACGTAATTTTTTATTATGACATGTATTGAAAAATTACGTTTATTGAGATTACGATTAAGAATTATGAAAATTAAATCCTTTTAGGATTCTTAGATATTTTTAGCGTCGTTCAGACTAGTGGCGGGTCGGCCTACACTGAGTTTGCCGGAATGAGGTTGCCACGCCATTGCCTTTATTTCCCAATGGTTATCTAGTTCTAACTTATGCATATTGTTTTCATCGCCTGTAATGTAATTCGGCAGATATAGTGGTAAAAGTAAAAAAAAAGTAAAGTTACAACCTACGATTGCTGAGCACAGGCCTTTCTGAGGGTTTTAAAGCTGAGAAGAATCCGTCACGTTGCTCCAATGCGGATTGGCGGACTTCACATGTCTTCGAAATATTTTATTATCCTCACTATTTACATTCCATAATCCTTATATATTAAGATCTCGGCCCAGAAGGTTTTTACAATATTTAGTTGTGCATTTGATACCTGGTGCCGGGATCAAATTCAGTTCGCTGGCGTATTATAAAACTTAAAAAGAGCACCCGATTCTGAGCTACCACTGATTTTAGGACACAGACGTCGACATGGAGCTGCTGCAATAGACTTCAAAACACTCAAAATATGAATGTTCTGTTCACAGTAATGTGATGTTTATCATCTGTTTCTTTTCCCTGTCTGTGTTTGAAAAAAGATTAAATATCTGTTGAATGAATTCGGCTTATAGTAACTTATAGTAAAAGTACAAGAAAGTAAAGTCAGAGCTTACAAATGTCACACTGCTGAGCACAGACTTCCTCTCAATTCTGAGAGGGTTTTAAAACCGTCACGCTACTCCAATGCGAGTTTGCGGACTTCACATGTTTTCGAAATATTTTGATTCCTCAGAAATGGAGGTTTCCTCACGATGATTTTTCTTCATCGCTGAGCACGTGGTCCATCAGGACTTTGAATTTCAGAACAATGTTTGTGGTGGTGAAAATTTTCCTACATCGCCATTAAACGGTCAAATATCTGAATGGAAACGAAAGGAACAGAAATATTGTTAGTGATGGCACCTTATAATTACATAATTTTTTACTAAAAATCTTTAACCAAATTAAATTTACTGAAAATTTTATCACGAATTTGTTTTTAATTTTTAAATGTCCAAGGTAGAAGGCTTTTCTTTCCTGATTTCCAAAAATCGCTACAGCGTTTTGAGCAAAAAGTTGCACTTAATATGATATCTTCCGTGCTGTCTATAAGCTTTATTTTTCTGGAAAAAATGAATAATGAAAATAAAAAAATGTAATATTATCAAACAATACTCGATTAATAAATAAAAAATTAAGTAACTTATGTACTCACTCTGTGCAAAATTCGTAGTATACGTAATCAAATATTGCTTTCTTGCAATAAACATTCTCGCATCTCGAAATTGGTCCATTGCGTAATTCCGATTTTATAAAATAAGGTAAAAACGAAAATAGTTCGTCTATAACGTCACCTACTACGTAATAATCTTTTCTTTTTTCATTTCTACTAGTTCCAAAATATCCATCGGCGTTTATTGCAGCTGATTTAATTTTTTTTCTATTAACATCACTTGTCTTAGTTTCACCATCTTTATTTATTTCAAATCCACTGAAATTATTTTCAAGATTAGCTATGCTATTATTATTTTGGTAGTCGTACATATGTAGACGACAGTTGCTTTTATCTGAATATATACTGTGATGTGTTGTTAATTTGCTTGCAGACGTAGATATTATTTGGTATACTATTCTTTTTGATAGTTCAGAGAGACTGGGTGGTGAATGAATTCCACTTTCAATAATATTATTGTATTGTGGAGGAAAATTTATGTCAATTTCCAATTCCCCGGAATCCTGATGAATTGTTAAACGACCTCTGTTATTTTGGAATGCTTGTTGTGTTGTTAGGTTTGGGCATCTGAAATAAAAAAATCATATAAATATTCCGTTTCGATTATTTTTTGCAGATTGAAAGCGTAGCGTAGCGTACATAGGTAGTTGTATTTTATTTGATGTAGTCATCGTGAATGTTCATAACTATTAAAAATTCACAAAAAAATTGACTTTAATTATTGAATTGGTTCCCATAAAGTATTTGTAGTCGTAGTTTAAGTCAATGATATTATAAAATAAAAGAGATATGTTACCAGCGTTCCGTAAGTCAAAGTAAGAAAAGGCGACAATTGTGGCGCATTTTCAAACGTTGCCATGAATATTCAACCGCAAGGAAAGAGGCCACCTGACTTCCTTTTTTTATTAGATAAAAATAACTCGACGAGCAAAACGTTCACCTGATGGTAAGTGCAACGTCTGCCCATAACAGAAACTATGTGACCTAGAACATTACTCTGTGGCACCGCATTGCGCCTGTCACACTGAGACATCAGTGCTTAAGTCTCACATGCTATTGCTCACACTAGCTGTCAGTGTCCTTCAGACCGAAACAGAGTAATGTTTGCACACTACTGCTTCACGGCAGAATAACTGGCCGTGCGGTGGTATCGACCTAGACGGATTCCTGCATATGAATCCTACCACAAGTAAAACGAGACATAAACAACGATAAACAGCGCATGATCATGGATGTCTATTATTTTGTTGCTGCGTTCGGAACGCTTTCTTTAGCTGTGTTCTGGGAATATGTCATATATATGTATTATATTGAGTACGAGTATTGTTCATTTTACTTAACACAAATATGCAATACAGGATATTAGTACCTACCCTATATTAAGACTCCGTGTTTGTTGTTCTCGAAACATGTGGTACCAAAGTGAGTAAGGTACAGTTTTTAAGTCCCTGTTTCGCCAAAATCTAAACTCGCAGTGGTAGTAGTTATAAACGGGTCTTTGTGGCAGCCATTGTAGTTTGTTATCTGTAATAAAGTTAAATATTCTATTTAAATGAAACTAATTTTACGGATTTTATCGCGTTTAATTTAGTCCCCCCGTGACCATGGGTGCTGTAAAGCACTCGAAACGTCGGGTTGTAAATAGTAAAAAGTAAAGGCGATAAAATCCGTAAAATTAGTTTCATTTAAATGTGTAGTGTTCGCGCAAATATAAGAAATCATTAAATATTCTAATTTATTTATTTTACTAAAGTATTCCCTACACTAGGATTTCTCCTGTTTCATGGTTGCGATTATAGAAATAAATTTCACATGGACATCAAGACCTTGAATAATTATATGTAGGCCACACAAATAATTGTGCCCGTGCGGGAATAAAATCTGCGACACATGGTTCAGAAGCTAATCGCTTAGCCACTGCGCCAAGAGAATCGAAAAATCAATGTTTTCATTGTAGTTGTTGCATATTGAGTCAGTCGGCTTGACCGGGAAAGTACCTTACTCCCGCAGAATAACAGATTAAATATAGTAGTATTTCTTTTTCGTATGAGTTGTGGCCGAAGACCCAGTTACTGTGGTCATAACGCACTTTTTTGCTTCATGATTTTACATTGGTGGTCGTACTGTGGTCCTTAGCTACTAAGGACCACACTACGTACCACAGACCACTTAAAATCACGTGAACTGTGCGGTCGCTTGCCACCCCTAACTTGGACTAAAAAAGCAAATAAGCTTGTATTTGACATTTTTTACAATTGGTTAGTATAGCCTAAAGTATTATTGTTGTTAAAATTTGTAACATTGCAGAAATAAGGGCTCTTCCTTTCAGATGCAGAACAAACAAACATGATTCTTTCGGTTTTAAGTAACTAAATAAAATAAGACTTTTAAATGTAAGACGAAGAGTATTAGATGTAACCTTAATTATTTATATATTGCTTATAATATATTTTTAAAATAATGTTGGAATATCTTTAACTTAATACTAAAATTGTTACTATGTTATATACTGCTACCTGATTCCCGCGACTTCGTCCGCGTGAGTAAGTTTTTTAAACAGTCCGTGGGAACTATTTGTTTATCCGGGATATAAATTCCTATGTCCGTCTCAGGGTTGCAAGCTATCTCTGTGCCAATGTTTATAATATTAGTATGGTTGTATTTAATATTTTTTATTATTTAATAATTTTTTTAGTTGAGTGCGTGTGTGTTTGCGTGTGTGTGCGTGCGCGCGCACGATGCTTTAGTGGTGCCGGCACCAGGGATCAAATTCAGTTAGCTGGCGTATTAAAAACTAAAAAGAGCGCCCGTACCAACTACCAGCTGCCACTGATTTGAGGACACAGCCGTGGATATGGAGCTGCTGCAATAAAGCAGCGTGACTTCAAATTCACTCAAAAAATGAATGGTCTGTCCACAGTAGTGTGATGTTTATCAGCAGATTATTTACAACTAGTGATCCGCCCCGGCTTCACACGGGTAGATAGAAAGATAAATTTAGTACTTCATCTGGACAAATATAACAACCAAAAATCCTTACACTTATTTGTAGCTACTATTCTCATCGGCGGCTTTGCAGCTGGTCAGATAAGATTACGTTATTTTACCAAAATAATGTTTTATTTATGGGAACATAAGCCATGAACTATGGCGACTACGATCTGGTGGCGTTACCTGGTGGCGGTTCCTGGTGGCGGTGTTAGTTTGCTTGTGCACGCTACTGAGGGAGGGCGGCGGAGATCAGCGCGGCATTTTTCTTACTTTTAGCATTTTTATACCTATCGTAACTTCTAAATAATAGGTCCGATTCGAATAATTCAAAGAGGACTTTACATGTACAGAATCAACTTGACTATGAAACTATTTTGTAGGATAAGGATTAATATCATGATACGAATGTCATCATCTTTCGATTCTACCCGTGTTTTGATAGACTAATTTAAACAAAAAGCGATTATTGTGACTTAACTATAATAGTTAGACATATAGCCTCGTGGACTTTTTTGTGAGTATTGATGAGTTCTATGAAAATGTAATACATTATTTTCTTTATCACCAATAGTTTTTGTAGCGCACACCAAATAATGAATTTTATCAGTAAATTTTTGATACCATTAGAGTTACATCATAGCAATTTTCGTAGAGATCTCGTTTTTTATAAAATTAAATACAACTAATTTTAGTCGGTGATAACGTAGTTGTATATAGGTGAAAGAATTTTTGAAATCAGTTTAGTAGTTTTTGAGATTATTCATTACCACCAAAAAAATACAAAAAATCCAATCTTTCCTCTTTATAATATTAGTTTAGATAATATCTATGTAAGAGTTCAGTCGCAACTTATGCCAACAGAAGTTCCAACAACTTGTGTTTGATTTTAAACGTCTGTAAAATTAAAATGATCCATAACTAAACCGAATATAAAAGCTACAATAAGTATTAATAAATAAACAAAATCACGAGATTTCGTTTCAGATAATGATTTACCAAGAAGGATGTGAGAATCGCACGTAAACAGACGGGAAACATTAATTTTATGTGCGGATATCACATACATTTCATATATGATAGATATTAAGACTATTTTTCTTGACATACATTTTCCCTTCCATACGGAAACGTTTCGAAACACGCATTAGCGGCATGTACATTTGATGGCTACCGTTTGAAATAGGGCAAACAAATCAATGAAGAAGCATTACATGTTATTTATTATACTGTCACTTTTTCGAAAGCATCTAAACAACTACTGTCTTTCTTAACTTTACGAGCTGCTCCAAAATGTAAAAATCAAGTGCCCGTAGTCACTGTATATTTCTTTTATTGGATATTGGATTGGATCAGTTCTTAAGTCTCAAATGCCCAGTGATTACGCTAGCTCACAGTGCCCTTCAAACCGAAACACAGTAATGCTTGCACACTACTGTTTCACGGTACAATAACTGACCTTGGGGTGGTACTTACCTAGACGGATTCCTGCATAGGAATCCTACCACCAGTGGATGTATTATGAGTGTTGTATAAATATTTACATTGCTATCACTTTAAAAACCAATTTTTTGTAGGAAAAGAGACGTGCAAAACGTTCTTAACATCGGGTGCAAGTGCAACATCTGCCCATAATAAATGCTGCGTCACGCAGAACAAATCTATGTGGGACCCGTTCTTATGTCTCATTTGCACAGTAATTACACTAGCTCTCAGTGCCATTGCAACCGAAACACAGTAATGTTTGCGCACTACTACTTTACGGCAGAATAACTGGGCCTGCGGTGGTACTTACCTAGACGGATTCCTGCATAGAAATCCTACCACCAGTATGTGTAAATGTTTTTGTAAAAAATTATATGCATCCTTTGAAATTTATTTTTTATTCATTTTCCATCACTTTGTTTTTATTATATCTAATTATCCCAATTAATATTAACCTATTTTATTGTGTATGGCTATTAGTGGATCATAGTAAAAGTCATAGTAATTTTTGTACTGAGAATTGTGATTATTTTATCGGCTGGGTCGGCACTGTGGCTAAGTGATTAGCTTCAGTGCTATGGGTCGCGGGTTCGAATCCGGAAAGGGACATAATTTCAATTGCGTACAGATACTTATCCCGGGTTTGGATATTTGTGTATGAGAAATATACATATGTCTGTGAAACGAACCTAAGACACAAGAAAAATTGAGCATCGTTTTTTTCTTATTGTACACTCTCTTCTTAAATCTCTAAGAAAATTGATAGGATAGTACGGAACGAAGTATTCGCGTAAATGTAAAAAGTCATATTATTTTACTTTCTTTTATAAATATTAATAGATCTTACTTTGCATTATTGCTTCCTGGCAAACTCGTACTTCAAAATAAAAAAAAATACATTTAAGCTTTTTGTTAAAGAAGGCAGTTCTTTAAAACATTCTAGTAAATAAACAGTCAATGATTACCACAAACCGAAAGATATCGCAGTGCTCTTAACTCAGCGATCCTTAAAGGCAATGAACGTAGCTCGTTCTCGTCTAATATCAAGAACTTCAATCCCCGCACATCGCCGATCTCGTTAGGGATGCACCGCAATCGATTTCCGCTGACATCCAAACACTTCAAACAGCGCAACTTCGATATCTCCGAAGGCAACTCCGTGATATCGTTGCCGCTTAAATATAAACTTTCTAGGTTTCGCAGTTTGCCAATATCATTCGGGACGTGCGATATTAAATTCTCCTTTAAATAAATATCAGTCACTTCAGTTTCTTCACCTCTTAGACAGTCTATCGGAAATTCGGTGAAGCCTCTGTAATTCCAATGGAGGACTGTGTTCGATTTTTCGAAATTCATTTTTAACAACCTCCTCGGCCTTACTGAAGCATTTAAAAAGTTTTTCTATTTGGCGTTGTTTAAGTGCTAATCTTGTTACATTAATTACTACGTCACACTATATTACTGCTACGTATACAAAAATTGTACTGTTAATACAAATAACTTTAATAACAATTGTACATTTAACACACTTAAATTATAATTCTTTATGAAAGAAAACACACAAAGTAAACAAGAACTAAACCACAGGGCACATTTGAAAAGTTTTCGTTTAATCTGTTAGAGATGTTTAATTATGTATCCGACTAGCGACATATCACTGATACGAGCTTTCCACATTCCGTCTCAAGTACACTGCATCATATAACACGTACAGGCGTAACGTGAATTATATTTAAAACAGTAGCAAGGCCTTTCATATGCCCATCGTTTAAAATTAGATTCACGACCAGCGGGTTTTTTCATTCACTAAGCGCAGTATACCGGAGAAGTAGAGACGAATCGTGTATACTAGTCATCTTTGTAGCAGACAACTAATTTGATAAAAAAATTAAGGACTTCTTTGTCACTAGGTTATGTAAGAAAATTATTAGTTCAAATATTATTTTAGTATTTCTAATCAATAAATACACAACAGCAAGCTCGTTCTGTTAAAACGGTAAGGCAAAAAAAATGGATAAGATAAGAGTGGCTCAAAATATTGTGTTGGTCCATGGCCGACTTTTACTCTTTTATCATTGAAACTTTATAGAAAAAGATAAAGAAGTATAATGTACTAACATAATACAAGAGTTAACAATCACGTTACCTACACGAGTTTACTTGTGGTAGGATTCATATACGCCCCTCTGAATGGGTTCTCGCCTTATCGTGGTGGAAGGGGGAGATTTTTTAGTAACCGTGATTTGTTCGGGTTGGGGGAGCAGTGTGCTTCCCTCTGTAGGTGAAGTCGCGGGGCGAGGAGTTTAGTTGTAGCGTTGCCTCTCTCCCTATCCTCCGCGGACGAAATGTGATCTGCGGCGGAGATAGACCAGATCCGCTGCCGGGGCCGGGAAGACTGGTGAAGTGTAAGTTTCCTGGCCCCGTGGCCTCCGCGCTCCGTGTTGGAAGGCTCGTCGTGTGTTCCGGCGCACCTTACTAGGAAGGAGAGAGGAGAGGAGCTGTCCTCACCCGAATGGGGCCGCCGGCGAAAGGCGGCAGGTGGGGTCGTGAAGGTATGCGCGAGCGTTCCCGTGAACCTGCCATCATGCGGCGAAGGCGGAACACATGGGGGTTAAGTTGGTGCCAGTCCGACAAAGCACGTCCTTGCTTACACGTACATGTACCACCGCAGCCAGTCAGTCAAAAGTCATGCAGTGGTGTGGAAACATTACTGTTTTTTGGTCTGTAAGGCACTGATAGCTAGTGTAATTACTGGGCATATGAGATAACCGACAGGTGTCCGGTATAGGCACAGTAGAATAGCACCTACTCACTTCACTATCTTCAATAAGAAAAAAAAGAGTTGTGTCCTATTCTTTAAACAATGACATAACACTAGCGATTGATAACACAAACACATGAATCGTGCGTAAAGTTCGGAATACCATAAATGTGGCGCAATATTCCTTTAACATTTCAAGTAAACAATTTTGAACCATCACCAATATCATTTAACACACGCTGAACTTGTTTATTGATTATTTAAAATATGTCTAACAAAAATATCGGTAACAATATCACAAGTGATGCATTTGGCGCCGAGGTGGTGGTTGGCGGGCTTCCAAAGCCAACAACGCGAATTGTCGGGTCGAGGGCATTTCACGAGGGGCGATAAACAATGAAAATACGCGTCACCTGTTGTACGGAATGAAAAATAAACGGAGGCAACAAAAATGTTGCGTTATTTTTGGGGAATAGACACAGTTCTTTTCGATATTATAGACGAATTTAATTTTTTAATTACTTGAATTTGAACAATAAAAAAGTATCAAGAGTATATCATTGAAATAATGTTCTGTGTATCTGTTTGTTCATTTAGTAAATAAATGAACATACAGATAATTTCATAATTATTATTAATACCAGATATTTTGGTTATTGAGACCAAAATATCTGGATATTATGAAATAAGCAGCTGTAGAGTAGTGATTATATACTTTTTGGACAAGGACGTGTGTTTTTTAGCCATACAACGAAGCGTTATAATGCGTATAAAGTTTAATAAAGAAGTACCTTTGATATTTTTACTGAAGCTTATTTTCATGCATTTTGCGTTTTCTCACTTGATTTGATTAAGTAGCTTTTAACAGATTATTATTATTATTGATAAGATTTAGCTATTGTTCCAAAACTAAATTTTGTGTAACAGTTCGAATATCGGAATTCTACTGGCGGTATGTACCTGGGGTGGGCCAGTTATTCAACCGTGAAATAGTAGAGTGCAAACATTACTCTGTTTTTGTTATGCCCTTATAACATGTTACAATATGCGGACTTACAAAGGGCGTTTGATACTCTGAATATATACACATACATAGAAGGATGGTAACTGAAGAAGGTGTTATAAAATTCAACTTCACAAAAAGAGTTAGACAAAGTATTATCTATTTCAATACCACCCCAGCGCCAGTTATTCTGCCGTGAAACAGTAATGTATTGACTTTGATGTGTTTCGGTCTGAAGGGCACTGAGAGCTAGCGTAATTACTAGGCATATGAGACTTAAAAACTGATGTCTCAAGGTGACGGGCGCAGTGTGGTGTAAAACAGGAATGTTCTGGGTGACACAGCATTTGTTACTTTTTTTTTTTATTTCATAAAAGTGACTTGACGGAACGAGCAAAACGTTCACCTGATGGTAAGTGTAACTTCTGCCCATAACAACGTTTTGCTCGTTTCATCGTTTTATCCAATAAAAAATGTGTGTTTATTAGACCGCGTATACATACGTAGTCGGTCTCAATTAAATATTAGGGTTATTGTAGTGGACGAAGTTAATTTGCTAAAATCGCATGCAGAACTTAAAAATATATTACCTGGTTTTGAAGTACACCGCCCGCCCGCCCACAACTTCCTAGCTCCTAAACCCTCTCAGAAATGAGAGGAAACCTGTGCTCAGCAGTGGGACATTTATAGGCTGAAACTTTACTTTTACTTTATTACTAGACAATGGCGACATTTAAACAGGGTTAGAATGCAGTATCAGAGACACACACAGTGCCTAACTACTGACTATCTTAACGCAAGGAGACCCGAACACCACATTTTGTGTTTTTGCACAAATGTTGACATCGGCTGGTATTCGAACCCAGGACTTACGGCGTAGAAGTCAGGTACTCTAACCACTTGGCTACACGGTCGTCAATGTATCATTATAGTATCGTAACACAGAGAAACTATCGTCGTTCTTCCGCATCTCCTCGTATTCCTTCGCTTTCGATAAGATCGGAGGCAGTGTCGACGTATACGAGAAATGGAGACGTTCACAAATCACACAGAAAACTAAATTGATTGGCTTCAGGTGGAATTCAAATACAGCATACATTCCCAAATATGCTGGAAGTAGCACCGATTAAGAAGTCAAGCTGTCAATGTTTTTACTGGTGATAGATTTTCTAAGTAGAAATCCGTCTAAGGTACCACCGCTCAGTTTTTCCGCCGTGAAGCAATAGTGTACAGATATTTCAGTGTTTCGTTTTGATAGCTGATGTAATTTTTCTTTTTTTTTCTAAAAAAAACGAAGCCCCTCAGTAGGATTTTCCCCTGTATCGTGGGTGCGTTTTACAAACATACATTTCACATGCACAACACAACCAGACCCGAAAAGCAACAATTTGTGTTTTTGCACAAATGTTACCTCCGGCTGGGAATCGAACCCAGGACCGGTAACGCGGAAGTATAGTAAGTAAGTATAGTAAAGCGGCATATGAGACTTAAGAACTTGATGTCTCAGGTGGACGAGCACAGTGTTGTGCACAGAAATGTACTGGTTGAGACAGCATTAGTTACGTCGTAGTAACGTCTACCCAACGTTGCACTTACCATCAGGTGAACGATTTGCTCTGTCGTCACTGTCTTCCATAAAAAATATAATAAATCGGATGAAATTTTTACACAAAATAAAAGTACAGATATTAAAAAATGCCTGACTTACACACATAAATACTATAATATATTTACTTAAACTTATATTCAAATCCATAATGTTATGTTTATTTTGTTAATATTAATGAGTAAACTTCCGAAAACCTGTAACGTTTATTTAACTTAACTGTTTTTTTTAACTGTTTATGTTATTTGTTAATATATATCTAAGTTTCAATGCATTTTTTTTATTTGTATACATTGCTGGTACCAATAAACACCTTTTTCTCTTTCTTTCTTTCTTTCTTTACTGTATTAAAACATTAAGGATTTTGGGGCATTTAAATAATGTGTAAATATATTTATATCACTCGACTCGTGTCATCGACATCTCTACATGGATAATAAACTTAAGATAACCAAAATGGGGGCGACGACAAACGAAGCGATTGAAAGCGTGTTGGGATTACTGGTGACCATCGTGTGAGCAAAGCGAGCGCCTCATACGTGCCGCGGTCGCAGCCGAACAGCCGGCAGAACGCCAAATACATTTGTTCATCCCCAAATCAGCTATGCAGAACGTACTCGTAAATTAATAATTGATTTTTGGATGCTAATTCGCCCGCAAATAATGAAGATGTATTAGTCGAAATATCGATCGCACGTAATTATTTGAAATATTTATTTTAGCAATATTGTAAACTGCCTTTATGTAGTTTATTTTGTAATTCTGCCTGTCAAAATTCCTTCAAGTGTTTGTATATTTTGTTATTGAAGTTTCTAGTGTGATGGTGTGTATAATTGACGGATCTCTCAATGATAAAAAAATAACTTTACGACCTCCCAATTCCTTATTAGATAATGCAATTACTTGGATCAATATGAACTTGGACAAAGTAATTCGATAATATGGTGGCAGTCATACACACCTAAACTTGTACATGTTATCATTCACTTTTTCATTACTCATCGATATGACTTTTATGTTCGGCAGTTTTAATACTATGCGCTCTTCTCGATAAAACATTATTACCATAACGCTATTATACAGGAATAGCTTTAAGTTCTCTTTACTTTTACAACGCTATAAAAATAGAATTTAAAGTTATTTTAGTTCACGCAGTCGTAGTTCAGTAAATCTGGTTGCGTCTTTGGAAACTGTCAAAATATGTATGTAAAAATGAATAGGAACATAAATATTTTTTATCTTTACTAACACAGTGCTAGTTTCATTCAGTCATCGTTTACAGATTTTACTTTTATTCTTCATTAATTAAAGACAGATAAAAAAGCAAATTATGAATAGATCTAGTAATCGAACAGTTGTTTATTTCCATAACTGTAGATTTTTAAACTAAAGCTATGACTTTAAAATCGAATGAATAGGGATATAAATAATTTTGTCTTTACTTACATAGTGGTTGTTCACAATCAGTCATCATTTACAAGTTAAACTTTTTTGCTTCAATTATTAAAGATAGACGTGACGAGGGAGGTGGCCAAATACGAATAGATTTAAATCTAATTGGATAAATATAATAATATTAATAGCAATCGAATAGTTGTAAACGGTTTGAATTTTATGTCATTTCCATGTGATTTGATTATGATATTAAACAATAACATAATGCTTTTTTTAACTTAAACTATTAAACTATTACTTCTAACTCTATTACTCTGTGTGTGTGTGTGTGTGAATGAACAATTTTAAAAATATTCAATCCCTTACAGATAGCCTCATTCTTATAAATAAATAAAAATTATTGTATTGCCGTGTGGTAGCGGTTGAAGAGAATCTACCACTCCATCTCATCCTGTGGGTGTCGCCACAGGTGACGAAAGTCGACAGAGGTATAATGAAAACCAGGAGATGGGCAGCAGCATCTTTCTGGGACATTTGAATAAATATACTGCAGTTGCAAACCCCTGGCAACTCCGGCGAAATTACTCCTAAAATAAGAGCTAAAAATGTTTGTGGCAATCTGTGGGGGTCTTTGTTCAGGGTCACTGGACTAGTGATAGGCTGAAATGATGATAATGATGATGATGATTGTATTTCCTTAAACAAATTGGCTTAAAGTAACAGCCTATAAATGTTTCCCTGCTGAGCACACACCTCTCAATTTTAGAGTTCTTTGGAGCCGGAATAAGTCCGCCGTGCTTCTCCATTGCGGGGTTCCGACCTTCAAATGTCCTCATAAGATTTTTATTCCTCTGTCATTCTCACGATTTTTTCATTCACCGTTGTAAACTTATTAAATCAACACTTAAAAATTCGGAAGAATTTTAGTGGTCCGAAGTGAAGTTCCGACACCGGAATTCGAACACTGGTCGCTCACTACTACTTCTAAGGCATACGCCCCGCCGCTAATCTATCACGGCTAATAGGCTGATTGTGTGATTAACTACCAATATGTATCTGAATTTAAATTATTTCATCAAGTAAGAAAACAAAACAATTTAAAGGAAAAATTTATTTTAAAAGAATTTACAGACATGTAAATACGAGTAAGTTCACATGTATACATTGCACTAGTAAAGTTTACAATAAATTCGGAATATATTTATATGGTACATATAGTGGGAATAATAGATATTGGCGAGTAAATAGCCGTAGATTTGTCTTCGTAAAGTAACATAATTTTAATTCCAAATAGAACTCACATTTCTTACTACCTTTAAATCAGACTTTGAAAGTTATTATCATAAAGTTACAGTTACCATTATAAAATATACAGTAGAGAAGAATATAAACATACTTATAAAGTACGACTTCAGGTAAGTTTCGATTGATGATGTTTTCTCCTGGTCGATTATCAACCACGGGGTCAACTTCCCTATATTGTGGGGAGCTGTCATCTGCGTAAGAGATATTATAGTGCCACAATTGTACGCAAACTAAGAGGCACACTCAGCAGACTCGTCCAAATCCGATGTAACGCTTATGCGATAAGATTGGAGTTAGACTAGGACGGACAGTCAGAGATACAGTCACAACAGAACCAGAACCGTAAAGCAAAAATGTTTTGGATTCGAACCCGGGACTCGCGATGCGGTAGTCAGATACTCTGAACAATAAGCCACGCGAACATTGTATACTTTCGGTGAATACTTGATGTACGGTAGCCGCTGTTTTTGGAGACTATTCTCTGAACATGATGATATTTGTGAGTACGATATCTGCTTTTTAATTAAATATATCAGTCCTGTATCTAGTGACTACTAGTGACAAGACTCCTTTTGGTCAAAGGCGACGGAAGTTTTTTAATCTTTGTTTATTTAGGATGCCGTGTGGTGGCAGATTAAGAAAATCTCCCGTGGGTGTCGTAAAAGTCGACAGTGGTAAAATAAAACCAGAAAATGGGCAGCAGAATCTTCCTGGAACATCTGAATAAATAAACTGCGGTTGCCAACTCGCCTGTCAAACGTGGCATTTTTCGCAAAATATCCCCTTTATGAGAGTTACAAAATTTTGTTGCAAACTATGGGGGAGGCCTATGTTCAGTAGAGGGCTAGCGATAGGCTGAAATGATGATAATTTATTTAAGAAGTGTGTTAATAAGATTTCAAAATAAAGTCTGTCAAAAAATATGTTAAAAGATAGGTATTAAATTTTTATATTGAAGCATTCTAGCGTACCCCGATACTTAAGAAGGCAGAAAGAACAATTAGGTTACGACGGTGCACGAACATTTTAAAATGTATATAATGAGGTTCGTATAGTTCTTAAAGTTTAAAATGTAATTGTATAAAACACCACACTTAATTTTTTTAGAAATCAGTGTTATTAGAGTTTACAGGAAATCCGTTTCCCAAATCAGTGCACTTAAGTGATCGATTAATGCTATTGAAAGTTAGAAAATATTTAATTATATTCTAAAAGAAAAAAAAACGAATCTCGGTTCAATAAACCGGAAATGGCTTATTTTATTTTGTAAAATTATATCGTTATATATATTTTACAAATAGGTAATGTTATTATAGCGATTTTATATATTTTTCGAAAATCAAATGGTTTTGCGAACAAACCTGATTTTATGCATTTGAAGTTTTACACTAAGAATATATTACAATTGACTAGATTCGATCAAACAGTTTCTGACTAGGCAACAAGTATATTATGGGTAATTAAATGCGATGAAAAAGGAATGTTTCATTAAATATATCTCTCCTTAACAACTTATAAATTAAAATAAATAACCTTGACATGTGAATTTTATTAATTTAAAATTTTTAAGCTAAACCTAGTATAATTTTATCATATTAAAATTCGATAACAGTCTAATAACAATTTTTTATGTCGAAACATAAAGTGAAACATTTAGTTTAATATATGGCAAATAGGGCAATCTTTAAAGTTTATCATTTGTAATATTTAAGAAATAAAATATACAATTTGTGACTACGAAATATAATGTCACATTATTTTCCGTTTCTCTCACAAACTTGTACTTTTATCGTTGAAGAATTTTGATTTTAATGATTTTTTTTCCACTGTAAATACACATACAGTTATCAATTGAACGCAATACATTCAATATCTACGTATAATCCTAACGCGCCGTCCTTTCCCGTCGCCTTCATCGTCACTATCGAACGAAGCCTGTCGATTACCCAACATAAGCGCTTGGATGTCTGGATTCAGAGGTAACGCTGGAAAGGACGACCGCCTCACCATGGGAACTGGTCGAGCCCCTGAAAACAAATATGAATTATGACCTTATGAAACCGATATACATAATATTGTTAATATTGGTCGGCTATTGGTTCTAATCCATTCCCCTACAGCAACTCTTCCTTTTTTCTTTAGAAAGCAGCCAGTAGATACAAATTAGCAGAAGTAAATACTTCGTGTTTCATTATAATGCGCAGCTTATGTACGTGTATTTGCGTAACTTTTATATGATTAGTTATATAAACTTAAAAATTATGGTAATGCCGTAATTTTTCTAGTGTAACGTCAAATTTTTCATTGATTTGCTTTTAGATCGATAAAACTTTAATGTAGATCTCGTAGGGTTCGTAATGAAACTAATAGAACCGATAAATATTATTATCTATACAATCGACAATAGAAACTTCTTTGAAATACCTTGCACGATGACATCAGGAAAGGATCCAATAAATACTCCTTTAATAAGCGGGTTCGTGATTATTTATTAAAGAATCATGAGAAGGTAAATTTCTAGTTATTGGTCACCGATACAACAAGTGTGCATTTATTTTGCGTGTATTGATGTACCCGTATAATACGAGTATGTATATATAATATTTATGTGTTTACGAACATATAGTTATAAATGTATAAATGTGTAATGTTAATAAAATAAGTATTTTTATAAAATACTTACGAGTATTTATGTATCACTTATGGTATTTTGTCTTATTGCTACATCTTATCAAAATCTTACCACTCCATGGGTTGACTGAGATAAAATGCTTGAAGGCATTAAGACCTCTCTTTGTATCTTTTCATTGTAAGGAAAGCAATAGATTTTAAAATAAAAAACCAACTATAGATGTTTGTTCTGCTTATAAAATAATACACTTACCACCTGAAGAATTTCAATACAGTTTGTAGAAGCCCAGTCGCGTGAGTAAGTGAGCGAGAACAATTGGTCAAAATGCAATTTGCGGGGGTGCTATAAATAAAAAAAAAATGTGCTGGGTACCTACTACGTAACTATACAATTTAACACTGAATAAAACAATAGGTGAAGCCAACCTAATTACAATCACTAAATCAAATTAAGCAGAATCTAAATGTTGACACGTATGGCTTTCTCGCTAAAGCGCATTAAATCCGCAATCGTAGATAGGGGTGCATACACATTAGAAGCCTGTGAGTAGTCATTCGGAACATATTGATGGTAAATGAACTGAAAACGATCATATTCCAATTACACTTTTTGATTATGATTTTTTGGTAAATTGGTGGAATTTTAGATAAAAAAAATATTATAAGTAATCTATTCAAATGAATTTTATTGAAAGAACGTTTTCTGAAACTGAACTGATGTATCGACATTGTTAAATATTGGTGATTTGTATAAACATGTAAAAAAATTATGAAAATATAATTTTCAAGTGTATAGCTTTTAAAAATTATATTTCTGTAAACGTTTCTACTCTTACTATTATAATAAAGCTGAAGAGTTTTAAGTTTGAACGCGCTAATCCGATTTATACAGTATTTTTTGCATTAGATAGCTTTATTTCTATAGCGTTCATGAGAAAGGTTATCTAGCTTCTATACAAATAAAAATCAATTGCCGCGTGTATGAAAGATCATCACTTAAGAACGGCTAGAGCGATTTGGCAGATTTTTTTGTCGTGTCCGTGTCTGTCATGACATTGTTGAAAAAAAATATTTGGAAAATCCTACAGGAAAAGTCGGAAATATGGGTGGTATTTCTGTATTAAAGACTCAACAGAAAAAGTGACGTTTAGTTTGACAGTTCTGCTGTTGTTAGTTTGTATGTGACTTGTATTATATATTTAAGAATTTTCCTGATGGTCGGATTCCTATGCTGGAATCTGTCTAGGTGGCAAACACCATGCTCGTTTCGTTACTTTATTCAATAAAAACAAAACCACACTTCGGTCGTCGCCATAAGACATCAGTTCTTAAGTCTCGTTTGCCCTGTATTAACACCAGCTTAACACTTTTACCTTTCAAACCGAAACTTAGTGGTGTTTGCCACTTTGGCGGATTCCAGCATAGGAATCCTACCATCAGGAAAATTCTTAAATATATAAAACATGATATTTTTTTTTAATGGGGCATACGGGCAAGAAGTTTACTTGATGATGTGGGTCACCGTCGCTTACGAACACCTGTAGCCTTTGGGAGAGGCCTTGCTGTTTGGCAGCCCTTAAGTAAATATTAAGACTTCAATTAAATTTAAATATATCAACGAAAAATAATCTAAATATTTCTTATTTTAAGGGCTGAAGAGATTCTTCTCAGTTAATCTAATTTGGCTTCCAAATTGTACAATCGCAGGATAAAAAATTTGATCTAGCCTTATAATGTGCCACTACTGGTCACAGGTACCCTCTCAAATTTGAGTGGGTTTTGTAGCCGCACTGCAGAAGAACAGTGTGAAGAGTCACGCTGCTCCAGTGCGGTATGACAGACTTCATATGCGCACATCCTTTTTACATAAATATGTATTTTTCCTCACGATGTTGTCCTTCACCTGTCGCGCACGTAATAAATTAACACATAAAAACATAATTAATAATGTTAGAGTTGCCGGCACCCGGGATCGAATCCAGGTCACTATATATTATGAAATATTAGGCCCGCGCTCGTTCCCTGCGCTACCACTGCTCGCCCAGTTACATTATTTTAATTAATTAATTGTTTGAAATATTAATATACACGCTGTTTCTAAGATATTTTATTACTTACACTTATATGTGTGAATAGAGGCAAAATCAATAACTACTGCGCATGTACAAAAAAAATTTACTTTTTAAAGATGTTTCTCGAATTACTTTAGTTTAAGCAACAATTTCTCAAGTATTTTCTGTAGTAATGATAAAAAAAAACAATTCCTTTTCACTCGGACTATAATAAATGAATTAAGATAGCCATACTTTGTTGATATGGATAATAGTTGCAAGTAAATAATATCCTATGTTAGTGTTTTATTGAAGCATTTTAATGTGATAAAATGGATAACTATTTAGAATAAAATCTGATGAATAAATAACACACAAATCCATCTACATTGAAGGGAATATCTCATGCTACAAGTGTAAATAAAGTTTTTACCTGACAGTATTTTTCAATCGTCAGACAGGCCTTGATTAAGAAACAGAAAAATAAAATCAATGATAGAAAAGATTCAGATAAAGTTCCCATAAACATTTACATTCATTAATTGAAAATTAAAATGCATACAACTTTAATTAAATAATGAACAATTGCAAAGGATTAACGCACATTAATGGTGCTTCCACAAAATAAATAAAAATTATGATGCAAAGATAAGTTACGTACCAAAAAGTTTTGCTACTGACTGTCTTTTAACGAGTTTGGCTTCAGCTGCTGGCGAATCACTAACGGATGCTGGCGCTGAGCATTCTCCTTGATTCATTTTATCGCTGAGGTAAGAGTTAATTGAATCACCTCTTATGTAGGGTCTACTTTCACGTCTAATCTTTTTTTCTTCCTTAGGCTCCGTAGTTACAGTTTCTGATATTTGAAATAGCTGGAGACCAAATTTGCTGGATTCTCTTCTCAATGTCTTCTTATTAGCAAACTCTGCTAAGGAATGTCTCCTTTCGCCGTCAGGATTAAGTTTTCTTCGTGCTCGTTCTTCTTCTTTCACCTTTAGTACATCAAGCACGGCATTCACAATTAATATGATGAGGAAAGTAGTGATTCCAATCACAGTGATAGTATTGTTTTCAGGCTCTATGTTTTCTTTTTTAAGTTTCTTTGGCTTTATTAAGGGCCTTTCTGTGAATACTTGCAACGCGCTACATGCGTCTTTTATAAAAAACGGAATGAGCTTTGTCTTAATTTTAGGTTTGGTTTCTGTTTTATTAAAAATTATTACGGACTGCAAACTTAACTGGTTTTTCGTTGCTGTTTGTCGTCGCCTCATTATCGTTGTGTGTCATAAACCACATGTTAAAACTGTATATGCAGTAAAAGATTATAGAGAGAATAAAAAACAAGATCTTACGTTCCTTCATGTTTACATCGCCAAATCACCGTTTTGTTTTGCCTGAGTCACGAGTGTTCCCGCGTCCCTTTTCACGTACAGATTGTTTTTAAATCTTCAATGCTTAAATTGATTTGTGTAAATTTTACTTTTTATGTCACGGTATATTTACAGTTATTCTAAGTACGAAAAGAACTCGTGCTACGACTGTTCTTAATTTGCGGATTGCGGCCAACTGTCCTTTGCGCATGTGCGGGATTTCAGCTGGGTCGTTCAGGTCGAGTTTGATGTAGTTGCCACTGTCAGTACACGATGTTCACACAGCAACGATAGCACCAATGTTTAGTACAGCCTTGACACAACATGTAACGATTGTTAACAATTTCATACTTTAATTTCAACTTTCTATAGTTTAGTCTTTTTATGATTTTAATGTAATCCTGTAAAGTATTATGCACGAAACCTTGCACATTCAGTTAGAATTTTTTTATTGAAAGTAGTACTACATATTTGGATTAAATATGCAGTTGGTTAACTCAGTAGTAGCTTTAAGCGCTCCCTCGACCTTCCGATTGTTATCTGTCATAAAATAAAATGGTTTATCTAGATTATTTCTGCACTTAAATTATTTCACACGGACTGATTTAGTCGATCGAATAAAACATAAATTATATTTACTTTGTACTATATTCCTTTTATGCTTTATGAACATTTTGAAAGTATTTTAATTGAAATGGGATGATACGATTCATCTTTAATCATTATAGGATTAAAAACATAACATAATAAAATTAGCAGTAAAGTGTAATTAAAAGAATTTATGGACGCATATATATGTTAAATAGCTTTCATGTAGCAAAATTATAAATATTATATAAGGTATTACTAAAAAAACCGTAACATAAAAAATCCGTCACTATAATAATTGTTTAAAGAATTTTGAAACAATCGTTATACTATTATTTGTTAATAAATCTCTTCCTGGCCGCTCTTCGTCACTTTATTTTCATCTGATTCTTCTGATATATTATATTAATGTAACTAATATCACAAGTATCGGCAATTATTCGTTTTCACATTTCCGGATATAAAGTAGTGTCAGAGATACGGGACGTTCACAATACAACCAGGCCCAAAATCAATTTGTGTGTTGAACAAACATTGGTTTGAGGCAGGGTTTGAACCTATTGTGTACTATAAACTTATTCATCATTTTTAAATTCAATATTTAAAAAAACAAAAAATTAAAAATTTAAAACAGTACTTACCTTAAATTTGCCCGAACACCGTGTGGAACACTTAATTTACATTTAAACCGTTTTAAAAGATACATTCGTAGAGTAAGGAAACTACTTTTATTTTACAAATTTTGTGAGATACAAAACGATTTGTTAACTGATGTATTTTCATTTCCTAACTAACGATATCTTTGTTTCCAATTGGTGACATTTTGTTTCCTGCGATTACTATTATTTAAATACCCTCCATTTGCTGATACAACAAGATAATGTTTAAAAATAATGCGTGATGTTGCGAGTGTGTGTCATTTTAAAGTATACCATATTGCATTATTTTAATAGACCTATTTTCATTCAGTATTAACCCAACGTCACTTTCGAAGCGGAAACATTCTTTAAAATGATGATAATATTATTTCAAACAGTTAAAATAAAGGTAAGTAATAGAATACGTAAGTATTACTATAAAGAAAATTTTATATTACACTATATAAAAGAGAGTTAATAAAAGAATAGGTAGATTCTGCAATTACTTAACTAACAGAAAATCTCAAGATCTTTTTTGATTACTACCTAAATATATTTTTTTAATTCAACTTTTGGTTATCTATATTCTATCTATATTTTAAAATAACAGATAAATAAAAAAAATAGAAATCACTATAAATATATACTATCCATTTTAATAAGACAAAGAAATTCTTTGAAACATGCGATCGTTTGTCAACACAAATAAATTTAATAGACGAGTGTCTGTTTATTTAGAATTTTATAGTAAAAATACCTTTTCTTCAGTTTATCGTTCATTTAATAAAATTCTATGTTAGTTACGTTTTTATTTAGTTTTGTGCTAAAGTATATATTTGTTTCTAAACGGATATAATTTAATAAGCAATTAAGCCGTGGTAATGAATTGCATAAATTATATAAAAAAACACCGCTACTAATTCAATTATTGTTTCATCTATCTCAATTAATTTAAAGACTTCTGCTTTAACCTGACCTTGAAATATTTGTGGCAAGTGCATATTCCGCCACCTACCAGCTCTTTCGGCTCATAAACATAAATTCTAGTGAATGGTGTTATTCTCTTATAGGCGTGAAGATATTAATAGATCAAATCATAGCTCTGCTATGGCTGTTGCTGCTTTATGTTTAAAAGCACTTAATATTACGAAATTAATCTTTCTTCATTCCGCTACTTGTTAATCACAAATGTTACAAAAACATTTTACTTTATATTATTACTTTATTTTATTTATATACAATATATTTACAAAAGTAAATAGAATTGTATTTTGAACATTTATGATCGATGGAAACGGGCTGTATTCACGAGTTTGTTTTCTTACATTTGAGAATCTATGCATCCATTTTAGAATCCTATAATGAAGAAACAAAAGAGGTTCACTGGTTGGATGATTCCTATGCAGGAATTCGTCTAGATAGGTAGTAGGTACCACAGCAGGGCCAGTTATTTTGTCGTTAAGCGGTAGTGTGCAAATATATTAGTGTGTTTCTGTCTGAACGGGCTCTGAGAGCTAGTGTAATAAGAGGGCATGTGAGACTTTTAACCACTCAGAAATGTTCAGGGTGACACGGTATTTGTTATCAGCAGACGCAGCACTAAACACCAGGTGAACGTTTTGTCCCGTCTCGTCACTTAATCCTATCAAAAAAACTTATTTAGTCTCATGGTTTACTACTTTTTGTTACAGTTCGAATAGACAGCAAATGATACATCTATTTTTATATTATTGTATAATTTTTATACATTAGTGAGTCTTATCTATAATTCTGTTTCAAGAATTGAAGTTGATTTGGACAAACATTAAACGAGATAAGAAATATTAATTCTGACGAATAACTTTTACTTAAATGCGCTCTGATTTAATACGCCTTGTCATGGTGACATTTAATTTTAATTTTCTTCTTTAACAATCATTTTACAGTCTACAAGTTTTAAGCCGGTTTACTTATTTTAAATTATTTGTTAACTATCGGTCTTTTTTATTAAGCTTTCTGAGTTTCTCAGTGAAAAGTAAGTAAAAGTAGAACGTGTGGTGGCCTCTGCAATTTGTTCCGTTTTAACCACTCATTTGTAGTACTGTTTTGTATTTCAACAAACGTTAGACACATAGCTTAACAGTGCAGGTGTAATAAAAAAAATAAAGGACCATTCGAAGCGTCAATTAAAGATTACTTTTATAAAAACAAAATTGTATGGCATACTTTTAACAACAATAAATCTGTAAATTCTATTTATTTTCCAAAAAGATGGGACATTGTCGCTGTCTAAAATAAGATTAATACAATCACGCCTTTTTCCTATATAAGTAGTTAGCAGATACCACACCCGTAGCTCACTTATTTTTCCTCGCGGGAAACGAAACTGTAACGAAAAGAGTCTAAAAATTGTTATTCCTATTTGCGTTTTTATGATCATTATAGTGACAGCATTGCACATTTATTATTAAAGCGCAGAATTATTCTGCGTCCGTACAATACCTTTAACTTAGTTGCATCTTACGACTCCCCATCTCTTAATGGGTTCTCGCCTTGTGGTGGTGGGGGGGCTCAGTAAACGGGGCTTGGTCACCCACGGTGAAGCTAAGACAGGGCGACCATGTGGAGGACCCACAGAGGCATCGGGCTGCCCCGGGGAGGTCTCTCAGAGTTAGCCTTGGAAGCCCACTTCGTATACGAACAGAAAGTCTGCTTAAAGCACCAGTCGCCCTGCCCTCCACAGTAAAGTCCCGGGAGAAGAGGAGAGATGGCATTACGTTGCACTCTGCTTATCCTCCGCGGCCGAAGTGTCGTCGGCAGCGGAGCCACAGACCAGATCCGCCACAGGCCGGCAAGGGTGTTGCTTTCAAGTGCTCGTCTTCTTGGCTTCCGTGACCTCCGCGTATCGGACTCGGAAGGCGCTGTCCATGGTAAGCGGCAGGTAAGAGTAACCGTGGCCCTGCCGACTATAGCGGAACACCATGGAATTTATTCGGCGCTAGTTCAACATAACCCGTCCTTTCTCCCCCGCCCTTTCGTCCCGCAAGGGCTGGTATGCGTGAAGGCGTGAAAAAAAAGTCGCCTCTTCCGACACCTCGGTAGAAAAGAGGTAGGTGCTATTCCTCTCTGTTAAAATAAATCGGTATAATAAATAAATAAAAATCCCCACGATAGGCCGTCCAGTATAGCAATCACAATATCTTAATCGAGTAATTCCACATATCCATTTGGACACTACTGTCTGTAAGCAGTGTTTTCATACATACATAAGATCACGACTGTATCCCTTAAGGGGTAGTCAGAGACTGGGCACTCACTGCAAAAACAGATGACTGCCACAATCCACGTTTCACCAAAACAATATAATGCACTTGGTGTGATAGGTGGTGAGCCCATCGCCACCATGTGCTGTTGGGTGCACAGTGCAGTTTAACTCCTTACTCGCCTTTTAAATATATATTTTCCTTTTATATATATTTTTTGTTTTAAATATAAGGCATCTAAGTCAACTTTGGAGACACAAAACACTTATTGTTAACTTTCCATATTCGCTAATTATCTTTAACCGGTTAATAAGTATTTTCGGTCTGTCATAATTGGGTTTGAGTTGAGAAAAGTGGACTACACATGTAGCCTCTGCCCTTATATGGGAATAAAGCGTGACACGTATGTATGTATAATTGAGATGGTAATTCTGTCGTTAGTTGGAGGCTATATACTAAGGTACATAATTTAACCAATTATCAGCAGTTGATGACCGCTACAAAAAGACAAAAATATTGACTGGACCATCGCATTGATGAAATGAAATGAAACATTTATTATTTATTGTTAGAAATTCTTAACCACCTTTTTTTAATGAGGGTCCTTTATAGAGAAGTGCTAAATGGGTGTTACCATATAGTGGATTCAATGAGAAATATTGTCGGGGCTGTATGGCGAATGAGTAAAACTGAAAGATCACAGTGAACCTATAATATATTACATGTTATACTCGTAGCTTCACTATGATCTTTCACTTTTACATTGTTTCAAGTTTACGTAAATCTTAATTCCTTACCGGCAAATATGACCTTAACGTGCTATTGATTGGGTTACTCAAGGCATATTTTACTTTTCTCATGTGTCGTCAGTCAGTAGCCGTAAGTAAAGTAAAAGTAAAGTTTCAGCCAATAAATGTCCCACTGCTGAGCACAGGCCTTCTCTCATTACTGAGAGGGTTCTGGAGCTAGGAAGAATCTGCCACGCTGCTCCAATGCGGGTTGGCGGACTGCACATATCTTCGAAATATTTTTTATTTCTCAGACATGCCGGTTTCCTCACGATGTTGTCCTTCACCGCCGAGCACATGGTAAATCTGGACTTAAAATTGCAAGTAACAATTTTAGTGGTCAATTTCAGAGGCCGTAATAAGTGTCAAATCACTAATAACAAATAAATACCAAAGCCGATGCAGTTATTATCGGAATCTAATAAGATTAATTAATAAAACCAATGATACATTTTTATCTTGATTTGATAGAGTATTTTAATTAAAACAATGCAACTGGTAGAAATAAATAAAATATAATCATACAATATTGTTCACCTGATGGTAAGTGCAACGTCCGCCCACAACAAATGCTATGTCACCCACAACATTTCTGTGTGACACCACACTGCGCTCGTCACCCTGTGACATCAGTTCCTTAAGTCTCGGATGCCCAGTGATTACCGTTTACCGTCTGGTAAACGGTAATCACTGGGCATTCTTAAGACACGCATTCTTAAGGCACGGCTTAAGAGCATCTACTACCCCATCTCATCCAGTGGGTGTCGTAAAAGTCGACAGAGGGAAAATGAAAACAAAGATATGGGCAGCAGCATCTTCCTGGAACATGTGAATAAATAAACTGTGGTTGCCGACCCGCTCGCCAAGCGTGGCAACCAAATGAGAGCAACAAACCTGTGGCAATCTATGGGGAATGCCTATTTTCATTGAACTAGTGCTGGGCTGAAAAGTTGATGATGATGATGATGACTATTACTTCAAACTCGCTCATCATTATTCTTCAATGCTCGATGTAACGCTATTGGGATAAAATCTGGTGAAGTGTCAGAGACACTAAACATTCACGATATCAGGTCCGAAAATCAATAGTTCGTGTTTTGTACGAGTACTAATGTTGGCATCGGCAGAGATTCGAATCTAGAACATTTGACTGAGCCTTCACGTATGCTCGTCGTTCTTGCATTTATTAACATAAAGGAATTTTACTAAGCAGTTTCAGTGTCAATTTGGCTATGAGAAAAAATTGGTCATTTCGACAACAATGAATTTCGACAAACAACAACATTGCTCGAGCAATATTTTGTAGATAATTAATGAAGAGACACAAGCATACAAAATAACAGCTTCAAAAGATCTACTCACCAATTTTGGATATTGGTGGAGCTCACATGGCGCGTGATTGTCATTGAATGAATTACGAACTTAAAAAAGCGAAACCACAGCATATAACACAAATTACGTTTTAAAATTACCTTTTAAAAATAATACTAGCAATGTTATAAACATTACTAGTATTATTTTTAAACTAGGCTTTAGTTGGAGTGGCAACAAGAATATTAGTAATGTTTACAACATTGCTAGTATTATTTTTAAACTAAGCTTTAGTTGGAGTGGCAACAAGAATATTAGTAATGTTTATAACATTGCTAGCATTATTTTTAAAAGGTAATTTTAAAACGTAATTTGTGTTATATGCTGTGGTTTCGCTTGTGCCAGGAAAGTGTTTGTGGCGGGCTCGATCCTGTGACGTCTTGTTTTGCAGTCTCTACTTTAAATATAAGCGGTTAAATATATGAATAGCAGGTGTGTATATGAATGTGTAGGAGTGAAATGAAACTCTATTTCCTAAATTATCGTTCGTCGTATCGTATATCGCATAAATAATTAAGTAACAATTCGATATTACTGTAGTTCTTAGTTAAGGTATACGCACTTGTCAAAGAAATAATTTTCATAAATGCTATAGTTAGTTGACTCTCTGAAATTTACCTTTGTGAGGCGGAGAGGATTAGAGGTTGGCGGTCAGGCAGGCGGGTATCCTGTTTCGTTGTTAACTGCTTATTTAACGACAAATGAATGAACATTTACACAAATTATTCGTAAAGCATCTGTTTTTTGACAGTAACTGTGTTTTTGACACTACAGCTGTAACTTTCTTTTAGACTTCCCAGTGCTTCTTTGCTTAAGTTGACTCATACACATGATTCAATATACGTTAGTGAACTATGTCACCGTAGTTTAAAATTTGACCGAAAAACATTGACTTTTTGTTAGCCGTTTAAATTAATAGAGAACATATGTTGCAATGAAACTTTTTGAAACATTTTTCCCTTTTTATGTGTTACTTGATTAAAATCCAAATTCAATGTGAAAAACGCAATGTGACCCGATAAAATGCAATGACAAAAAAAGTAACATTCCGATATTGCATCGCAGAAGGATTTCCATTTCGCGCCTCGCCACATTCCCTTGCATATTGAAATATGCAGCCGGCACGCTATTTTGCCCGATTTTATAATCAAATGGTATACAAAAGTTGACACTTTGTAAATATGTTGGTAAAATTTTAAAATATGGTCTCTTTATGGTTATGTTAACTAAATACTCTGAAGGTACACGTCCTTTTCATCTTTACTGGTAATAAAATTCCAATGCAGGAATCCGCCTACGTAGGTACCATCCACATTATCAGATATTCTGCTGTCAGGCATGTTTCGGTTTGGAGGGCAATGTTAGTTACGTTTATAATTAATTACATGACATTTGAGTGTAATGAACTGTTGTCTCGTGGCGAAAAGAGCAGAGCGGTGCTACACAAAAAATTCTAACGGAAACTTCTGTAACTCTGCAATGTTATCGGCAAACATGGCACTTACCATTTGAATGACTTGTTTCGTCGCGACACTTACTTTAATTAAAAAAACCTTCGTTCGTAAGAATTGAAATTGGTACTTCAAATATAACTCTGTTAACGTCTGATCAATCAAAACCACCTTACAATTTTGAACCGAGACAGTTTTGAATTCAGAGGTTTGCATTACAAAAGCGTTTATTTTATGTCCAAAATTCACAGATAATAATTTCAATGTATCATAAAATTATTTTTTTATAACTAGTTAGTTTTATGAAATGTTATAATTTCTAATTCAGATATGGCTTTCGCCGGAGTTTTAAACACAAAAATTATATCCAAAATAGTATAATGAAATTAAAACGGTAGAACTAAATGAAAATTCTTTATTTTTCAACGTAAGACATTTAAATTTCGTTTGTCAAACCTAATTTTTTACAATATACAACTGTTTCGTAATGCGGTTCTTTTGACAGAGAAGAATCAGGCAAAAGAAACTCCGCAGGTATTTTTATGTTAGTCATAAAACATTATATGTATGAATTTACACTTTATATGAATGAATTTACACTGGACCTTTACTCGAAATTTACCACCGGTCTCCGGTGGCTTTGCGCAGAAATCGGTTTTGGACTCTGTAGCTTATTTATATGTTTGCCCGTTGCATGTATGAAAGCGACGCTTGCATGGGCTGTTACGGGTCTTACGCACGTCTTGTAGAGGAGAAGTTGTTGCGTTAAGCAGAATATGCGGGTGTAGGCGGCCTGAGATAAAGGCTGCTCTGTAACGAACGTTTTTAATGTGCATAGCGAACGACATCGCTGCCGCTAATGTAACCTCGAGGTATTTGACGCTCTTTTCTCAGGGAATAGGGCGTACGAAACAGGGTAATCGTACCTGATTTTTGCCGATTGCGTTAAATAGTTAAATAGCGGGCTTCTTTGCACCCCTTGAAAATATATCACTACATTTTTCTCGGGTAGTTTGTGTATCCTGTATTCTCCACTAGTTTTCAGTGCTCTTCAGGCCGAAACACAGTAATTTTTACAAATAAATAAAATTTAAGTGTCTGTTAGTAATAACAAAATAAGAGCTTTTTAATCAATTTTATGAAAGTACGAGTATATATATAAGAAAAAACATTTTTTAAATACTTTTGTCTGTCTTTCTGTCTTTCCGTGCAAAAAAAAATCAAACACAAAAATCCGATTAAAATAGGAGCTATATATATATATATATCATCGATCGTGTCGGCATTTTTACGCGGGTGAAACCGCGGGGCACAGCTAGCACTTAAATATATCTGTAGTACGACAGATTACTGCGGTAGTACCTACCTAGACAGATTCCTGCACAGGAATCCTACCAACAGTAAAAATCCCCGATGTATAGGCTTTTGCTAAGAACCAACAGCATAGCATAAAGGTTGGCAATCATTATGCTATGCTCTTAGCAGCGGATTAAAAAGATAGGAAAAGCGGTAAAATAAACCGGTTTTATTGCAGGTGCGGGTTCTCGACGGATAGTTGTAACCGAGTAATTGAACCGAACGAATTTTGATTTTCCGTTCGTGGTCTAGGCGACCAATCAGTGCACAGGACGTCACAAACGCAGGCTGCGTTCGGAAATTGGAGAAAGAGGATGTGACTGTGTACCCAAACTTTTAGGTAGAAAATAAATAGTACAAATAAATGAAACATATATTAATAAATAAAAATAAATATTGTTGTATGGTACCACTCTGTTTAAATGAAAATAAATTACTAGCTTTTGATTCTTATTTGACTACTTTACAAATTTGTCTTCTCTACAAAATAAAAAATATCCTTAAATATGTTTTTTGAGCTACACATATGTCGTCCCAAATACTACACATGTTTAATACCAAATACAAGTATCTGCCTGTCTAGACCAGGGGAGCTCAAATTTGAACTTTTTTTTAATGAAAGACGGGGCAAACGAGCAAGCGGCTCACCTGATGGTAAGTGATCACCGCCGCCCATGAACATCTGCAATACCAGGGGAATAGCAGATGCGTTGCCTGCGATCTACTTAATATTATTAGACTACGATGAATTCTCTCTGAGAGGCTGCAAGTATAGTATATAAGCATCACACATGCTGGATTGTCGTCTAGGCAGGGTGTATCGTGTTTAGGTATATATAATACATTATGATAAACGGTCGATCGCGATCGACAGTTTGATATAAAATTTCGGTGATGTAATTGCTGTTAGCCTTTTTGGCTTTTACAGCTTCATCAGATAGTGTGCTCACGGGCCAGGGGCCCGTTTTTATGCCGGCGAGGCACGGCGCGGATCGGTTTTTAAGATTTTTGACTATCTTAGTGACTTCGTCGAGAGTCACAGGAGGCAGTGGTTCGCCCACTGGTGGTATGGCAGCCCTGCGTTCGAGTTCCGCGGCCACCTGCTGCAGGTGGTCGGGATCCGCAGGCGCGAGAGACGGAGTGCATTGGCTCTCTAAACTGTCTGCGAGGCATTCGGCTTTTTCGCTGTCGTCGAAGGCGAGCGAGTTATCGTTAAATCTAATGAGCGGCGGCATGGGTGAGACCGGCTCTGCTTTGAGAGATCGTGCCAACTGCCAGTAGACAGTATGTTAGCCGCGTAATGTTAGCAGGTGCCCTGTAGTGGTGGCGTAGGATAATCTCATCCGCACCTCGTTCCGTGCGTATCGTAAAAGTAAGCAGAAGAAAAAAATTAATCCAGGCAATGGACAGCAGCATGTTTCTTTTTTTATTGAATAAAGTAACGAGACAAGCAAAACGTTCATCTGACGGTAAGTGCAACGTCTGCCCATAACAGATGCTGTGTCACCCAGAATATCTCTGTATGGCAACACACTGCTCCGGTCACCTTGTGACAACAGTTCTTCTCATATGGCTAGTGATTACATTAGGTCACAGTACTTCAGACCGAAACACAGTAATGTTTGCACACTACTACTTCATGGCAGAATAACTGGCCCTGGAGTGGTACCTATCTAGACCGATTCCTACATAGGAAACCTACCACCAATAAAGCATCTATAAACATGCCGGTTGCCAACCCAAGGGAAAGCATTCCAATGCTTTTTTCTCGCTAAAAACAGTATTCCAAGTATCCATTTGTAAAGTAAATGATTTGCGCGGTATCTTTTCTGCTTTTGCGATTCGCTTCGCATTTAATGAGATGCTATTGCATTTATTGCATATCGGTGATATTTCTCGTTTTCATTTTGCTCTGGTTTTTCAACAAGAAAAGTTTTCTGTTAAAATTTTTATAATTGCCTTTGCTGTAATTATACATCTGATTTTATATATTATATTTTTATTGGTGAGATATCAACAACATTTCAGTCAACTAAATTAATGCTTTTATTATAGCAAAAAAACGATGTCGTCCTGATCGATTTTGACAGCACATTCATCCAGCTAGCTACTGCTGTCTTTCGCACTTCAGCATCATAGTCATATCAAAAAAGGCAGCCCGAAAACCAGCAAATTGCGTATAGCGCAATTTTTTACGAGCTTAGCAATTAATAACATATAGCTTACAGGCATAGTCGTACAACGTATATCTACCCTTCACTTCGATGATACACGTTATAAGATTTTTTTTTTGAAGAATGTGACGAGATTTACAAATCGTTCACCTGATGGTAAGTGGCAGACGATAACCTATAACAAATGTTGTGTCACGCAAAACTATACTCATTTTATGTGACTTAAGAGAAATCATGTAAAAATAACAACGCATTTAGCGAAAATTATGAGTCAATGAGATCAATTTCAGCCTAATAAGCAGAATCATCTCCACAACTCGAGTAATGGAAAAGGGAACTTCAGAGTTTTTATATACATATCTATTGATATGGTTTTTGAAATTTGCGATATTTAAACGCATTAGAATTTCACTTAAAGTACAATTAATTTGTTTATTTTGAAATTGGTTGGGTCTCATGAAGCACTTGCAACAATATTGCAGTTTGAAATCGAGCATTATGGGTTATTCCTATCAGGACAGTATGATTATTTTTTTTTATTGTATCTGCTTTATTACTCCACATAGTATTTGGAAACATGTTTAGTATTGTTTGTTTAATATTTCCCACGTAAAAAGTTTTACTAAAATGAAATTTGAGAAATGTCAATTTTACTAACACCGCTTTTTAATACGGTTTCTCTGATCAAAGAATAAACGGACGAAAAAAGCTCAATAGTAATTTACAATTTGTTATTTTACAACAATTTATTTTTTAACATTATAACTACAATCTTTACTAATATTACAAATGCGAAAGAAACTCTCTCTTTCCCTCTGTCTGTTTGATACCTTTATCACTGAAAATCAAATAGTTTCCACGCGATATTTAAAAAAAACCTTTAGCGACGCGGACGAAGTCGCTGGCATCAGCTAGTTACATTATAAAATACTTAAAAAATATATTAATAAACATTTAGAATTAATGTTATCATCGATGTACTTACTATTAATATTATATTAGTTATTATATGAACTACTAAATCTTATTAAAAAATATACATGTTTTAAACCAAATGATATGAAGTCTATGGAGCTACATAGTACATGCTCGGTTTATATAATCAAAGGTCTAAATATCCACATATATAATACTTTGTCATTATTAAATTGTTATAGTATATAGTTTACACACGATAGCACCCAGAATAAAGTTAGAAGGATAACGAAGTGATGCAAACAATACACACAATACACAAAGCGTCAAGCGAAATTGTCAGTAAGTCTATAATATACGATCACAATTTGCACGTAAGAAGCGAGCAGCGGAGCAATAGGTGACATGCGCTTACTTTAATGATAATTAAATAATAGTAATGCTTATATACTATAGAAATACCCAGTAACAGGTATATACTAAAGAAATACCTAGTAACAGTATAACTGCCCTCCCGATAGAAGTTACTGACCGAGCCGAGGTCTGCCCCCTTGGGCATCCTCGAGTCAGTTACTCTCGTGCACAGGTTGACATACCAAGCCGAGGTTCCCTCTCGGGGGGCCTTAAGGGCATTGTAGGGGAAACACAGAGGTAGCTACCGGTATCTACCAGGTATTCTGTCTTCGTTACCTCGTCCATGATGAAAAGGCGACCCATAGAGGCTGGGCAGACGTCCGTCGCCATTAGCGATTGCCCGTGGAGTTTTCTGATGTTCGATAATCGCACGGTTTAATATACCTTTTACGACGGTTTAATGTACCAGCACAGAGGATAATTTCCATAATTGGAAATTAACGGCGACCGTCGTTGTTGTGGTCTAGTCCGATTGTTGCGACGTCGCTTCGATCGCGTGTGTTCATCTAACTTCATAGCAAGGCGCTCCACCATCTTCGTCAGCTCGGCGATTTCACTCGACGGATGACCTGCCACTGCAGCGCTGGATGTTGTGTCTGCTGCGTAGCAAGGAGCTGTTATCTCTTGAAGTCGATCTGTGAGGTCAGCTAGTTGTTCAAGAGAATGGGTACTCTGAGATGCCAACAAAGTCAGAATGTCATGCAGAAGGCTCTTGCTCAAAATTGTCCAAATAAATTCTTCAGGGACAGAAGATACAGCTAAGTCCACCACGAGTCTTTGCAAATTTACTGGGTTTTGTTCTAAAACGTATGAGTAGGCTCTATAGAGTCAGTAACTCATATAAGTTAATGATCCTTGAGAGAATTTTCTGGCTGGACTACCGTTAAAAAAACTACCACTGTTCCGAGACTGTAAATTATTGTATAAGAGTGAACAAAGCTAAATACTCGAAAAAATATTAACCTAGAGCCGGCAAATGGAGTATGTTAAATATTTAAATTACGTAAACAGCTGACGGTAACGTCTAAGCTCCGAGGCGTCTAGAATTGTGATCAATGTCCCTCCAGACAAAGGTTAGATTGTGGCAAAACGAGCAAGCGGCTCACCTGATGGTAAGTGATAACCGCCGCCTCTGAACATCCGCAATCGCGGATCTATATATAAATCATCTTAACTTAGGTGAGGTATATAGACTGTTTAAGGACTTTAACATATTTTACATAATTTTTATAAAAAAAGAGCGCTTGCAACTAACTATTGCACTTGACTGTAGTGACTTAGATATTTTAGAAATGTATTTAAATAGAAACAAATATACATCAACATCATCATCATCATCATCAGCCTGCGGCAGTCCACTGCTGGACATAGGTCTCTTCCAAAGAGCACTATTTAGCCCGATCTACGGCTTCACGTCTGACACTGCGATCGCCAAACCGCTTGCCCAGCCTGGCCATTATGGGCACATCCTGCCAATGAATGGCAAATATACATGAATTAACAAAAATATTACTCACTTTAAAAATAACTGCTCAGTATATACACAGTACATACATATAAATAATTATTGATATTTGATATGATATGATATTGATTAATAATCGATAAATATTAATTTAGAAACAGACACGTTGCACTCAAAATCGACCATGAAGGTTTACTCTCGACCTAAGAAGTTTCAATTCAAAAAATATAATACTATTTCCTTTACATATGTAATTTTTTTGGATACTTTTATCCAAAGAGATAGTCTTGGATAGGGATTGAAATCATATAATAGATAATAACTTTGTATAATTTATTTGAAAGTAATTGTTATAGTTATACAATAAAAGGCTGATAATTATAGTCCAGTAAAACTGGAACACGACAAAGCTGCGAATTGCAGTGTAGAAGGATTTCAATTTCGCGCCTCACTGCGTTCGGCCGCACGTTAAAATATGCAATTGGTATTTTGTGCTGTCTAGAATGCAAAATAAATAACAATAAGCTAAACAATTTTTATTTAAAAACGTTATTCATTAAAAAAGTTATACATTGAAAATTGTAATGTGAGTTATTTTTTATACAAGAATAATAAAATGCATGAATGAGAAATAAATTGAATAGATTCCCCCAAAATTTAAGCTGATTACACTTTAAATTAAGCGATGTATACTTAAGCCTAATGGTTATAGTACCATACTTTTCGCCGAAGGTCCAGGTTTCAAATCTCAGCAAGAATGAGTAGCGAGATAGGTGTACATAATTTCTCCGAAATTAATCAAAACTACTTCGTTCTTTTTTGATTAAAAAATTAGTTGTCGTACACATACACATACACAAACTCCCAGTCCGGTTTACACAAAAATTCTTTATTAAATATACATTGATAAGACAGAGAATTTATGTTAATAGAGACTTCATTTCCGAAAAAACACAAACCAGTGATACATAAATATGCTCAATATATGGATGAGAATATCACGAAACTATTATATTCGCTCTTAAAGTTTGCTTTTTGATTAAAGAAATACACAAATGACATTAATGAAATTTCTCAAATGAAAAATGGCGCAAAAATTATCTTTTAGTAAACTAGGTAGTACTTAGTTTTTAAAACAGTACTTATTTAAAAAACTAAGAATAATTTAGCAAAGGAATCCGAAAAAAAGTAACTATTAAGTTACTGTTACCACAGAATATCATTTCGATAAATGACACACGGGAATAGAAAAAAAGACGAACCACAAAAAACACACGTAAAAAGTGTAAGTAGTAAGTGTGAATTGGAAATAAATCAAATGTTAGTGTGATTGCTACGCAATGCGCTAAACATGTAGTCATTTAAATATAATTAAAGAAAATTAAGTATTATACAGCCCGAGCCATCAAAGACTAAAATACTTAATATAATTTTAAATTTTAACAAAAAAATAAATCAATTTGCTGATTTTAAACGAAAAAAATCAAAATTACTACCAGTTCGATTTACAAAGCACCCTGATTTTCATACCGCAAAAGGAAAAGGAATACCGCAAATAGATTCTTCAGTAACGCTTCTCAAATCAGGACTAATGAACTTGAAAGCTTAGTAAGGAAATAACCTCTTGAACTTAACATTTACATGAATGAAATATATAATTCTTCTTCAATATTTGCACTAATTGTTACTTCATATTACTTTTTAAATAACATCATATTACACTTTACTATTTTGTTAAACAAATCAAAAACAAATTTAATTCGTAATTGAACTTAGAAATTCATTATAACATTTTTTTTAATGTAGTTAGTGAATGGTCAAGTCGTTAGTATGATAGTAAGCCATACCAACCCGAGCAGCAAAAAGAAGCTATACAAGAGCTGATTAATAGTTCTCCTAGATTCTTTAATCTGTCTGGAAAGACTGTTTGAAGTACTGATTCAGCACTCACACAGCTCTTATAAGTATGGATTAGGCCCAAATATTACAGCCTCTTTCTTTGGAACGATGAGTAAAGGCAGTACAAAACCTGTAAAATGGTTGATTTGTGTCTGGTTAAATGTTGATTAATAAGCCTTTGTTGTTAACTTTTTCCTAATACATCTGTTATTTTTAAGTTATTTTTATTAGATATGGTGACGAAACGAGCAAAACGTGCCTGGTGGTAAGTGCAACGTCTGTCCATAATAAATGCTGTGTCACCCAGAACATTTCTGTGTGAAACCACAATGCGCCCGTAACCCTGAGACATCAGTTCTTCTCATATATCCAGTGATTACGCTAGCTCTCAGTGCCCTTCAAACCGAAACACAGTAACGTTTGCATACTACTGCTTCACGGCAGAATAACTGGCCCTGAGGTTTTTTTTTATTGGATAAAGTGATGAAACGAGCAAAACGTTCACATGATGGTAAGTGCAACGTCTGCCCATAACAAATGCAATATTACCCAGGAAATTTCTGTGTAACACCACACTGTGCCCATCACCCTGAGACATAAGGTCTTAAGTCTCATATGCCCAGTGATTACGCTAGCTCACAGTGCCCTTCAAACCGAAACACAGTAATGTTTGCACACTACTGCTTCACGGCAGAATAACTGGCCCTGGGGTGGTACCTATGAAGACGATCTCCTCCATAGACTTTAGTTTGAACATTTACTTATAAAAGATTATTAGAACGATTTAAGTTTGATGAAGCATTTGGAAAAAGCGAAAGTATTAAAGATAACATATCAACACAAACTAAAAAACAATGGATCTAGTGCTAGTAATAAATCTGGATAAGTAAATTCATTTGGTTTAATCTAGAAACAGCGTGAAATGTTTGCGAAGATCAGTTTAATGTAAATGTGCATGTATATTTTCGTTGTATTTTTAACCCGCCCGTGTAATAATACAATTTTAGTATTATAACAGGTTTAAACAACATACGAGTAAGAACATTTTTTTTTTAATTTTGAGATATACACTACTTCATGGGCATTGGTTTACTAACATGGATAGTTTCCAAAGGATACGTGTATGTCTATGACAGTTGAAAATTGTATCGAAATAATAGAGCAATGTTTAGATTAATGATGGCATTTTTTTAGACGGCCTTAGTATTTAAAGCCTTTTTAGTTTACTAACTATATAAAAGTAAATAAATTTTATTTTAGTCAGGTTGTGGTTGGTTGTACGTGATGTTATGTGTACGTTTTAATATGTTAGGCTTGGTGGATTCTCTTTCGCTGTCTCTACACTGCTCTACTAAATTACAGTTTCACGAGTTACCAATCGTGTGAACTACGGAATACTGCAGTTAACATGAGTCAGTAATCACACATCTTTTTTTTTCATCTTTCTGAAGTCATTTTAATGAAGATTTTATATTAAATGTCCCCTTAATTAATCCCGTATCTGTTACCTGTATGCTTTATGCCGTCCTCGGATACACGTGTTTGCTGTTAAAACTCTGTAAAACTCCATTTATATTACAAGTTACCTCTACATGTCGCAACATGTTTAACTAACTTTTATCTTTAATTATGGTTTGGTCGTTTCTAAGAAAGCTGCGAGTAAATACATTTACGACATTTCATATAAAGTTAGCCGTTCGCAAATATTTTTGTATTATTCTGCATGCATCTGCACGCGAAAACCTTTTTATAATTACCTTGTGATAATGGATTTAAGCAAAGTCGCGCCTGATTACGTGGATATTATAAAATGCGAATGAATATAAATATAAGTTAACAGTTTCTGAAAATTTACTTATTAAACGTACATTATTAATAATATCGCAATTAAGTACCATTCTATGTTTTTTATAGTTCAAAATTTCCTTGCCTTTTATTTAAAAAAAAAACGATATTTTTTATGAAAACTTACCCACACCTGCTTCAAAGACAATATATCCTACACATATAGTGAAATGATCGCGTGGCCGCGCGGTGTAGAGTACCTGACTTCTACGCTGTGGGTCCTGGGTTCGAATCCCAGCCGAGGCCAACAGGTTTTCGGGTCTGGTTGTGTTGTGATTGTCCCCGTGTTTCTGACACTGTATCCTAGCCTGCTTCCGATCTTATCGCATCAGCGTTACATCGGGCGCACGTTGAGACGAGTAAGTGCCTCTGTCTCCTATAATATCTATTGTATTATATATTATATTATACCTCTATAACATCTCCTGCGCAGTTGATGGCTCTCGATAGTATTCGGAAGTTGTCGCCGTGGTCGAAATCGGCTAGGAGAACATCATCATCATCATAGTGAAATGAGTTAAATAATAGTGTGTAATAAGCCAACAAAAAAGGTTACGGTTAAGCATGATTTTGAGATAAGTTTGATCTTAAAAAATAAGTTTTACTTGTAATTACGTAATAATGAGAACACTCTATCAAATATTCTAGATTCTGAATGATTTATTTTAGTTAGATCGAAAACTACATTTTGTAATAAAACTAATAACTTTTTCTATCAGTTTGGTGTATGTAATATTTCATATTCAGGCCTAAGGTAGAATAGGGAACAAAATTGCCTCGAAGCATTTTGTAACTTATATTTTACGAACTCCAAGTCCCTTGATATGCATTTTTAGCTTGTTCTAATATTTCAATGAAGTTCGCAATGGCAGTGAACGAGATAATGCGTACAGAAGTGCATTTTGTAGGAGTGTGGTTTTTACAAATTGTAGGTAGTACAATAAAATGTATAATTAACACCAAGCTGTTATTGCTAAAGATGCGCCATAAGAAAATTTCTCATATCTCGAATTGTTGTTGCCATCAAATTGCAATAATAGAACATACATACAGTCTTCCTTTTTGGCATATAAGGGGTAGGCAGAGACCACATCCGTAGCCCATTTTCGCCCCCGCAGGAACGAGACGTGACGAATTGCGAACCACAACCCCGCGATTTTGTTACTAGCTGAATTTCTTGCTCCCCATTGAGTTCCCACGAGTAGCTAGCCATTGCCACGGCAGCTACTGGCTTGGCGGAGATGAAGAGAAAAGTATTACGTAGGAAATGGACATGAGAAATAGGAAGTTGGCAGAGGAACTAAAACGGTGAAGGATACTGCTATCTCGAAATGAGCAGGAAGAAACAGTAGCTCGGGGCGCGAGGGTCGTTCACCACCGGGTAAGAGTACAAACTCTACCGTATTTGCCAGGCAAGGCACCTGGCTCAAGTACGCTCTGATCTCATTATTAAAATTTTTCGCCTTTCGCCTAGTGGCCAGAGTACCTGACTTTTATGCCGCCAGTCCTGGGCTCGAATCCTAGCCGGAGCCAACATTTGTGCAAAAACACAAATAGTTGATTTTCGGTTCTGGCTGTGTTGTGCATTTTTTTTAAAAAAAGATGATAGACTAACTATATCAGATATTCTAGACCTAAAGAACTAAGATGATGAACAGTGTCATCTAAAGCGTCTGAAATTACAGACACTAGTGCAGGGTGAAGTTGGAAAATCCTCCGCACTTAGGAAACGTAACTGCTGATTCGCCTTCATATAATAACTAGCTGTTACGCGTCTTTTACGCCAAGTACATGATACACGAAGTAAATGATTGTAAAATCCGTTCGTAGTGCGTTTCTGTATCGGGAAAAGAATATGTATGACAAATTACAAGACAATAAGTCTTGTAGTTAGTAATAGCAAAAGAAAAACTTGTTACAAATATATCAAGTATGGAGGGATAGATATCACAATGTATAGAAAAGTCTCTAATTGAAATGATCCTTTAATAGGCGTAGGTCTCGTGATTTGTTGCGTGGTTCAATGTTAAAATTATATGCTGGGACAGCAGTTTATTCGTTTTCTTTACTTTACATTAATATTTTAACGGTAGGTAAGTAGTATTTTTATGCAGGAATCCGTTCGGGTCGGTACCACCGCAGCGCCAATAATTCTGATGTGTAGCAGTAGCGAGCAAACATTACTGTGTATCGGTGTGGGCACTGAGACTTAGTGTAATTACTGGGCATATTAGACGTAAGAACTGATCTCTGATCTCCACATAGTAATGTTCTTGGTGACACAACATTTGTAATGAGCAGACGTTGCTCTTACTATAAGTTCAATGTTTTGTTACTTTCTTCTATAAAAAAAATCCGTGTGAGCGCGATCTTACTCCGGCCGAGCCAACCAATTTATGAGCTACAGCTACAGCCAATAACGGTGTGGCTTATTATAAAAGTGACTAAAGGTGACAATATTTAGCGCATAGCGTAACAGCGTTCATTATCATCATCATTTCAGCCTATCACTAGTCCACTGCTGAACGTAGGCTTCCCCATAGAAAAATTATGTCCCTCATTTTGAGGGATTTTGCCATAGTTGCCACGCTCGGCAACCGCATTTTATTCGGAGGTTCCAGGGAGATGCTGCTTTCCATCTCCTGGTTTTTATTTTCCTTCTTTTGTCGACTTTTACGACATCCATGGGATGAGATGCAGTGGCCGCCACCACACGACGGTGATTGCAAATTTTTAAATAAATAGTGAAGGTATGTTCCGTTAATTATGGAGGAATCACTATAAATTGATATCAATTTAAATTTTAGGTTTTACTGACCGTCCTGCTGTCATACTAGTGCCCATGTACACATGTAGTGCAGCGTAGTCATCGGGCTTCCTTTCCCCGCTACACTACCCACCCCTTATTACATCTAGATTATCGTCTATCGTCTCTGCCACCGTCTGTCGCCCCGCGCGACGTCTCGTGTGCTTAAGAAATCAACGTAGACGTAATCAATGCCAATTCGACGGCAATTCAAACCGAGTTTTCGACTTTACTATTAAAGAGCTCGACTTGAGCAACCATATTATTGTAAAGAACAGGCGGTAAATTCTGAATACTGTTGGAATCTAGTAACTAGGTAGGAGATAAATGTACGCGCAAACACAAAACAGTCATTTCTCATAAACCATTGATATAATGCTCATGCGATAAGATTAGAGGATAAAGATACCATAAAATAATAATAGTATGAAAACTATCGTATTCAATAGAAGCTTACAATCTCTCTAAATTAACTAAAACTAGTACTTACTAGTGTTTTTAATATTTTTTTAATATTGATAATTTAGAAAAATAAAAGTTTTCTTTTTGTTAATTATACAGGTCGTCGTCGTCGTCGTCGTTTCAGCCTAACAATAGTCCACTGCTGAACATAGGCCTCCCCCATAGATTGCCACAAAAGTTTGTAGCTCTCGTTTTGGGGGGATTTTGCCATACTTGCCACGCTTGGCAGACGGGTTGGCAACCGCAGTTTATTTATTTAGATGTTCGAGCAAGATGCTGCTGCCCATCTCCTCATCGCCGTGTGGTAGCGGCCTAAGAGAATCTACCACCCCATCTCATCCCGTGGGTGTCGTAAAAGTCGACAGAGGGAAAATGAATTATACAGGTAAAAAAGGATAATGGAGGGCTTTATAATCGCGACCTTATTGGTGAGTTATAAATGTGATATTAATATTTTTGATTTAAATTTGGTATATTATTGTAGTAAACGTTTCTTTTTTAATAAAGACGAATAAAGAAAAAATAGAATAAAGGCTATTGTAGAGTAGGGTAGCTTTAAATCAAATGTGAATCGAGGTTAAAAGTGGAGGGAACATCGGCCAGATGCGGTTTCGGTTTGTTAGACAAAACATTCCTTTCATTTGTAATATCGTGAGCTCGGAACTAAATGTAAATTAATGGTTAAATTACAACACTTAAATTTAACAACAATTAAATTACAATTTAAATAGTATCCAGTAAAAATAATAACTGGATATGAAATTAAAATCCGACATCGTGATCATCATCGTCATTTTAGCCTATCACAAGTTCCATGCTGATTGCATTTCTGCATTGGCCTTCGGTTGCCACAAAACACGGTCCTTAGCATGACTTCCTGCAAAACAGTGCAGGTTGTTGCTCCATCTAGTTGTGCGGGGCGCCCTACACTGCGTTTGCCAGTACGAGGTTACCACTCTAGAACCTTTCTTCCCTAGTTATCGGTTCTACGAGCTATTTGCTACTTCAGCGTGTTGATTTTTAGGGGTTGATTACTGTACTTCTGCTTTGGATATTTTTTATCGAACAGGGGGGGGGGGGGGCAAACCGAACAGATTGCTCACTTGACACCTACAATACCAGAGGAAAAGCAGATGCGTTGCCGGAACGGTTGAAGGAACAGGCTCTTTTCTTGAAGGTCCCTAAGTCGTATCGGATTCTATCAGGCAGAAAACTGCCGGCCATAGCTTTATTATTATCAGTGCATACAAGTAATTAAAATAGAAGGGCCTGTGTATGATTTTCCAATTTTAATATTCAATGACTCGGAAGGTGCAGTGGCTATGCAATTGGCTTCCACGCTGTAGATTGTGTGTTCGATTCCCACACTCTGAGCACAGGCCTTCTCTCATTTCTGAGAGGGTCTTTGAAATATTTTTTATTTCTTAGATATGCAGGTTTTCTTGTTGGTTGTTGCGATGTTTTCCTTCACCGCAGAAATCGTGCTAAATCAGCACTTCATAGTAAAAAGTATTTGTAAGAAACCCTATTACGAATACCATGACATTAATCGGTGCTCTTCTGTTCTGTGTCATGCCTATTTTGTATTTTCATTAATTTCCCGCGGCCAGTAGCATGTCTTACGTTTGTGTAGTTTTATGTATATACTGGACAGCGGTCATCATCATGATCATCAGCCTGCGGCAGTCCACTGCTTGACATAGGCCTCTCCCAATAGGCGCCATTTAGCCCGATCTTCGGCTTCACGCATCCAGTTGCTACCAGCCGCTTTGCACAGATCGTCGCACCATCTAGCCAGGGGACGCCCCATACTACGTTCGCCTAAACGTGGTCTCCACTCCAGGATTAGCCTACTCCAACGGTTGTCGCTTCTGCGACAGATGTGTCCAGCCCATTGCCACTTCAGTCTGCAAAATTGAAAGGCTATGTCGGTGACTTTAGTTCTCCGGCGGATTCCTTCATTTCGAATCTTATTCACCAGAAACCTCGAGCATAGCTCTTTCCATTGCTCTCTGAGTGACTTTGAGCTTGTGGAGCAGTCGTACCGTCAGTGTCCACGTTTCGGCGCCATAGGTGAGTACAGGCAGAACACACTGTTCGAAGACTTTCGTCTTCAGGTTTTGTGGTATGGGCGACGAGAAAACCTGACGAAGCTTCCCAAACGCTGCCCAGCCCAGTTGAATCCTCCTATCGGCTTCTTTCTCGAAGCTGTTTCTACCTGATTGCACTATCTGCCCGAGGTAGACGTAGTCCTGAACAACTTCGAGAGTTTCGCCATTGACGGTTATTGGAGCTGGTATGACGAGGTCGTTGAACATGACTTTCGTCTTGTTCAGATTCATACACATACCAACACGTCGGGAGGAGTCATTTAGGCTGTTAAGCATTTCTTGCAATTCCTGCGGCGATTCTGCCACGATGACGATATCATCGGCAAAGCGTAGATGTGAAATGTGCTCACCGTTGATATTGATGCCCCGTGCTTTCCAGGCTAGCGTCTTAAAAACATCCTCCAGTGCATTGGTAAACAGTTTCGGGGATATAACATCTCCCTGTCTTACTCCTCGATGCATCTGGATAGGTTTTGTCTGACTGCCCTGTACTTGCACGAGCATCGTACTAGCACTATAAAGATATTTCAACACCTCGATGTATCGCCCATCAATTTGGCATCGCCGCAAAGAATCCAGAACAGCCCACGTTTCGATGGAGTCAAAGGCTTTCTCATAGTCCACAAATGCAAGACATAGTGGCCGATTATACTCACTTGTCTTCTGTATAATCTGCCTCACTGTGTGACTGTGGTCCATGGTGCCAAAGCCTCCCCGAAAACCGGCCTGCTCCAGAGGTTGGAAGTCGTCAAACAGCAGGACAGCGGTACGGTCACTAAAAGGAGTTCTATGTTCAATTTATATTTTGTTAACTATTTAGAAAGCCATTTCTCTATTAAAACCAATATTTTATACCGTCTTCATTATGGCCGGTTCCTGCCAAAGGATCGCTATTCTGCTTTTACGATTCGTTTCGTATTTAATGAGATGGTATTGAATTCACTGGACGACGAAGATATTTCTTGATTAAATTTAAAAATAAGTAATGGTCTTCAACTGTAACATGAAAAATGTTGCTGCGAAATATTTTATTTACTTCTTTTTTTGTGTATAAAGATATAGCTCTTTCTCACATGGAAAATGTAACAAATGTAGTAATAAAGGTTAAACATTAAGTACCTGATTTGCCTACTAGCATGAGCATTAATGAATAATTACACAAACTTCAATCTTTTCATCAAAAACCATAGACAAGAAAGTGTCACAGGTGAGGCAATATTTCGCTACGTAATCAAATCATTCTGACCTGACCGACTTGTCAGAAGATTTCAACTGCGGAGTATGTATTATAATGCAGATGAAATGTGAGGGACACGGGAGCATTCAAAGACCTTTAAGGCCAAAACCAGTGCGTTGCATAATTATTGGGGTCAGTGGATATAGAGCTGTATAGTATTTTCAAATAGCAATGTTTTACTGCAATGAGATGTGTTTGTTTTCCTTCTTTTTACGTTACTCGTTTTAAGATATTTTTCTATACATACAGTTTTAGACATAGCGTATTTGCCTGAAATAATGAGCGTAAAGAGTTACAGTTGCCGATTGAATCAATTCCAGTCTAATAAGCAGTATCATTTCCAACACTCAAGTAACGAAAAGGGGACTTCAAAGAGTTTCTATACAAATATCTAAGGATGTATGCTTTGTGTGTAAATTTGTAATGTTTAAACTTATTACGTTTAAAGTGTAGTTTAAGTATAATTACTTATAAGTACGGGAAAACTACACAATGATCATAACAAGATTTAAATGCTTGTTAGATTTCACTCGGTGCCGGCAATATTTGCAGATCTAAATCTTTTTTTTTTTTTTTGATAAAAGTGACGGAGCGAGCAAAACGTTCACCCGATGGCAAATGCAACGCCTGCCCATAACAAATGCTGTGTCACCCAGAACAGTGTGACACAACAATGCGCCCGTCACCTTGAGACATCAGTTCTTAAGTCTCATATGCCCAGTGATTAAGCTAGCTCTCAGTGCCCTTCAAACCGAAACACAGTAGTTTGCACACTAATGCTTCACGGCAGAATAACTGGCCCTGGGGTGGTATCTATCTAGACGGTTTCCTGCATAGGAATTCTACCACCAGTAAGGATTTATTATATGTTATTGCCTTTAATATAATGTTACTAAATCATTATGGTATCTTAAAATACCTTTTATTAACAACCACACTACAAACCAAGCAGAAAGGACGTCGATTGTATAAGGTTTATACACGTTTAGTGCGATAGTCACATGACTGTATAATGACAATATTAACATGATTTATGTTTTTACCTAGATATACCTCAACCAAGCTAACCTGTCCGATGAAGCTGTAAAAGTCAAGAAGGCTAACGACTAAAACGTCATAAAAAGAGGTTATAATTAATTAAATGACTAATTTAATTAAAGAAGCAATTATAATAATGTAATTATAATATTAAGGTATTACAAATAATTATAGTGTTATAAAATTGGAACGCGTGGAAGCTGCGAATTGGAATATAGTAGAATTTCGATTTTTCGCCTCACTGCATTCGATCGGCACTTAATATATAGTGTGCAACCGAGAACATGAAGTAAATAATGATAAACAACGACGATATTACACAACGAATTTAAGATTTATTAATTGTTAAATTTATGTAATACATTTACAATTGTAAAAAAGACTTATTTGTGATGTAATTGAATAACTTACGGAAATCTTTTCCAGTACGATCCAGTAGTTCAGTGGATGTAATAATCCAAAAAGAGTGGTTTCCATTAAGGGTTTATATATAGTTTTTGGAATGTTTGTGTGTAAAAAAAAAATAAAGTTTCAGCCTATAAATGTCCCATTGCTGAGCACAGGCCTCCTCTCATTTCTGAGAGGGTTTAGGAGCTCGGAAGAATCCGCCACGCTGCTCCAATGCGGGTTGGCGGACTTCACATGTCTTCGAAATATTTCTGTTCCTCAGACATGCAGGTTTCCTCACGATGCTTTCCTTCACCGCTAAGCAGGTGGCATTCTTGTAATGTTTTTATGGTTTTGTTGATTTTTTTCTCTGAACTACTGGCCAGTAAAGGTATATTGACAGTAAAACTTTTTAAATTTAAAACAACATCAATCAAACATCAAATTACTTTTATTATCAAATATTTTTTTGCTCTTTAATTTTTACTAAACAAAATTCATCAACGTATAAACAATGTAGCCTTTCATTATGTAATTATATACGTGGCGTAATTATATCGATCTACGTTGAGCAAGGTATTAAAATGTTCAGCCCAGCGTCTTAGTACATCGCCCTTGCTTGTCAACAAGTGCCTACCGTCTAAAGACCTCAGAGGCACTTTTGCTCGGTAGGACGTACTAATCAGCTTACGTACCTCGCAGTAAAGCTCCCCAAGCTGGTTTGTGTCAGCAAGCCACTGAATGTGACAGGCCTTGTCTTGCCACCACCTGTCTTTAATTTGTCGAGACAGCTTGCGCAATTCAAGGTCACTCTTTTTGACCACTGCAACGCTTCCGCCGCGTCTAGTATGCTGTCGTAAGAGGACTCGATGTTTGTCGAAGGCTGCTTTGAGAGCTTCGTCATTCTCATCGAACCAGTCTTCATTACGCCGGTTTTTAGTACCTAAAGCAATTGAAGCAGCTTCTACGATATCAGAAGACAACGCTCCCCATGCAGCACCGACATCATCTATCTCTTTAACTAGCGACAGCTTCCCAGACAAGGCGTCAGCATATTTCTCCGTAACCTCGCGATTGTTCAGCCTATCCACGTTAAAAGACGCAGGCCTTTTAAAACGAGATCTACGTGGTCGACGGAGGCGGAGTTGCAGTTTGGTGACAATAAGTCGGTGGTCAGTCCAACAATGCGCACCTCGCATGACGCGGGTGATTTGGACTTGACTGATATCTCCTTGCCGTACGACAGCATAGTCGATCAGATGCCAGTGTTTGGATCTTGGGTGCATCCACGTTGTCTTGTGCTTGGCGGCAAGTCTGAACATAGTATTAGTTATCGCAAGATCGTATTGAGCACAAAGACTGAGTAGCAACTGACCATTACTGTTCATGTTGCCAACTCCGTGTTTACCCAGAACTCCAGGCCACGCCTCGTAGTCCCGACCAACTCTGGCATTGAAGTCGCCTAGCAATAAAACCTGCTCTCTGGCATTCATGCTGTCAAGGCATTGAGATAGTTCCTCATAAAATTTATCCTTGATGTCATCAGACTTGTCCAGCGTTGGAGCGTAGACACTGATGATATTAAGGAAATTATCAGTATCCAGGTGAAGGCGCAGTGTGGTCACGCGGTCCGAGATGTGTATAGGGTACTCCTCAAGTCGCTTTACTAAGTTGTTCTTGATGGCAAATCCTACACCTGAACGTCTATGTTCGGAGGAAGCGGTACCTTTCCAAAAGAAAGTGTAGCCGCCTCCATCTTCCACCAGCTCTCCTTCATCAGCAAGATGGGTTTCGCTGAGCGCAGCCACATCTACGTCATAGCGACGAAGTTCACGAGCTACTATGGCGGTTTTACGTTCAGGGCAGTCGTTGCCATCACGATCAATAAGCGTTCTCACGTTCCACGCGCCAAATGTCATGACAGGTGTTTTCATGATATTATTTTTAATGTTGCGTCGACCACGAATTAGGGTGATGCGATGGCAGCCGCGGTTACTACCACCTTTCAAGTAGGGACGAGCATTTTTTTGGGGCACCTTTTCTAGCCCCCTCCCTGGCTGAGCAGGGAAAGCAGTGCCTCCCTAAATAGGGCTGCTTTGTCATCCCAGGTGCTGCCGAATCCACACTGTCGCCCCAAATTTGCAGTGCGAAAGCGACCACGGTGTGTAAACACACCCCCAGGACCGCCCATGTGCAGGAATCAGACAAAGCCTAGCTTGCACCAAGCCAGACCTCTCTACTTCATCCCATCGCCACAGGACTTTGCGTAATCGGAGTCCATCAAACGGAAGCAGTCAGATGCGCAGGATATATTAAGGTGCGCAAGCGTTCGCGCACACGCAGGCGCACACACTCGTCCTCCCTCTTCTCGATTCAGTGGAACGGAGAACCGTTACGACTGGAGGAGAGGTCAGATGATGTGTCTGGCCGACGTTAACTCTTGCCCTCTAACGCCGCCCTTGGCCATCCACATTGCCTTGCTGAATCGCCGAGTCCGCCAAGCCCTTTGCATATCTGCGGTGGGTTGCCATCCTCGCCGAATCAGACTTCATGCACTTTGCAGGAGGGATCCGCATAAAAAACTTGTCCACCAAAAGTGGCAAGCCCCTCGTCCAGGTTTAGTCCGTGAGCCGACACGGTTTACCGGGGTGTGGCCGCTGCGCGCATCACAGCTACTTGGAGCCACTGGAGAGAGTTTATGGGCTAATAACGAATTTAACACATCTCTGCCACTTCTGTAGAAGTCGGCTGGCAGAAATAGGCGCTATTACCCCACTACACCCCTAGATCGATCAGCTGATCTACATAATATCAGTTTAATGCCTCAACTCCCTCTAGTCACCGAGCTGGATGAGCCTCTGTCGCGTGACGAGGTTGTCTCTGCCATCAGACAGCAACAAAATAAGCGGGCGGTTGGCATTGACCTTATACCGGGAGAGCTGCTTAAGTACGGCGGTGAGGAGCTGCACACGTTGGTGTGGAAACTCTTTGTTCGCATGTGGGAGGAGGAGCGAGTCCCACATGATTTTAAAGTATCTCGCATAAGTGCCCTCTACAAGAACAAGGGTGACCGTTCCGACTGTAACTCCTACCGTGGTATTTCACTTCTGACAGCCCCTGGAAAGGCCTTCGCAAGAGTTCTTTTAAACCGCCTGAAGGATATATCCGAAAAGATCTTGCCCGAAACCCAGTTTGGCTTCCGACCTGACCGAGGTACCTGCGAAGCTATTTTCTCTGTGCGTCAACTACAAGAAAAGAGTAGAGAACAGGGTCGTCAGCTGTATCTCTGCTTTGTTGACTTGGAGAAAGCATTCGACAGTGTGCCTCGTGAAGCTCTCTGGATGGTGCTAGGAAAGCTAGGGTGCACTGAAAAGTTTGTAGGACTTCTGAGACTCCTGCATGACGACATGCAGTGCTGCGTCTCTGTAGATGGTGAACAGTCACATTTTTTCCCCGTTACCTGTGGGGTTAAACAAGGGTGTGTCCTAGCGCCCACACTGTTCGCCTTGTATTTTGCGGTAGTAGTCAAAGAAGTCCTGCAAACTGTTTCAGAAGGAGTCCGCATCCGCTTCCGCACTGAGGGCAGTCTTTTTAACTTGGCCAGACTTAAGGCGCGCACTAAAGTCTCGTACTCATTGATCACAGAGATCATGTACGCTGATGACTTGTGCTTTTTAGCGGATTCCCCAGATGGCCTGCAACAGCTGATGTCTGGCTTACACCAAGCATGCTGCAAGTTCGGCCTGAAGATTAGTGTCAAAAAGACTGAGGTGATGTCTTTAGACATACATGGTCGTGAGACACTGGTCATTAAGCTTGGTGAGGATTTGCTGAAACAGGTCGATAACTTCCGTTATCTGGGGAGCACTATAACATCCAAGTGTGACCTTGATGCTGAAGTAAACAGCAGGATCAGTGCTGCAGCTGCAGCATTTGGAAAGCTGCGTTCCAAGGTTTTCTGCTCACACGACCTAAAGCTGGCCACTAAAATCTCTGTTTACATGGCGACTGTGCTGCCAAACCTCTTGTACTCCTCCGAGACGTGGTGTGTGTATCGCCACCACATTCGCACTTTGGATCGCTTCCACCTTAAATGCCTTCGTACCATCATGAAGATCAGATGGTCCGACCGAGTGCGAAATACCGAAGTTTTGCGAAGAGCCAATGTCGGTGGCATTGAAGCCTACTTAATGCGTCGGCAACTTCGGTGGTGCGGTCACGTATCACGTATGGCGGAGGAAAGAGTGGCAAAGCGCATCTTCTATTCTGAACTAGAGGAGGGTAAGCGAAAACATGGCGGACAACTCCTCCGGTACAAAGATGTTCAGAAAAGACACATGAGAAGATGCAACATTGAGCCCTCTCAATGGGAATGTTTGGCAGCACAGCGCCCAGTATGGCGTGGTATTGTGAAGAGGCAAGTTCGCGAGTTCGAGGAGCAGCGTATAGCTGACCTCGACGCTAAGCGCGATGAGCTAAAGGCCCGTCCACCCGCGGCCATAAAATTCAATTATGTAAGCGGCGTACTCACGTGCCCTCATTGTGCGCGAGAGTTCGCTGCGAAGATTGGCTACATAAGCCATCTTCGGGTACACCAGCGCCCGACCGATTAGGAGTCGAAGTGGTCGCCATGGCCGAAAACGGTCGGAAAGATCAATCAATATACGTGGCACAATTGATTACCGTTAAATTAAATATTACATATATTTATAGTTTCCTATTCTATAGTCGATTGGTGTCCGACTGAGTAGAATAGCTCCTACCTCTCTCCTAACTAGATGTCGTAAGATGCAAAAAAGGTATTGCAGGACAGCCTTTATTCGTTCAGAATTATACCAATGCTATCACTGCTCGCTGGGAACACAATGGGGAGTAAGATTTTTTTACTCGTACCATAATGACGAAGGTGCGCAAAGCGGGCAACGGGTGTGGTCTCTGCCTACCTCTTATATGGCGGGACTGTATGTATGTATTATATAAAATCCCTGTGCGAACGAAATGAAGATAACATCATAAAATAATTTGTATTAAACACAAACATGCCTGCAATGCATATATTAAAAAGTTGCCGTGTGGTATTAGATTGCGGAATTACCAACTAAAACGTCCTAAAAATGCTCGGAAAAGTGACAGGCAGCAGTGTGCAAGGTTAGAGGTGACTGTTATCATAGCCAACAAGTCTGCCGAGTGATAATTAGGGCTATGATTAAACCTATGTCCAGCAGGGGACTACTTACAGACTCATGATAATTATGAAGAACAAATTGTCTTTTGTTTGCTTTTATGTTCTTTAAAGATTTTTTTATGGAAGACTGTGATGAGACGAGGAAATGGTTCGACTGATGGTAAGTGCAGTCCTTCTACCTATAACAAATACTGGTACACAGAAAAATTCGTGTATCGTCAGCCGCTTCGTCACCAGTTCTTGGGTCTAATATGCCCAGTAATAGCACCAGCTGTCAGTGCCCTGCAAACAGAACAGTAATGTTTGGAAACTACTGGTTCACGGCAGAATAACTGACGCTGTAGTGGTACCTACCTAGACGGATTTCTGCATAGTAATCCCACTACCAGTAAAAATGTCTTCCCAATAAAGAATATTAAATTAAATAAAAGTCTTTTCACGCAAACAATGAATTTTCTTTGTCTCACATAAAACATATTTGTAATCTAACATAATTAAAAAAAATAGTAAATAAATCAACTTTTACGACAGCGAAGAAATTATAAAAATATATGTAAAGTGTAGCTCTTCTCCGCGCATGCAATCAACTGCTATCATTCTAAAAGTTATTTCTAACGTTCCATCGAGACAAAGCCACCTGTTGTCATCCAGAAGGATTATGTTTTCGCGTTTTGCCGTATCAGCTTCGTGTAACATATGAAAATGTGTTTTCATGCTGAAACGGTTTTGCTCTGTATCATTTTTGATATTTACTGTTTTCTAAATAAGTAATATATGTATAGCTTTAGCCTGATTTATCAGTTCTGAAAAGTGGCATTGTTCACATATTTAAAAATGAGATGTACCAAAATTCTCTTAATTTTTTTGTTATGTTATTATTAGTTTGTCAATACTCACCAGGGTATTGACAAACTAATAACATAACTAGATAATACAGGGTTTTAGTGAACAAAAAAGTTCCTTAGAATATAGTTTATTTCTTTTGATGTTATTTGATAAGACAGCATATTTATAGTGAAAGATATACACATACGCTTTAAGCATTGCATCCCTAAGAAGGTTGATAAAGCTTAACAACGTATTGGTTGCTAAAGTTTTTAAAATTACGATTACTGGCTGTGTTGTGATACAATCACGTAAAATTTCTGTGTAAATCGTACTAAAACGTACTTGTTAATTCTCATTGAATCATACATGTCGAAGTCGTCAGATTATCACTCAAATGGAAGTGAAATTCTTTCATTAATTCATTTCAGCCTAGGGTAAAATCCCCTCAAAATGAGAACTACAAACTTTTTTGGCAGTCTATGGGGGAGGCCTATGTTATGTATGTATGTAAGGTAGCAGTGGGCTAGTGATGGGCTGAAACAATGATGACGATGACATGAATTACTACATAATGAACCTTGCAAGGAGAGACACTGGACTAATTTACTTTGAGGTCAACTATTAATTCACTAATCGGATCAATGTAGTGTATGATAAGCTTTGTTGCGCGTTGCATACATGTCGAAATATGTACCTTTCGCGATAAACATCATCATCACACAACATCTATCACACGAAATGTAAATAAATAAACGGCTAGTCTTAATTACTCTTACCATGGACATATCAGTGTTATAAAATATTTTTAGGCAAATTAAAAATTAATTTTTACCTTAAAAGTTCGCAAACACTATGGTCTATTATTGCCTAAGTGTTCGCAAAAACTTTATAATACATATTTCTTTTATTATCATATGGAATAGACTTTGATCCAAAATCATAAAAATACCGGAAAGTTCTTCAACCGCTACATTTACATGACTGAATTATTCATTTGAAACAATTTAATATGATTTCAATTTTAATCCTCTTACCGAGGGAGAACTTATTGCTTGCTGATGAGGTTTGATTAAAGTGATGTTTTCCTCACAAACCATAAACACTTAATTCGATTTCACAACTCTTAAAATCAAAGGCTTACTAAATTATAATATTGATTGTGAAGATAGTGACATTGTCGAATCACGAAATCATTTATTTATTATACGAAAACTACCTTTTTTTTTAAATATGATTAGATGAAACATCTTACAAAACTGGATACATTCGTTACATTATGGCGTTATTTTTGATTCGATAACAGAATGCGATTCAGGATCGCAGAATTTGGGACGACCCAAGACATTCCTTTGAGACGCATTAAATCACTTTGTAACTAAAATCTAATAGACCTAAAAGCTCTGTGCTGAGGCAGTGTCTACGTTTGACTGTATTTTAAAATTGTATGTACTCGTAACTGTCGAAGGATATTAAGATTTTTTGCATATTAAGAAATTTATATTGGCTCTCAATGTTGGTAATGTCAATGTATCTAATCAATAAATATAATGTTTTTTGCCACCATAAAATATATTTTTTGATTAAGTAAAAGTAAAGTTTCAGGCTTTAAATGTCCCATTGCTGAGCACATGCCTCCTCTCATTTCTGGGAAGGTTTTCTTGAGTTCCAATGCGGGTTGGCGGACTGCACATGTCTTTTAAATATTTTTTATTTCTCAGACATGCAGGTTTCCTCAGGATGTTTCCCTTCACCGCCGAGCACGTGGTAAATCAGCACTTAAAATCGCAATTAACAATTTTAGTGGTGCCGGCACCGGGATTCGAACCCAGTTCACTCGCGTACTATGCAATTTAAAGCGAGCGCCTAGCCCCCGAGGTTTTTGATTGTTAATTTAAAAAAAATATTCAATACTGGATTTAATGATATATCGATTTCGTTAAACAAAATATCAGTTTTGTTCATTAAAATGTTTTTTATTCGGATAGGAGGTAAAGTTGGGAACAAAACTGCCTCACAGCGTTTTATAATTTATGTTCAACGAACTCCGAAGCGCTTGATGTGCGTTTCTGGCTTTGTGGAGATTCAAAAATTTTGTTTATATAATTTCAAGGAAGTTCGTAAATCAGTGAATGTGATTTTTAGTAGCATATTTTCTAGCAAATAATAGTATTATTTATTTGTATACAGTAATTAAGCTCAGGACCGTGATTTGTAGCAATCCATCGGTACGGCGTGCAGTTACCAATTGCAAAGCCACCAGTGTAGCAAGTAGGTGGTAGCCCCAATGTAGACGTTCACAGCTACTGTAAAATGCCATTTATGTTATTATCACGGTGACAATGACACTACAGTTTGCAGTTTTTCGAAATTGCCGCACTACGTTTAAACCAGCTGGTGGTTAAAAAAACAACCTAACAAAAATTCGACCAAACGCAAACGTCGAAACTTGCTCGAAGACTCGGACGCCTCGGCACCCACAGACCACGATACGGTCAGCCACGATTTACCTAATACTGTACATACAGCAGTTAATAGTAGTATATACTCGAGACGACGCGCGACCGCCGTAGGGTGCGGCGCGCAATAGCCAACACCGCGCACAAACGCAACGCGTATAATCCTGCTAATAAAATCCTAAAAATCGTTTTATTAAGTAAATTATTAAAAGTTAATACTTCAATACATTATTCCATTACACGTGTTTTAACATAAGTATCTCCTAATGTCTTTTTTCCCCATCGCTTTCTACGTGATTCGTGCTTTTATTTTCAAGTCAATCAGTGATATCTCCTTTTTGATAAACCAACCCTTTAATCAGTTCAATCGTATTTATAAGTAAGTAAATACTCTCGAAGTTTTTTCAAAGCCTAAATACCAAATTCCACGTGTCTATCTTCAATAATGATGCAATTCTCATACAAACTTTCGTCCCTTTTTATTACCGCCTCAGGGGATGATTTAAAAAAACGCTGATAGTACTGACAGTTTTTATTAAACAGATGCCTTAGTACTCATTTTCATATTTATAACTTCAAAATAACGCAACTCCCATACAAACTTTAGTCCCTTATTTTATCCCCTCGGGGGGAAAACGCTTATACTTTTTTTTACTGATGGTCACTTTTAGCCCGAAGGCTTTTACAGCTTCGCCTTTAATTACCTTTATTATGGGTAACTAGCGTAAGGGACTCCGAGAGGGGACCTCGGCTTGGACTGTTACCCTGTGCGCGTAAGGAGCTGACTCGAGGGCGCCTGACAGGGCCGAACCACGGCTCGATCAGTTACTTACTTATCTTCGGGCTTACCGTTGATATCTTTGAGTGCCTTTGCAAGGGCTGAAACATTGAAGTGGCAGACTAATCCTAAGTCTATCCCGTCGATAGGTCGACACGCGTAATAATTCGTTAAAGAATGGCCATACAGCTGATATTTGTGGAATTGAGGAGGAAGGTCGTTTTTTAAAGAGGCTTAAACGAAGAGCCCTGAATGGTTGCAGCAGGTTTTCAAATTGAAGATATGTCTGCTGGGGAATCTAGTGCTTGAACCTTATTATGCACACTTTTGAGTGCATCCTTAAAAATAATAAAAGCCACGCGGGGACTTAGTCCAACGAATTAGTCTACGTTGACTACGTCAACTAATGTAGACCACTTCCGTGCAGCGTTTCCGAGAAGGGGAACCGCGGGCAAACGGGACTAGCCCTACGCTAGCTTCTTTAACTCCGTTAGGTATCCATTAGTATGGATATATAATGTGACGTCTGAGTGATGCTTTCTAAAGAACAATAGAACGAAGCGATGAAAATTGCTTTGTTGTAGTTTTTAGAGTACTTACCGAACCAACCTTTTGTTACCTCACTCACCGATCATCAAAACTCTAAGTTACTTCTAGCAGAGGTAGAAGACTATAAATTGGGAATTAATAAGTATGTACAGTACAGTAAGTACATAAGTTCATATCAAATATTATTTTAGTTTGGCTGTGCAATTAACGAGGCACGATATTTTTTATATAAACAAAGATGTGTAATAATTAGAGACCCAAAATATTGGTTATTAATAAAGAAATGTACTTAATTTAAAAGGTGGACCAAAAGATCGTTAACATTTAAAATAACTATGAAAACCAAAAAAGCTGTATGAATAAAATACTGTTTGTTTATTATTAAAGTATATATATTAGGGTTTTATTGTTTTTAAATATAACCTAATATAACCCTCTTGTAACCTAGACCGGAAATTTTCCATGACGGCCTGACAAGTGGCTAGTGAAATGTTTAGCATTTCATTGCATATGTTTTCTTTTAAGTCCTTAATAGACGCTGAATTGCTGGTGAAAACTTTACTTTAAAATCCATTCGGAGCGTGCTTAGGCTGACTTTTACTTGTAAACAGAAGTCCAAATACTAATTTCCATATCTATAACTTCAAAAATAACTCACCTCCCCTCCTACAGACTTTCATTCCTTGTTTTGTCCCCTCAAGGGATGAACCTATTTAACCCTCTTAGGGGTACATTTTCAGAAATTCTTCCTTAGAACTCACATGCGTTATACAAGAAGTCATGCCACCACACTTATTCAAAAAAAGGGGAAAACGTAACTAAACAAGTGTATTTGCATGTATTTAAGGATGTTGTTATAGCCCTGGATACAAACTATACTACTCGTATATCTAAAAGGCCGTACGTTTTCCAGCGAGACGGTGCGGTTCAAAATTGGATATCGGATGATATGGACATGTTTTGGTCGAAAGAATTCTGGCCTCCTAACAGCCCAGATTTGAATCCCCTGGGCTTCTATGTATGGAGCGTCATCGAGAGGGTCGGTAACAAGTGCAGGCATGCAAACGTTGCATCTCTAAAAGCGGCAATCAAAGCAGCATTCATGGAAATGGATCGTGAAGCATGAAAAAGGAGCTGTGCACGCTTCGGGCCAAAATAGAGACGGTCATTGAAGCAAGAGGGAGTAACATCGAGTGACTTTTCTACAATATGTGTATAACGACACAGCAAAACAAAAATTTACAATTTTTTTTCATTTTTGTATTAAACAATACGATTAAGAAAACTATTTAATTTGTTAGTTGCCGCCGCACCTATGCTCAGCAATTTACTTCTTATGGGCTGTAATGACCATGACTATGTATTGATGATTATGTAATTACTCATCTATGACAATTTATGATTTCAGATGGTGTCGATGTGTGATGCGGCGACTTCCGAATGTTTCCAGAATCTGTCAACAGCGTAGGAGATTTTAAAGTGCCACAAGTATACGCGCAAACGCAGACGCACACACTCTTACTCTCTTCGAATCGAATTCAGAACCCTCGGCGTAGAAGACAGGTACTCTAACCACTTAGCCACGCGATCGTATGCGCATTTGTCATGATAAAAAACCATGGATATTGTAAATTTAAATAAAATCTCAATCTTATCGTGCTTGTGTAAAAATTATTTGACTAGAGGAACATTTGTGTGACAAATGTGCCCGTATCGAGAGCGAGATCGCAATTTATAGCAATGTACGTGACTTGTAGTGGCCCATTTATTACATAACCAGGTATGTCTCATAGATACGAAACGGTAATTTCATATACGAAAATTTACATGATGACTTATTACATACACACATGATATTCTGAACGCTAAATAATCTAAATTAATTTAAATTTATGTTTAACTAGCGACCCCCCGGCTTCAGACAGGTGCAATTTACTAATAAGGAAAATGAGAAATCTGTTTAGCAAATTAATAATAAGTTTGTGTTATTTATAATATGTCTATCTCCAGCGGTTTAGATTATGCGTTGTCTGCCAGTCAGTCAGTTCGTTAATGTGTCACCTATTGGTGCGCCTTGGGGGTATTGTTGACGCAACGAGCACGGTCTCGTCTGGCTTGGTTGGCGCCGTTTTTGTCGTCTGAGTTTTAGACATAGACATATTTATTGGTAACAACATACTCACAGAAAACACGAAAAAATAACATACGTAAAAACTTGTACCTTAACAAAAAAAAAGCTATAATTAATAATTACATTAGACATTATATATCTCTGCTGTAGCACTGATTTTCAGCAAAGTTGGTGTGCGTCCGTGCTGAGTTATGGTAATAAATAAAATTTTATAATACAATAATGGTTTGTGTGTTTAATAATAACATAATATATTTTTTTAATTTGTGATGCCAATGCCGTGTGATGGCGGCATAAGAGAATCTACCACCCCATCTCATCCTGTGGGTGTCGTAAAACTCGACAAAGGGAAAATGAAAACCAGGAGTTGGGCAGATGCATCTTCCTGGAACATCTGAATATATAAACTGCGGTTGCCAACCCGCCTGCCGAGCACCCTTACTCGCGGGCCTTCTGCTCGCGAGTCTCTTCCGACGAAGTTGTAAAAGCCGCCGGGCTAACATCATTAACACATACAAAAAAAAACCGCCTGCCGAGCGTAGCAACTACGGCAAAATCCTCCCAAAATGAGAGCTACAAACTTTTGTGGCCATCTATGGGGGAGGTCTATGTTCAGCAGTAGACTTGTGATAGGCTTAAACGCCGCCGCTGGACATACTGGCGGACATGGATGCGAGGGTGTATCACCGGATCCGCACCCTCCGCCAGAGCGGTGGCAGCGAGCCAGATGAGGCGCTCGAGTCCATCAAACGGCAGGAACGACAGAGCGCATTGGCGACGTGGCGTGCTCGGCTCCGCGAGGAGCAATATGCACGCAAACGCGTCGTCAGTGCAGTCCTGCCGGTCTTCGAGGCCTGGATGCAGCGACGAGGAGGAAGACTCACCTACAGACTGACACAGATAATTACCGGGCACGGCTGCTTCGGTGATTATCTGTGTAAGATCGGACGCGAGGCGACGGCGAACTGCTTTCACTGCGGTGGAAGGGACCAGGACTCCGCATCCCACACCCTTTCGGTGTGCCCAGCTTGGGAGTCGGAGCGGAGTATCCTGGTCAGCCATATCGGGCGGAACCTCTCCCTGCCGGCAGTAGTGTCGGCTATGCTAAGCGGGGACACGGCATGGAGGGCCGTAGCCAATTTCTGCGAGACCGTGATGGTTCAGAAGGAGGCTGCCGAGAGGGATCGAGAGAGGACCGATCCCTCTCGGAGACGACGACGCTGCCGAGGCATCGGCAGGCCTCGTCACGGCCCTCCCATCAGAAACGGTGATCCCCTACCAGAAACGGATGCTGGGCAGGAGTGTAATAGAGCAGTAGCTCCCAAGGAACAGGATGTTCATTCCCGGCTTGGACAGTATTATAACTCAGTTAAACAATCTGGTTTAAGCGGCGATGGTTCTCTGGGGGAAGTGTTTGAGTAACTTAACGCTTACTCAGACTTTTCTTCGTCCATACACGCCCATCGTTTGTGTTTTATGGTTATTTTTCTTTCCAGATACGAGTATTCGCAAGAACAATTTGTTACTTTTCGGAAACCCTCGACGAATTTTAATTTATTATAAGTTATAATTTGTAAATCTGTCTTAAAATTATTTAAATGAAAACTTACACTGATCAATTTTGTATTGTAAGTTGTTGTATGTTGTATTGTATATTGTAAGTAAGACATTGTGTATTTGACATTTGTCGAAATAAAAATTTAGATTATGAAAAATCTTGCTGTAATATTGAATTTCTGGAACATACTTAGTATAATAACAAGAAAAATAACCGAAAATTGGCATTTGATTTTGAAATGGCAGTGAAGAAATAATAAAGCAATACATCTATAAACTCAACCGTACCCAACTTGTGATAACTTCCAGGATACTTACTCTAAAATTCTGTTATTTTTAGCTTTCTAGCATTCGGAGTAGATGTAGAAGAAAATAATAAAAAACCGAGAAAACGAACAAAAACTGATCAGAACTAACTGAACAGAAACCTAGTTTGGTCATCATCATCGCTGAAGTTCAATCAGTTGAAATTTCGTAAGCCGTCGAGAATAGAAATATAACTGTTGAGAATCAGGACAGCTATATAGAAATTTAAACAATCGTCTGAACATTTTGCACGAAGTTTTTTCACAATATAAGATGAAAAACCAAGATACAATTTATACGTATCACACAGTCCGCTCACCTCGTCATTATGAGTTTTTACATTCTACCCGCTACCCTAAAGTTAATATTCATTTTCTATTCCGTCATCCTATACTTTAGTAAAGAAAACGATCAGAAAAATGCACCAGACACTTAAACACGGAACAACTATCTGTAGGTGACAACTGATGAAACACTGGTGGTAGGATTTTTCCTTATGTGTTCCTTTTAAGCATAGCATAAGATGTGGTGGCGGTTTGAGAGAATCTACCACCCCATTTCATCCCGTGGGTGTCGTAAAAGTCGACAGGAGGGTAAATGAAACCCAGGAGATGGGCGCACATCTTCCTGGAACGTCTCAATAAATAAAATGCGGTTGCCAACCCGCCTGCCAAGTGTGGCAACTATGGCAGAATGTCCTTAAACGAGAGCTGTAAACTTTTGTGGCAATCTATGAGGGGGCCTCCCTTAAAGATGTTCAGCAGTGGACTAGTGATAGGCTATAATGATGAATGATAGCATAAGATAAATAATGGGTATATGTCAAACATTTTCCATAGTCCTTCACAATAATTGGAAGAGAGTCAGTAGAAACTATGGTTCCACTTGTCTGCGAACAACAACGTCTACGCACGGTATACAACCCTCGCCAGTTGCTGCGTGGAATTTAACTGTGTTCGCGCTAATATGGTGCTAGCGGATTTCTTACGTGCGCCGCCCGAGACTGTGCGACATCCCGTGGGTGGAGGCGCACCCCTCAGTACAATGGTACCCTTGCTCTCCGTTGCCGTAAATGCTGGTACTATAACAAAGGAATAGATTGGGTTATGAGGTTTTATTAGTATTATTGGTAGTAGGATTCCTATGCAGAAATACGTCTGGTACCTACACCACCCCAGGGTCAGTTATTCTGCCGTGAAGCAGCAGTGTGCAAGCTATACTTTGTTTAATTATCAGAGTAGAACTTTTAGGAGTAGTGAGCAAGCTTTATTATGTTTTGATATGAAGGGCACCGGGAGCTAGCGTAATTACCGAGCATATGAGATTTAAAAACTGATGTCTTAGGGTGATGGGCGCAGGGTGTCACACGGAAATATTCTCGGCGACACAGCATTTGTCCTTACACTTACCAGCAGGTGAACGTTTTGCTCGTTTGGTCACTTTATCCAATAAAAAAAAACCTACTAACTGATGTGTCAGGGTGACGAGCGCAGTGCAGAGCCACACAAAAATGTTTTAGGTTACATAGCATTTGTTATGAGTAGACGTTGCAATTTCCAATTAAACGATTTGCACGTCTCAATATTTTCTTCTTTAGAAAAAAAAAACAATATTTATATCGAGCGGGAATAGAACCATGATCCGTAGTACAGAAGCAAATCGCTAAGCCACCGTGCCAACAAAGCCGACCGATTGGCCCTTTATTATTGACAGGGCTTATAATTATTCGATTGAAAGTTATAGTTTATTTAATTTACTTTTTATTTTAATGACTGCTATAGAAAACATTATTTGATAATAAAAAATATCTCTATAATTATAAATTAATTGCCATTGCATTTAGTTGTTTTTTTTTTCTTAAAACTGTGAATTTTATTTTTAAAACACGAAAATATTCATTTCATTCGTTAATTTTAATTATGTTTATGGGTCAGGAGTGCTTTGTGAATAATAAGCGATTCCTTGGTACCCCTCCGTTTTGATTTTTCCTAGTTATAATTTCACTATTATTTATTTATGTGTACTTTTATTTCAACTATAAATGTCTAGATTTTTATTATTTACCTGTTAAGTAATTTTTGTTTAAACTTACGTTGACGTAAACATCGAAAAAAAGACGTCGTTTCGATTTATAATATCAATTAATAATTAATGTTAAATAAAATATGACAGTATAAACAACTCTTGTTAATATGCAAAATAAAACAGCTCTAATTACAATCGACCATCAAACTCATTTTCACTAAAATTAAGACAGCTACGCTATCGAAAACCAGTGCCGTCTCATTAAGGACTCGTACAAATCCAAATGGATGAAGAAAATCCCCGATGCGATTTACTGACTTTCAATTGGCTATTGAGAGCTTTTCCGCTACGATCGACGTAGTGAGACTGGATTTATTGAAAATTGACATCATTGAAAACACGCAATCATGCAATCGTTTATGAGCGAAATGAATAAATCACATATTAATAAAATGAAACACGTTAATATGTATTAAATTAAAGATTGCTATTGTTTTTAATTTGACAACTACATTATTTAATATCTTTGGCCACATTTTTTTATTGGATAGATTGACGAAACGCGCAAATCGTCTACCTGATAGTAAGTGCAACCTCTGCTTATAATATAAGAAATAATAAAAAAATAATTTCTTGAGTGTCATATGTCCAGTGATTACCTTAGCTCTCAGTGCCCTTCAAACCGAAAAACATTAAATGTTTGCACACTACTGCTTCATTGGTAGAATCATTGCTAGAACATTTTGATTTCATTGAAGAAATCATACGTATGTATGGATACAGTGATTATAGATAAAATACAAGTGAATAGTACTAACAACTTTTGACTATTAAATGAATTCTAAATATTTGCTCTAAAATATAGAGGAAACAATACTATGTTTAAATTGAAAATAACCTTACATTTATATGGTTATGATGAATTTAATCTGTGGCCACGGAGAGCTAGCGTGATTTCTTTGCATATGAGACTTAGAAGTACTGATGTCTCAGGGAGACAGGCGCAGTGTGGTGTCACACAGAAATGTACTGGGTGATACAGCATTTGTTATGGCAGACGTTGCACTTCCAACAGGTGATCTCGACACTTTGTTTAAAAAAAAAACCCAAATCAACAGATATTGTCGGTTGACACCATCTACACCATATTCTTGTTTTATACATTATATACACAATACGCTGTTTAAGAAACAGAGAAATATTTATTCGTTACATGCACACAGTTCACCGACAGATTAACAGTGTAGAAAAAAAATAGACAACATATTTAAAATCTACCTGTTCATGTTGCAATGCTCCAAAAAGGACCACCACGCAGGAATATGCATCATCATGCAGTGAATCGTGCAGACGTAATGATGTGTAATGTGTAAATGGCCAGCATAATATTTTTATATTGTAAATCCTATCTACTATGAATATCTATCACGGTTGACCACGAAATTACTCACCAGGTCATCAGTCACATTACTCAAGTCAACAACGAAACTCTCAGGCATTTTCCGCCAAAGGACATCGTAGCCCTTACCATCGTCTAATATTCAAGGGCATATAAAAAACCAGCCACTACCCCGTCAAGTGGAAGAAAGACCGATTTATTATGGTACCAAAACCTGGGAAGAATATCCCCCACCAGGGGAGCTATCGCCCAACAACTGTGCTGCCCAGTATCTTCAAGTTGTCGCGACACATAATACCGCATGGATGCCATTTAAAGAGACGAGCCGTTCGGATTCCGAACAATATAAAACCCAAACATTTACTACACGATGCTAAAGAATAGAGAAAATGTTATCATTTCCACACAAACTCTTTCTTCAATATGGGAATTTTGCAGTTAATTTGTATCTCTATTTATAACAAGAACGACCGTGCCACTTTTGTTACTATAAAAAGCCAATTTTCAATAAATCCTATCTTTCTACATCGCTCGCATCGAGAACCGCTCTCAATAACCAATCGTAAGTCGGTAAATGTCTCTGGGGATTTTTCTTTTCTCTATTTGAATTTGAACGCGTCCTTAATGAAGCGGCAGCGGGTTTTGATGATAGTAGTCGTCTCAATTTCAGTGTTATTGAATTATTACAGATTGGCGAACATAGACCGTTTTTCCTTACTTTAATATAATCCATGAAATTAATACTGTAGATTTACATATAAAGTCTAAAAAATATCGCTATTTTAATTAGTAAAGTGATAAACAGGTAGGGCCATCCATAAAGGTTGTAGCGTTCAAAATCTATTTTTTTATTCATATTTGTGTTTTATACTTCTAGCTGCCGCCCAGCTACGCACGGAAGCTATTATTATATAAAAGTATGTACAGAGAAAAACAGGACCATTTAGTAAAATATCGTAAAATCTGTTAATGTCGGGAAAGGAATATTTAGATTTTTGGTATTATGAGTGTAAATATTTGATGAGAACGACAACCAAATAATGGTTACAGTCCGGACGCTGGGAGAATGCGTTTCTGACTCGTCGTGATCGAATGGATAACGTAACTTTGAAGTAGCGAAGAATTTAGGATAAAAAACTTAAACTTAAAATCAATAAATGTTATAATTTTGCGCTACATTTGATGTTAGGACGCCGAGCAAAATAAGCCCAAACGGTAATAGTTACGGTAAAGTATCTACTTTACCGTAACTACTACCGTATCTACTTTACTGTAAGCAATAACTGATGTGCGTGTTGCCAGTGACTGACATACAGAACCGAGACGTGATCCTTCACTGGGGGCCGCTTGAGGAAGCTCAGAGTCGCTCAGCGAGCTATGGAAAGAGCGATGCTCGGAGTTTCTCTGCGTGATAAAATCCGTAACGATGATATCTGCAGGCAGAACCGAAGTAACCGACATAGCCCTAAGGATTAGCAAGCTGAAGTGGCAATGGGACGGCCATATAGCCCGTAGAACCGATCACCGTTGGGGAAGAAAGGTTCTAGAGTGGCAACCTCGTACCGGCAAATTCAGTGTAGGGCGCCCCCTACTAGATGGAGCGACGACCTGCGCGATTTTGCGGGAATGGATGGGGATTTTGATGGGGATGGATGTAGGTGGCTCAGGACCGTGTTTTGTGTCAATCTAAGTATGTGCAACAGTGGACTAAGATAGGCTGAAATGAATGAATAACCATAAAATTTTGATTTTAATTTACAATATCTCCGTGACCAAAATCAAAAATAATTTCCTGTTTAATAAACAAAACTACGTAAAGTTGAACTGAAACCTAAAAAAGCGTGCGTTTTAAAGAATTTTGACAGTAAACTATAAAATTTTGGCACTACCTTGAATTCAATAAAATTTCAAATATTATTTTACAATTTCTCCTGCTCACATTTTCGAAATGTTGTCTAGTGGTTTAATAATATTTATTTTAAAAAACACATTAAATCCGTCGTCCGTCATACATTATTCCTATTAACACTTGTCATCTGTCACAAACGCGAAAAATTTAGTCGCTTTGCATTGCAGTCGCTCACGAGAGCTTACAAAGACAGGTTAAGATCGATTTTTTGAGCGCCGCGCCGAAACACTTAATTGCTGATATACGACTGATAAATAAACTGAGTTTGTATGGCATATAAAGGGTTTTATTAATCAATTGAATGATATTGATTGTGGTTAGCGTACCCGACTTCTACGCCGTGGGTTCAAGGTTCGAATCCCAGCCGAAATCAACAGTTGTGCAAAAACGTTGGTTTTCGGGTCTGTTGTGTTGTGCATGTGATGTGTAGGTTTGTTAAACGCACCCACAATACAGGACAAATACTAATGAGAGGCACTCTTTAAAAAAATACATTCAGTTTTCGGCCTTTATGCGTTAAATTACAACTTCAAAAATTGTAGAAAAATTTATGTATCTGGTTCATTCTTGCATTTTTTACGATATTTAGATAATATTATATACATACATTATGTAACAGTTTGGCACTAAGAGATTGTAAAAAAATTAAAATCACTAAAACGTTACTTTTCGACCATTGAGAATTTAGTTTTCGGCTACTGCATTGTAGTGAACAACCAATTATGGTAAATGTATAAATAAGTAAACAAATATTCACACTGCTTTAACTTTGTCGAATATTTTTTGTACAATTTTAGCAGGCTGAAAACTAAATTATACAATATTATTTATGTTATAGTTTTCAGGTCGTCCTCAATATGTTATCATTTTTTATTTATGTGACCGTAATTTGGCGGCCGAAAATTAAAAGTTAGACTTTTCACTAATTCACATGGACAATAACTTCAAAAAGAAGAGTCAATCCTTTATAACTTAGACAGTTCAACTGGCTTACTTCCGTTTGACGAAGAACTAAACATTAACAAAATGTTTATGTTACTATTCGGCCTCCTCAATTACCGTCAAATTTGATCAAACATTACGGTAACCATCATGATAGTATAATAATAAGTTATTTCTGTAATGAAATAATAACTTCGTCCAAAAAATTACCTTGGAATCAAAAGCGCGCCAGTTTGATTTCAAATTTAGAACCGTAATGACAACTGTGATCTTTTAATACCGATGTTTAACATAGAACGTTGTAATAATTTTCAAAAACCAGTAAACCTATTATATTTTTATGAATTAGACTTTAAATTTGTTACAATAAATATTATGAAACTGTAATGAGGTCTCATTATAACTTTGTAATTTAAATTAATGAAGATCCTTGTAATCTCATACAACCAGACAGACTCCAACTAATGAGAATTTTTAATGATGAAGAAAAAATTTCAAAATGAATAAAATATCAGCAACGTATTACATGTTTTTTCTGCCTGTCCTCTTTTTTCTGTTGTAATCGTTGCTGAAGAAGCGTGGTGTGATCATGATTATGGCATTATGGTTATATATTTTACTCGTAGTAGGGTTCCTGTGCAGGAATTTGTTTAGGTTAAGTTTGGTTAGCCCCCAAATGGGTTTCACGCCTTGTCATGTCTCAACACAGAGACGTTCTGGGTGTACACAGTATTACATCAGGTGAACGTTTTGCTCGTTCATCTTTTATAAAAATAAAGTATATAAATATTATTAACATTTTAAATAACAATTTCGTCGATTACTTAATTCTGCTTAATTATTACTCGAAAATTTATTTCTCGAAAAATATGTAAAAAAAAATTGATATACAAAAACCCAAGATACACAGTTCCATACCAAAATCAATCGTCTTCGATCGATCAAAACAAAAATAAAGACAAAGATCACAAATTCCGAGTAAGTAAACACAAATTTAATCTTATACCCACGATATAAAGTAGCTTATTAAATGAAATCAACTATCGTTCGAAGACGTTTTTAAATTTGTTGCTAATTTGACGTAACAAAAAAAAAACCCACTCTGTATTCCTCGCCGAATTCCCAGCAAATATATCCTATTTAAATTATTTTTCAATTTGAAAAAATAGTTAGAAGGCCCGAGATTTTCCAACTACGAAGATATAAACGCGGCTGTAGAATACAATTTTCAGGCAAAGAATAAGAATGTTGTATTGGCTATTTAATGACAGTGTTTCACTTATATGAAATTATATTGAAAAATATTGGCACTTTTATTAAGTTTAATGCTGTATGTATAACTTATCAGCCGCTTTTGTATTTCCATTTTTAGTTTTTCAATGAGTCTTTATTTTTACATCATCAGCCACTGATATGCCATTTTTAAGTAGTTGACTGTGTCTAAATACACAGTCAACTTCTCTTTTTGCTTGCTTTAACATTTTCGACAACTACTTCCAAAACTTTTTCTACAAATATAATCTAAACGTCACTAGAAACTAAGCGTTTTAATGTCAGAACCTTGTCAGAAACCTTGTCCTTTTTATTTCTGACAGTAGGTCATTTGCCAATTCAAAATGTTACATAATTGAAATATATCCGAGAGGACAGAAATAATTTCATTACACAGATGGGGATATAACATATAAAGAATTTAATATATTACGTTTTACCGTACGAATTTGGATTACACGAGAATGCGAAGAAGGCAATCTCCAAGACCACAGGCCCAGTGGTCGACTTCCTAAAGTAACGAGCATGCAAAGGGAAATAATGAGATAGGTGTGCATTAAGAATACGGTTTAACACCTACGGCTCATTTTGCAGAACAATTTAACATCAGTGCTGAGACTATTTGTGGCTATTGGGGTTGCACAACAGGTGTTACGCTAAAATGTTTATTTGACTGATGCCCATAAAGCAACTGAGTTATATTTTGCCGGAGAGTTCTTAAATTTCCATTGGTCAACCACAATATTTACAGACGAAAAAACCTTCAAATCCAGCCAACATGGTCCATTAAATCTCTGGCGTTATAACAATACAAGATATGATGAAGATCATGTGACACTATCACTGAGTCTCGTAGAAATAGTATAAACTTTTTCGGCTGGATGTCGGCTGATGGAGTTGATGAAACATGTGGATTACCTCCAAAAGCAACAGCTCTGAATTATGTTAATACTTTAGAAAACGTCATGTTGCCGACCGTCCAGAATATTTACGCATGACAATAAGCTTCCCTCAATTTTACTATTTACAAGACAACTGTCGATTACATACGGCTAGGATTACCCACGACTGATTTTAAAGACATTCGGCTGATACTGTGACCTTAAAAATCGCATTTAAAAAAAAATTAAATTCTTTGGGGACTTATTGTGCAACGATGGAGATGGGAAAGCAATTTCATTGTTGACTATACATACATTATGTTCTTATACAATTATGTCCTCGCGTGAATGTATTATGGAATATATAATGTTAGAAATAGTTACAGTAGCTGGGTTAGTGCAGGAGCTACGCGATTGGCTTTTGCAATAAGTGACGTGTGTTGGATTCCCGTTCGGGACAAATGTTTGTATACCCTACAGATAGTTGTTCCAGGTCTGGAAATTAAATTTAGGGCATGTGAAATTGATTTCTGTAAAACACACCCACGATATAGAAGAAATAGTTGTGTATGGGATGGTTTTATTAAATAAAATATAACCTAGCTTACTAATTACTATTAGAGCAATCATATATTCTATAATAACTCACTACTGTTAATTTGTTTATTACTTGTTTCTGTCAATTTTATTTTCATGAAAATAACGTTAGGCTATACTTTTAAAATGAAAACAGCATTGACCTTAATTGTTCAGATTCGTTTATGATATTTTACAGTAAAATGTATAATTATTAAAAAAATGGGTTCAAGCAGCTATCCCGTTGTAATTCAAGAGTTTCTTAATAGATGTCCCTAGTTCAAAAGGAAATTAAGATTTTTTTTAAATGAAGCGGTTTTTTGAGAATGCTATATATTTTAATCTGTACTCATGTAGTAGTAGAAATTGATATTTAGTGCTACAGTATATAATACCACATATATAGGAATAATTTTGTTTATGTAAGTAGTAACGATGTTCATCCGCAGCAGAACTAGAGTAACCGACATAGCTCTAAGGAATAGCAAGCTGAAGTGGCAATGGGCCGGACATATAGCTCGAAGAACCGATAACCGTTGGGGAAGAAAGGTTCTCGAGTGGCAACCTCGTACCGGCAAACGCAGTTTGGGCGACCCCCACTAGATGGAGCGACGACCTACACGGTTTTGCAGGAAGTCGATGGATGCAGGTAGCTCAGGACCGTGTTTTGTGGCAATCTATGGGGGAGGCCTATGTTCAACAGTGGACTATGGTAGGCTGAAACGACGAAGTAGTTTGTCAGAATTAATAAAAAAAAAATCATTAATTAATATGTCATTATTACAAATTAACTTGTGGATAACGGTGTGGGTTACACAATTAGTAAAATATATTTTTAAACTCTGTTTAACATTACAATATTGTGTAACTGTTTGTTATTGCAAATAAATAAAATAAAATAAAATAAATTTGTTTTTTGTGGATCGTTATTTATGATCGTTTCTAACCTAAATTTGAATTTAATTTTGATATCGATTAAATCAAAGTGTACTTTTGCGGGTTTAAATTTTCGCTTTTAAATCCTTTATAGCTTCTCCACTTGTGATTTCTATTATACTCACATGTGTGTTTAACTTAATATTATTATGCTAAACAATACCTTATGTATTAATTAAAAAAAGTTTATGTGCTAATCGATTTATTCATATTAATATTATAAATTCGAAAGTAACCCTCTCTGTCCCTATTCTGTTAGTTACCCTTTCACAGCTCAACCTCCGAAACGATTTCGACGAAATTCGGTACAGAGATAGCTTGCATCCTGGAAACGGACATAGAGTACTTTTTATCAAATAGGTATATTAAAAAAACTGATTATCCACGCGGACGAAGTCTCGGGCGTGAAGCTACTTGTTTTATGTAATAAAATGAGCAACCCTAACCCATATTTTTTTTATTTATAAGTTCTATGTGGCACTGTATTGCCCTAGTCACCCTGAGGCATCGGTTCTTAAGTGCCACATGCTCTGTAATTCCATTACTTACTATAACTACGGGCACTTTATAGCCCTTCAAACTGAAACAGTAAAGTAAGCATACTACCGTTTCTAGGTACAATAACTTACACTGCGTTATAACTGTAATTGGAAGGCGGATTCCTGTAAAGAAAAGTCTTACCGTTATTGAATAGGACCCCATCACCAATTATGTTTTGCAGTGGACTTGTGATGGGCTGTAACAATGATGATAAGAATTATGACAACTTTAAACCTGTTCGAAACAACTTGTTATTGCAGAAAAGAGCCATCAAGAAACCAATCAAATTAAATTCAAAAATTTCTAAATTATAAAAGTACTTTAGTTGTCTTCTAATTTAATCTGTTGATCTTTTAATTTAATTCGCTAACTGTGTTAATTCTTAATTTGATAACATTTTATCCAAAGCACACTTACTTCTAAAGAACCAAATTAACGATGACATAATCGCCTATGTAACTCATGAATGAAGTTAAGAAAGTACAGTCCTCATTATCTTTAATGGAAAAGTTTTACGCTGGATTAACTCAAAAATTACGTTCTTTTTGAATATTGTACTCCATTACTTTTGTTGCTGTTATTCAGGTATATACACGAAGGATGTCACAAAATAATACTACTGCCCGTTCGCTTGTTTATTTCTATGTATGAAACGGGCTGATGAATGAATTATCTCTGTAACCTTGTACATTTTTAAATTACTCTTAGTTAGGAATTGAATTATAAATTTAAAAAAAACTTGAGTTTTTGATTACGAGCACCTATCATCCAGCTGATATCGTATAAAATGACCAAACATCATCTAAGTATATTATGCTAACTGAGGAATAAACTCACAATCGGCAGCCTATTAATAGTCCATACAAAATTAAACATCAAAAGACTAAGCTCCTGTTTCATAAAATCCTTAATTATTCAATTTTTACAAAATGATTACTATGATGATTCAGAAAAGCTATATATTTAACAAAAGGTACACAAGCACACATACACACATTACATTACATGAATGTATCATATATGTAGATAATCTACCGCCCCATCTCACCCATATGGAAAGTACCATACTCTGCTGCCCATCACCTGGCTCTAGGCCAGGAGATGGGCAGCAGAGTATTTCTGGAACAGCCAAATAAATAATCTGCGCGTTGCCAAACCGCCTGCCAAGCGTGGTAACTATGGCAAAATCTCCCCAGCAGTGGACTAGTGATAGGCTAAAATGATGATGATGATAATGGTGATCATGGAGTCTCATATGCCTAGTTATTACGCTAGCTCACAGTGCCTTTCAAACCGAAACACAGTAATGTTTGCACACTACTGCTACACGGTAGAATAACTGGCCCTGGGGTGGTACCTACCTAGACGGATTCCTGCTCTTTAAAAACTAGGTAATACACACCATTTTAAATTTCGCATGCGGATCTTACCAAATTAACTTTCTTTCCTTTATTAAATATATATTCTGATTATACAACTTATATATTATTTCAGTAATGACTAACTGCGAAGCAGAATATAAAAAGATTCAGCTTTATTTATACCCAGAAGGCAGGCATTTAATTACTTAGGCATTTAACTAACCTTAACCTTCATTACTTGCTGAGTTAAGTTTTGGGCAGTTTAGTGTTTAGTTCTTGTTGCAAATTTTAGATATTTGCAGCCGAAAATAAATCAGTCAGCTTGACCAAAGCACGCTTACAGACTACTACTTATCAGCGTAAATACGTATTAGCTAATAGTATAATACATATTAGGTCGGGGAAAAATTCTTTTCGCAAATAGTATAAATAAACTCGTAATAAAATCTCTGTGGCTGTATCTGGTATTTGTATCTGGCTGGTTTTGATGACATTAAAAAGGTTGTATTTCAAAAAAAGAAACAAATTAGTAAAATGTTGTTTCCAGCTATTTTTCGTTTGTTTTTGTTTCTGCCAATATGACACTAATGATGATACATTTCAAAAAATTTACTACAAAAAAAGGAAAAAATGCTGCCGCGATAAAAAATTATGACGTTTATGGACCTAATGCAGTGTCAGTAAGAGTAGCACAAAGTTGGTTTAAGCGTTTTCAATCTGTGAATTTTGATGTCAAAGATGCACCTCGCTCTGGTCGCCTTGTCAAAATATTGCCTTGATAAAATGGACGCTATTTTTGAAAGAATGGAGCAAGATCGATATATCACTAGTTAAGATATAACTGAAGAACTAGGAATCGACCACAAAACAGTTTTAACCCATTTGAAAAAAGGCTAACAAAACAAAGGGTACACAAAAAAGCTCGATATTTGGGCGCCATACGAGCTCACTAAAGGAAACCTAATGAACCGTGTACTCATTTGCGATTCTTTATAGCGACGTGATGAAAAGTGGATCACGTACGACAAGAACCTGCGAAATTTGCGTGGTCCAAGATCGGTCATGCTTTACAGACTGTTCCAACACTCGGGTTAACTCGAAATAATGTGATGTTGTGTGTATGGTGGGATTAGAAGGGTGTTGTTCATTATGAGCTTTTTCGCCGGCAGAACCAACCAACTGATGAGAATAAAGCAAGAAGTTGAGAGAAAGCGGTCGGAATTGTTCAATAGAAAGGATGTTCTTTCATCACGACAACGGTGGTATAGCCACACACATTTTAGTCAGCAAAAATTAAGAGTCTGGCTGGGAGGTGTTAATGCATCCGCCATATAGCCCTGACTTTGCACCTTCACATTTCCACCTGTTTCGTTCTCTTCAGAATTCTTTAGGTAGAGTCAGGGTAACATAAAGAGAGGACTGCCAAAACTACTTGTCGCATTTTTTTGCTCAGAAGTTCCAGAATTTCTACAGCAACGATTATGTTGTGCCTTCAAGATAGCAAAGAAGAAACTTTTCCTCAACCTTTTAAATAACACCGTGAAACAATTGTTTCTTAAGGTGACTACATAGTTAAAACGAAGAATCAATGACTAGCATAAACGCATCTCATCATAGCCTTAAGGTTGACAACGCACCTTAACTTTGATTCTTTATCGAAGGGGAGATGTAAGTGTTTATGGGGACGCACAGGCTACTTAACTTCAAGTGAACTATGCGAGCACACAGTTTGTCCTTCCTTCCAAAGAAGGTCTCAAATAAACTGGATTAATTATGACATAATTACCGATATCATTCACGAATAACATTAAGAAAGTAATCTCATTTTCTTTTACGGAAAAACTTTTTGAGTAAGATAACTCAAAAATTAGGTTACGTTTCAAGAGTACACTCATTTAATTTCATTGCTACTTTGCTGCTTGTATTCTAGTTTATTTCGACACCGTACGTCGTCGTCCAATCTCATGACGCAGGTCTAGTGGTCAGAGTACCTGATTTCTACTCCGCGGGTCCTGGGTCCGAATCCTAGCCGAAGCCAACATTTGTGCAAAGACACAAATTGTTAGTTTTCGGGTATGGTTGTGTTGTGCACTTGAAATTTATGTCCGTAAATGACTAAATCCTACTGTGAATTTAAGAATATTAAACCCAATCTAATCCTATTTTTATAGATACAAAGTTGTCGGCCACTTAGTACTTTTGCAGACTGTTTTATTATTTCCCATTTTAAACAAGCGACAAGATCTTCCTGTTATATCAAAATAAATAAACTGCGTATGCCAATCCGCCTATTATCCAGAAGTCAAATTGCAGGGGTGATGAATTTCAGATATGAATATCGATTTTTAATCCCAATGCGAGTTGACGGACTTCGTACAACATTTACGTTATTATTTATTAGTAACTTATGATTAATTAAAAAAAAATATACTGAGCAGTTTAATTGAATTTTATTATTATTATTATTTAACCGCCGTATCTACGTCCGCGTGGATTTAGATTTGTTTAAAATACCGTGGGAACTCTTTGATTTTCCGGAATATACTATATTCATCCATAGAACAGAAGCTATATTTGTGCCGTATTTCGTTAATATCGGTTCAACGATTGAGCCGTGAAAAGGTAACAAACGGACAGACAGATAGAGTTACATTCGCATTTATAATATTAGTAAGGATTGTATAAGTTTCATTTCTGCCATGTGTACTGAGTTGTACGAGATCATTTATTTTAAAGAAGTCTAGCAACGCTATACACATCTTAATACTCGTACTATAATAAAACTGGAGTTTGTTTGTTTGAACGTGGTAATCTTAAAAAATACTATGCCATTTTGAAAAATTCTTAAGTATTTAAATGAAACTAGTTTTTACGGATTTTATCGCGTTTAATTTTCCGACGTTTCGAGTGCTTTACGGCACCCAAGGTCACGGGGGGACTGAAGTGACAGATGTCTGATAATTAAAAGCTGAAGGTAACTCCGGTTTAAATATGACATCAGGACATGTCACCGTAAATATAAGAAATCATTAAATTCTTAAATAGTTAGAGGTTGACACTGTTCATTCACAACTCACGAACTGTTCATGCTCAGCAAGGTACATTGACGTACGGCGTAATTATGTGGTCGACTTTTACGCGAGTGAAACCGCGGGGCACAGTTAGTTACTTATATCCCCGTTAACCACTCAAACTAAGCGTAAAACCTTGTGCTAGGAGATGGTTCCCAACAATAGTTGAATAGCGGGCTCGTCCCTGCGATATTTCACGGTCCGTGCCTAACCATGAGGTTAGCTCCTTCGCTTTAAATTACTGGAATGTGAGACTTAACAACTGATGTCGAAAATTGACGAGATAGTCACTTGACACACAACACTTCAATTTTCTAGATGACACTGCAACTGTTATGGGCAGACGTGGCACTTAGCGTCAGATCAACGACTTGCTGTTAAACGTGTTTACAGAAAGGCACGTGTGGTGTCGTGTGACTCCCGAATCGGTGCCTTTTACGCTACTAAATAACAGAGCATTAATTTTCATTCTTTAGATTTAAAATTTAAAAAATCACACTTAATTTAAAGATTGTACATTAATTGAATTTCTATATTAAAAAAGTAAACAACGGTCACATCATAAATGCAACAAATTATAAGCAAATTACCTTTACTAATCCTACTACCACCCCCATCGTTGGAGGTAGGATTCCTATGCAACAATTCATCTGGGTAGGTACCATCGCAGGGACAGTTATTCAGCCGGAAAGCGGCAGTGTGCTAACATTACTGTGTTTCGGTCTGAAGATCACTGAGAGCTAGTGTAATCACGAGAGACTTAAGAACTAACGTCTCAGGAGGACGGGGGCAATGTGGTGTCACACAAAAATATTCTGTATGACACAGCATTGCTATGGGCGGACGTTGCACTTACCATCAGGTGAACGTTTTGCTCGTCTCGTCCTTTCCTACAATAAAAAAACTTAGTAGTCTGTCTCGCAGACTCAAATGGGAAACAGTCCGCACAGCCCAGCCAATTAAGAGCGCTGCAACTTTAGTTCGCACGGAAGTCATCATGACATGATCAGCCAGCAGGATATCGTCATCAATACCAATAATCATATTTGTTCGTTTTTATAGTAAATCGTTAGTCACAATAAATCAGAAAATCATGCCACTCTCAAAAAAGTTAGATAGAGTCTTATATGAATATTTCAAACTACACTACTGGTATTCTACGGATACCTAATTTTTGGTATTAATCCAACTCTTGAGCTCTCATTAGAACGTCTCATGTTTTCCTTATCCGCCAAGCACTTGTTAAAGCGGCAATTAAAATTATAATTAACAATCTCGGTGGTGCCGGCACCAGGAATGTAACCTGGGTCACTTGCCTACTATATAATTTAAGACGAACGCCCGGGCCGTAAGCTACCACGGCTCTCCCAAGTGTTTTAATTAACTTAAGCTGGCTTAAAATTACCTATCTCAAATATTTTGTTTAAGATATTTTTGTAAGAAAATTTGAGATCGTGATCGTGAATATACGGTGACTGGCCCAAAAGTATATTTATTTCCTTTCGTGTTTACTGAATCTTTTCTCTGAAACCAAGTTTTGCAAAATACTGAATACCGCATTACACTTCATTGCATTGAAATATTTCATAAATGCGTTTCTTTAACAACAGCAAGTGTGAAAAATGTCTTTAATATTTTCCTCAAACACTGGCTTCATGAATTATTCTTTTAATAAACCGCTACTAGAGCTTAGTGTGTTCATAAATTGTCCACAGAATAATAGGGACAGGATGCATTATTTTTATATTATCATAGTATGTTAAAATTTTACAATATTTTGTTATTGTCATAAAATGCTCTAGGCTTCGATAGTGGCAATTCAAACGAAGGAAAGGAAGTTAATTTAAATGAAACTAATTTTACGGATTTTATCGCGTTTAATGTTTTACTATTTATAACCCGACGTTTCGGGCGCTTTACAGATCCCATGGTCACGGGGGGACTGAGGTGACAGTTGTCCCGATGTCATAGTTAACCCGGAGTACCTTCAGCTTTTAATTATTATTTTTAGTCCGATCTACGCAGAAAGAGCTTACTGTGTCTTGAAGTCTTGCAGTGGTATGCTTGGTTTTTGATTTAATTTTATTAATAATAGGATCCCAAGCCGGTGGTAATACCCAACCATCTTCCCTATTGAAATTAGGATGTTTTTTAATTTCAATAGCCTCGCGAATCATCCTTGGTAGAAATCGGTGTTCTTTTGCAAGGATTTGTGGTCTATCAAATCTGATGTAATGGTTGGGATGATCCAGAACATGGTCACAGACTGCAGACTTCCTAGAACGACGATGCTTCACGTCAGCTATGTGTTCTTTTACGCGGGTTTTTATCGATCTTCTTGTTTGGCCTATGTAAGAGAGACCACATTCACAATCCAGCTTGTATACTCCTGCGTCTTGTAGAGGGATGTTACACTTGACAGATGGTAAAAACTGACTTATCTTCTTCGGCGGCTTGAAGTATGTTTTTATGGAAGCCCGCTTCAAGATATAGCCAATCTTGTCCGTGACTCCTCTGACATAAGGTAGAATAGCAGGTACACGCTCGACTGTGGCCGGTTTCACTCGGTCACTGCGACGTAGGCGCGGAACCCGAAGCTTGTTGTCGTGCAAAACTTGCTTGACATGCTGAAGCTCGGTGGCCAGGTGTTTCCTGTCACAGATTCCTCGTGCTCTCTGAAACAAGGATTTACCCACGGTAGCTAACTGTGATGGATGGTGGTGAGATTCACCGTTTAAATATCTGTTAGTATGGGTCTTTTTCCTATACACAGTGTGACTCAAGGTGTTATTAGGATTCCGAATTACTAAAACATCTAGAAAAGCTAAAGAGTTATTTGCCTCTAACTCCATTGTAAATTGAATTTTAGAGTTTAGGGAGTTAAGGTGGTCTAGAAATGCAGTAACTTTATCTGATGGTAAAATTGTGAAAGTATCATCTACACACCGCTTGTAGAATCTTGCATTTACTGGAGAAGTACGGAGGGCTCTCTCCTCAAAGTCTTCCATGAAGATGTCGGCGACAATGGGAGATACTGGGGAGCCCATCGCCACACCATCTACTTGCTTGTAGTATTGTTCCTTCCACAATAGATAGCCAGATGTAAGGCAATGTCTTAGTAGTTCTGCATATTCCACTGGCATGTTGTTTTCAGCTAGCTTCCTAGATACAATTGAGATGCAGTCGTCTACTGGTAGGCATGTGAATAGAGACTGGACATCAAAACTGACCATAGTTTCATTGTCAGTCAGGTGTAGGTCTTTAATCTCACTGACAAAATGGTATGAATCCTTTGTGTGTGCTCTAGTGTGTCCTCTGAGTGGTGAGAGTACTTTAGCCACATTCTGAGCCAATCTGTAGGTTGGTGAATCGATCTGGCTCACTATTGGACGTAGTGGAGCATTTGGTTTGTGTATCTTTGGTAACCCATACAACTTCGGTGATTTAGCACAAGATGGTATTATCGAACTAACGTCCAGATTCAATTTTTCGGAGTGTTTCTTAATAAGTTCTCTAGTTGTTTTAAGCGTATTAGTAGTTGGGTCTGATTTGACCTTTTTATATGTACTTTCGTCCGACAAAAGTTCTTGTATTTTAAAATTGTAGTCTGACGTATCCATGACTACCGTAGCATTACCTTTATCTGCGCGGAGGATCGTGAGTTCAGGTCTGTTCCGTAGGTTGTTCAACGCTTTTAATTCGTCTTTAGGAAGATTTAGTTTCGGCACCGAACTTCGACGTAACATAGACGAAATGTCTTGACGTATGGCCTCCAAATCTTCTTTATTGATATTGTTTTTAAACAGACAATCTTCGACACTACAGATAATTTCTTCGTACGGTATTCTTCGCGGTGTTACTGCGAAATTCATGCCCTTCGATAATACTTTTAATGTAGATTCATCCAGTGTTTGTTTTGACAGATTATAGACCGCGCGTAATCTATGATCATTGTCCGTAGTGCGTCCGTAGTCAGTGAGATTAAAGACCTACACCTGACTGACAATGAAACTATGGTCAGTTTTGATGTCCAGTCTCTATTCACATGCCTACCAGTAGACGACTGCATCTCAATTGTATCTAGGAAGCTAGCTGAAAACAACATTCAACGCGATAAAATCCGTAAAATTAGTTTCATTTAAATGAGTAGTGTTCGCGTAAATATAAGAAATCATTATGGAAGTTAATTTGCTAAGATCTGAATGTAAAATATAATATAGAGAACATTACCCTATTTTTGAAGAGCACCGCCCAGCTCTCCCTCAGTAGCGTGCACAAGCAAACTTACACCACCACCAGGAACCGCCACCAGATACTCTTCACCATTACGATACTACCACTAGGTAATATACATATCGTGTTTAACCCCAAAACGTAACTCCAAAACGTAACCCCAAAACGTAACCCCAAAACGTAACTATATAGAATACTTTAGTTATAGCAACTGCATATCGTTTCCAATGCTTAGCGTAACGTATTTTTACTAAGCGAGACAAAATAACTGAGAGCAGCGAGGAGCCTACAAACTTGAACTTGCAATTCAAAGTTCAGGGTCTTTGTCACCCTGAACTTACACACCCTACTGTCATCACCGCAACTGTTATGGGCAAGCGTTGTGCTAACCATCTAGGTTACTTATGTATAGAGCTAGTCCCAGTGCCATTCAGACCGAAATACAGTAACGTTTGCAAACTACTGCTTCACGGCAGAATAACGATTTTCGCATAGGAATCCAATCACCACTATTACATAGCAGTAGCTCGGAAGTTCAAGTCTTACCACATTGGCTCGGAGCAGATTTAAATTTTATTTAAATAAATATGCGCCTTTGGTCAATAGATTTTCAATCATTTTAAATTAAAGTTTTAAGCGTTTTGTTTTTTTTCACTCTGCCGATCATTTATCGCTTTTTTTCCTGTTCGATCTGTATGATTCTTACAGAGCTACGAAACGGATGTGATCATTCCGTTTCGTAGCTCTGTAAGAGTTTCTATGTCAGTTGTGTTATATGCGCTTATTGTGTTATATTTTCGACAACTATAACTTTTCATACGGACTGAGATCTTCAAAACTCGATTACTATTGCTGTTCATTAAGGATTATAGTGTTTTGATCTACGATTTGGATTAGTTAATTTTAATGATGAGGATAAGTGTATAAATGGTAGCATATCTTTGAGCGGGTTCAATTTTAGAATTACATTACAATGAATGCCGATAGGTATCCGGCAGAGTAGAATAGAATAGGACCTACCTCTTTCCTACCGAAGCGTCGTAAGAGGCGACTATGGTATTGTATGAAAGCCTTAATTCGTGCAGAAAAACACCATAATATGCAATGCTGTCACTATATTACTCGTGGGAACGCATTGGAGAGTAAGATATTTTTATGATTCGTACCAAAATGGCGGCGACGTGGTTTGCCATCCGTTACATCTCGTTTCCCGCGGGGCCGAAAAATACCCCCCATGTATGAAAAGAAGAGAGAAAGAAAAAGGCCTTGATGTATGAAATTATAATTTAAACTCAGCCCCGAATAATCCATTATGATGATCTGACTAATTAAAGGCGTTGGATAAAGCTGGAACAGCTTTACCCGACGTCTTTAATTAGGTCTTTAATTAACATTCTATAACAAGACCGCTTACAAAAGACGTTATACATGTATAAATAAGCAGACGTATAATATTTTATATAGATATCTAGCAGCGCCAATAAAAAGCATATTTCACTATAAAAAAAACGCCATCTCGTATTGACAAACATAGTATTTTATATTTCTTTTTATTTTTATTTTATATTATATTTTTCACAATTTCCTGACCCCTGGACTGTAACTATCGTTTCTGCACATCAATTTTCACGACTAGGCAAGCGTCTATACTCCCACTGGTCCTCCTTTGTCTGTAAAACACACTCACGGTGTAGGAGAATCTTTTTTAAAAATAACCACTTACATACATACAGTCACGTATTATTCGTCTTATACAAGGGTTGGGCAGAGGCTACTCACGTAGCCCACTTTTCGTCCTCGCCGGTAACGAGACGTGACGGGAGGCGAACCACATCACCGCCATTTTAGTACGTAAAAAAGTAAAAAATCTTACTGTACATTGCGTCCCACGAGCAGTATAGTGACAGCAGTGCATATTATGGTGCTATTCTGTACTAATAAAAACTTTTCGTACAATACGTAGATGCTATTGTACTCTGCCGGACACCTATCGGATATGACCACTTACCCTTATTAAAATAAACAATATTATTACATGCATATTGTATTCCCTCAGTACCGCTAAAATTTATAAAATCTTATTTTGTCACGTGTGCTTTTATTGAGATAAATATCATAAAAAAACCTGGTAAGCACATGAATAATGTATAGAGCCGTACGCAGCAGTATGGGGTGGTGGTACACTATAATCCCATATTATATCTTGTAAAACTTAATATATCTTATGAAAACCGCGTGGCTAGGTGGGCAGAGTATCGCGGGGCAAAATTGGGCAAAAACACAAATTATTGATTTTCGGTTTCTGGTGCAATTAGTCACCGACACTGTATCCTATCCTCCAATTTTATCGCATTAGCGTTATATTGGGCGCGGGGACATTAGCTACAGCAAGTGCTTCGGTGTTTGCGAGAACATTTCTGGTCGACTCGTAAGATATTCACGAGGTGAGACAGAATGGCATATTTTCATTTCTTTTCTAACGGTGCCATCACACGGCTCAACATAAAGTCTGCCAGCTCGCTATTGAGCAGCATGGAGGATTACTGCCGTCTATGCACATCGAGGATATACCATATACAATATATATGCTAATATCTTATATGTTGATGATAAAATCTTCCAGCCAGGAATCCATCTAGGATTCCTACCTAGGTACCGCACTGCCAGTTGCTCCGACGTTAAGTACGTCCAAACACCACATTCTCACACTGACATTTACCTATTATTGTTATTGACAATATGGAAACATGAATATTAAGAGCAAATTATAAGCAACAATAAAATATAAGTATTTTGATATATATATATATATATATATATATATATATATATATATATATATATATATATATATATATATATATATATATATATCTATACGAAACCCGCGACTACGCCCGCGCGGATTTGTTTTTTTTATTAAACAGGACGCATGCTATCTCTTTATCATAAATACGTTAAGATCAGTTCAATGGTTGAGCCGTGAAAAGGTAACAAACAGACAGAGAAACAGAGAGAGTTACTTTCGTCTTTATAACTAGCTGATGCTCGCAACTATGTATTCGTATATAGATTATTTAAATATCCCGTGGGAATTATTTTCCGGGATAAAATTAGTCTGTCTCTAGGACGCATGCTATCCCTGTACCAAATTTCGAACTGTGAACAGACAGAGGGACAGGGAGAGCAACTTTCGCATTTAAAACATTAGTATAAATATCAGTATGGATTAGCGTGAACCGGGTACGCGAAGGATGAAAATTCGTAACTTTTTACTCGTACTCGTTTACACATTTGCGTATCCGATGTGGGACATATGCGATAAGATTTTTTTTTTAATTGCATAAAGTGATGAAACGAGCAAAACGTTTACCTGATGGTAAGTGCGACGTCTGCCCATAACAAAGAAAATTTCTGTGTGACACTACACTGTACCCATCACCCGGAGACATAGGTTGTTAAGTCTCATATGCCCAGTGATTACGCTAGCTCACAGTGCCCTTCAAACTGAAACACAGTAATGTTTGCACACTACTGCATCACGGTAGAATAACTGGTCCTGGGGTGGTACCTACCAAGACGGACTCCTGCATAGGAATCCTACCACCAGTAAAAATCCGAAAAAGTGTCCGGTACAAAGTTAATCCGTGACAAACAGGCAGATACACAAACACACTAAACCGCGTGGCCGTCTGCAAATCCAAAATATAGAAGCTGAAGACCCATGGTTATTTTTAGAGGAGCAGTACTACTGTCCCCATTTGCAAAGGGTTCAGTTGTACTGTCCCTTCTCTTGATCCAAAGCAAAGAAACGCCTTGATTTATCACTTACAAATGATCTATTTATCACAGGTTTACATTTCTCACAATATCTTTCAATGTTATTCAAAGTAATACACTTATCGAACGCTTGCCAAATACACAAACTGTAAACACCGGCAAGCGCTGAAACAGAAGTTAACCAAGTCATCGTTACCAACCTTTTTATATTGATATTGTACAAGCCAAGCAGCCAATACCTTTACACCACTAAATATCAATCTTAGTGTAATAACAGTTCACTGGTGGCGCATAGAATGACGATTGCCTGACGATTGATTTATAAAAATTAGCGATACAGGGCACAACAAAATGCTGGTGTGACAAAATAATTAACAAGGTGATGAAGGAATTAAGACTAAGTTGTTAGGTAGGCGCTTTTACAGCGACACCTCAAGTGGCCGATACAAGTCTTTTAAACCTTGATGAATGATTTACAAATAAATAATACTCGTGTGATAAAATAATTTAAAAGGCGACGAAGGCGTTAAGATTACGTTGCTAGAGTCCGCTTTCTCAACGACCCCTCTTAACAAAAGTGGCCAATATAAGGCGGTTATTGTAAACTGTTAAATGACTTAAAGACAAAGGAATTCTTATGTGATAAAAATATTTAAAGGGTGATGAAGGAATTAAGACCACGTCGGTTGAGAGTGCTCTCACGGCGACATACATAATACCTACGCAAAAGGGAAATAGGCGATAACGTTACTAGCGTGTTGTGGAGCGTTCTTTGGTTTTCTATGAGACTGTTCTTGGTAAATTTATTTACTTTTGACTAAGATAAAAATAACAAAACGGTGGTTTTTTCGCCTGATCCTTCTCCGTCATCGGAACCTCATTACGATACCGGTGGTAGATTGAAAAAAAAAATCAAACGAAATTTATATTCCTTACCTTGAAGAATAAATAATTTTTATTTCATTTCACTAGTCGCAATATTTATAAATGTTCTTTTGTGTTTTCACAAAGTCGAAGTCAAAATTTCTTGTTTCCCTGGAAAGTAATTAAGAACATAATATTAAAAAAAATATACTGCCTCCCCTTACTGCTTTCAATGACAGAATATATATGTTTATTTTTATATCAAGGGACGTTTTTGTGTCATACGATATGAAATATTTGCTGAATTTTTCCATTAAAGCTGGCTTCATGAATTATTCTCTTAATAAAGTGGTTTTTTGCTAAGCGTGTTCATAAATTGTCCTCTTGGATGTGCCTTTAAAATGTTTTTCTTTAGTGATAAAGGAAAAGAAAAATAGAGCACATAAAACGTTAATCTTTTAATGATAATGCCATTCGTTTCAAAGAAAAAAGCAAATGGTAAATTATAAATGATTTATCTAAAAGATCGAATAATGGAGATCAAAAGTTTTAATATTAAATCTACTTATTGTGACGATGTACTGATATCATGATCATTCCTGATGCCTTTATGTTAATATTTATATATTTAAGACATTTATTTACATATGATTACGTCTTGCTGAATATTGTTTCAGCAAACACTTCGATTCTTATTTAACCGATTTCAAAAAAGGAGGCGGTTTTATGTTCGTCGGTATGTTTTTTTTTTATATAGGTTCACCGATATTTTTGTCAACTAAGGACTAATTTAAAAAAAATTGTTTGAATGGGTACTGTAAGAGTAGTATCATCTGTTAAGTAACATTATTTTTACTTATATAACTATTGTAAGAATGCAATGAGAAAATGAGAAAGAAGAAGAAAAATGGGCTGAATGTTTTCATAACCTTATTTACGCGCAATGTCATATGAGTGAGGCGAAGATAGCATCGATCTCTAAGCTCTGTTTCACTCTATCATTAAAAGTATTTTTTTAAGTACCGTGACATAACGAGATATCATACATACACACAGTCACGCCTGTTTCCTATATAAGGGGTAGGCGACTTGTCCACTTTTCACGAATCTTATACTCTATTTACTTCTAATTCTGAGAAATTAAAATCATGTGGAAGTCTTACGTAGTCGGGAATCCGGAACAGGGTACACGCTTGAGGAGAAGTCTAAGTGGATATTGACAATCCTAGGTGAAAATATCCATCTAGTATGGCTAATCCTGTCCCAATACGAAAAGAGAGAGAGTCTAATTATACTTTTATTTTCGCAACTAATTCCGCAAGGTAGAGGAGTAGGGTTATAGTTGGATTTTTTCCCCGGTTTTCTTGTGTAAATGCCGCATTTACACAAGGCGAAAAACCGACGATACTAAACTTTATAGCGATCTCGCGGTGCAGTGGCCAGAGTGATGATGTCCTCCTGGCCTCTTGGAAATTATATTATAGAAGGTTGGGGAAAAAGTTTCTTCGAATTTTATATGAAAACTCAAGACTTTTTTTTCAAAGTTTATTTACATTTAATAACAGAATTTATGTGCCATTTTGTTCGAGGAATTTTTGCCATCTATAACGTAGTGACATGATTCCGTTGCTGCAGTAATTTTGGGACTTCTGATTAAAAAACGCGAAAATTAGTTATGGCAGTCCTCTAAAAAAATATATGCAGAATCTGGCTTACTGGTTGTAGTAATGTGTAACAAGTACAAGTTGTGAGAATCCTATCTAGATGAGATTGTGACATAGAGTTTACAGTATCAACGGTCTCAATACTTTTATTCTTTTATAAATAATTAATCTTGGACACGTTAATGTTTTTTTTATTATGTCCATCCCCGAACAGAAAAGGTTGGGTTTGACTGAGCTCTGCAATTTATGAACGAATATTATATGTATCCATGAAACAAAAATCCTTGTGCGGGTCTACTTTTTTATAAAAGGGTAAACAGCCTGTAAGGTAATAGTAAATCTTGGCGTGCTCAGTAGAGCGGTACAGTATTTCATGCCGACCCACCGCTTGTAACTTTACAAGGCGCAAGTTCAGCCACACATGAAATACTGTTCTCATCTCTGGACGGGGGCACCCCAGTGCCAGCTCCTTCCATTTAACCGCATCCAACGAAGAGCGGCTCGAATTGTCGACGACCAGGTTCTTTTCGATCTGCTTGATCCACTGTCCTTGCGAAGAGACGTTGCGTCTCTTTGAGTTTTTTATCGTATATACTTTGGGGAGTGTTCCGAGGAATTGATCGGAATCATACCAGCCGCTGAATTTCACCATCGTACATCGCGGCAAAGCATTAAATTCCATCCATATCACCTAGATTAGTGGCATTTCACCATTGTGTGCTTTTTGAGGAATTTCTTCCACGCACGACCACTCTGTGGAACTTTCTACCGCCAGCGGTTTCCGGACCGATATGAATTAGGGACCTTCAAGAAAAGAGCCTATTCCTTTCTGAAAGGCCGGCAACGCACCCGCGACTCTCCTGGTGTTACGGATGTTCATGGGCGGCGGCGATCACTTAACATCAAGTGAGCTGCTTGCTCGTTTGCCCCCTCTTCTATAAAAAAAAAGTAATGTTTTCCTTCATCGTTGAGCAAATGGTAAATCAGTACTTAAAACTGAAATGTTAGATCGGGATCGAACTCAGGTATCTCGCATTCTATGAAATTTAAGGCGGGCGCCCGGCCCCTGTGCTACCTCGACTCTACTGTACTTTTTATAAAATAAATAAATAATTGGAAGTAATAACCCCAGTGTCGTAATGTTAACTGTATTTAAAGCTTTTGTATATAATCTGCAATATACTAACTAACTTAAATTACCGAATAGAATAATTAGTTTCGTAACAAAGCGCCTGTTAAAATATAACGGCATTATTTCTTAGTTGAATATATTTTAGTAGTTTTGTAGGGCAGAAATTCTAATATCTTTGCGTAGTAAATATTAATAGCGTATTTTGAAGTGAAAATGTCTTCAGAATCGTTGTGATTTGAAACTCGATGAAACGAAAAAGCGACACTAAAAAGAGACAATCATCTAAAGTATAGGTACTATAATCTATAGTATTTAGTCATGCGAGAGAATGAGACAGTATATTGTGTTACCTATTACACTTACATTTTAGAATTCTGCCAAATTTTAGATTTATTCGTGGATTTTTCTCTCATTAGCTCAATAACTCAGCTCACCATACCATAAGCCACTCGAGTCATTTGTGGAATTTGAAAACTTGGAGTCGGTTTAATATGTAACGTAATATATTATTTAGAATAAAATGTAAAATATTTTTTTAGCTTCATAACAATATAATGATTTTTTATATTTACGCGAATACATTTAAATAAAACTATTTTTTACGGATTTTATAGCGTTTAATTTTGAACTATTTCTAACCAGACGTATCGAGTGCCTTTACAGCACCCATGGTCACGGGAGGACTGAGGTGACAGATGTCCTGATGTGATCGTTAGCCCGGGGACCTTCAGCTTTTAATTATTATTTTTGGTCCGATCTACGCAGAAAGAGCTAACTGTGTCTTAAAGTCTTGCAGTGGTATGCTTGGTTTTTGATTTAATTTTTTTAAGTATTGGATCTCAAGCCGGTGGTAATACCCAACCATCTTCTCTATTGAAAATAGGATGTTTTTTAATTTCAACTGCCTCCCGAATCATCCTTGGGAGGAATTGGTGTTCTTTTGCAAGGATTTGGGGTTTATCAAATCTGGTGTAATGGTTGGGATATTCCAGAACATGGTCACATACTGCAGACTTCCTAGAACGACGATGCTTCACATCAGCTATATGTTCTTTTACGCGGGTTTTTACTAATCTTTTTGTTTGCCTTATGTAAGAGAGACCATATTCACAATTTAGTTGTATACTCCTGCATCTTGTAGAGGGATGTTACACTTGACAGATGGTAAAAACGGACTTCTTCGGTAGCTTCAAGAATGTGTTTACGGAAGCCTGCTTCAACATACAGCCAATCTTTTCGGTGACTCCTCTGACATAAGGTAGAACAGCAGGTACACGCTCGACTGTGGCCGGTTTCACTCGGTCACTGTGGCGTAGGCGCGGAACCCAAAGCTTGTTGTCGTGCAAAACTTGCTTGACATGCTGCAGCTCGGCGGCCAGGTGTTTCCTGTCACAGATTCCTCGTGCTCTCTGAAACAAGGATTTACCCACGGTAGCTAACTGTGATGGGTGGTGGTGAGATTCACCGTTTCAAATATCTGTTTGTATGGGCATTTTTTCTATACACAGTGTGACTCAAGATGTTATTAGGATTCCGAATTACTGAAACATCTAGAAAAGCTAAAGAGTTATTTGCCTCTAACTCTAATGTAAATTGAATTTTAGAGTTTAGGGAGTTAAGGTGGTGTAGAAATGCAGTTACTCCGATCTGCAGCCTGTCTGGAAACAATATTCATTTTGCAAAAACAAGCATTTCGGGCAATATATAACTTAGTTCCTCGCGAGTCGCTACGAGAACTATTCAAGGATAGGTACTAATATTTTGACACTTCCGTCTTTGTATATTTATGAAAATATAATGTACGTACGGAAACACATGTATTTATTTAATAAAAATGTGACTGTATCTTGTAGAATGGGCCGAGGTGACGAGCTAGAGGTTCCTGTGTTTAGGTTAGCCAAAACTAGAAAATATTTTCTTAGTACGTAGATCCATTAAATTTTATAATAAAATTCCTAAAAGTGTGACTCAAAAAACTGACATAGAATTCAATAAACTTGTCAAGAAGACATTATTAGAAAAAGCGTATTATAAAATAGATCATTATGATTTCTTATATTTACGCGAACACTACACATTTAAATGAAACTAATTTTACGGATTTTATCGCGTTTTATTTTATTATTTATAACCCGACGTTTCGAGTGCTTTACAGCACCCATGGTCACGGGCGGACTGAGGTGACAGATGTCACCTCAAGCTGAAGGTACTCCGGGTTAACTATGACATCGGGAGTGTTTCATTGCAGGAAAAGTTTGGGAACCGGTGCCTTAAGGAATAATAAAGGTTAATTGTCAAACCTGAAATGTGCACATGTGATGTAAAGTGCAGCAGCGGTTCAGGTATAAGGATTCTGGCACTGCGATCGCCAACACTCTTACCCAACACTGTGATTATCAGAACATCATCTCAAAGGTATCTTCAATAAATATGGCCTCTTGCTCTCCGTTGACCCATTTTTTCTAACTATTGTAGCAGTTATGAAAACCATGAATCAGAGGCTGTCTCTCAGCTCAAATGCAGGGCTCATAAGCAAAACTTGCATAAGCTCGATGTAGAGCTGGAGAAAGCACAGTAAGCTTTAGGGTTACGATGGAGTACTAAGAGAGAATGAATAGAAATTGAGATACACTAAATGGATACTTTTATTAGACCGACTTTAAATCATACACATGCTTAAGCGAATTTAAGAATATGATGATTTTCTCATGGATCCCTGAACTGAGAACTTGACCAAATTTATATGGGTTACCATAAGGTATGAACAGGTCCACGTGGTAAAGAATTAACGCAGAACGTACATAAAAAAGATTCCGTCGAAGGGTAACATAATTTCAATGCTAATGAATACTATATACCACAATATTAAGGATCCTGCCCAAAAAAAATATTATGCACACTTTTAGGTGTAGAGCACGGGTGATAATAGAAGATATTTACAAATAAAAGTTTGCAGCAAAAAACATTAATTTTATGAGAGCACCTACAAACTTTTTCACTATCAATTAGTAGTTGTACTTGCTTAAAAATACTCATTCATATTATAATTTTTGGCGCGAAACAACAAATTGAGGGTGGACGTAACGGCGTAAACATATGTATTTGCTACTACTTTGTTAAACATATGTATTTGCTTATTTTTTTCTACATGAATTTAGTTGCCAAAGCATTACGATATAAGTATGACAAATTTAGAAAAAATATTTACATTTATCAACGTTATCATATCACAAAATCAGATCTCTTAACTTATTCCTAGTATTTGTTTTCAGTACAAACATAATACAAATGAGACATTTAACGTCAATAAAAATATTTACTTTCGAATATCAACATGATCGATGATGAAAATATATTAAACAAATAGTTTAATTAAAGAATTCTTCGATAATACGCAATATCCCCAGGGAATAAAATGATCGTTGTTAAGGAGTTTTTATTAATATTATCTATACATATTAATATGTATGTTAATATTATCTATTTTTATTATTTTACATAAATTCGTAATAATTAAACATCAATACTGATATTATAAATGCGAAAGTAACTCTCTCCTCTCTCTGTCGCTCTGTCTGTTTGTTACCTTTTCACGGCTCAACCGCAAAACCGATCTTGACGAAATTTGGCACAGATATAGCTTGCATCCTGGACACCGACTTATTTAAAAAACCTATATACACGCGGGAAAAGTCACTAGCATCAGCTAGTATTAAAAAAAAACGTAGTATCTTGCGTGGTATCTTTCGACTCTTTCTTTTGAGAGGAACCACTGAAAAGAAAGAGGCGAAAGATTATTTATTTTAACTGATTTCATTTAGAAATAAAAAAATCTTATATCGAAGAAATATTTATTCATCATATCATTTCATATAATATGCCTTGTGAGCTTAGCTTCGTCACTTTCCCGAAACTGAACATGAACCTATTATATTCAAACTGAAATGAAGCTAAAGCCATGTTTGTTTGCACCATCGGAACCTAGTGTATTTTAGTCTACGTATAAGATTTTTTTATCAATTAGCTTTGTTTAAGATAATTTTATTAGCGAGGAAATTAAAACAATAAATGCCTACACAACGAAGCAATTTATGAACACTCCTGGCAACGGGAAAACGGCTAATTATGAACATAATTCATGAAATGCGTATAATTTTGCAATTTAAGGTAAATGCAAGCTTCCTTCGTGTAACCGTCCCCTTACAATTAGGCACATAATGTATTCATCTACTTATGGTTATATATAATCTTTTATGAAAATGAATTACTTTACAATTTCATGTTTTTAATTTTATTTTTTTTCAAAGATGTGACCCGCTCTTTGCCACTTCAAACTTGATAGGCTACGTCAGTGACTTTAGTACTTTGGCGGATTTATTAATTACAAATTTTATGCAGCAGAGAAACCCCTATTATTTCATTGCTCTATGAGCGAGTTTAAGCTTATGGAGCAGCCGTACGGTCCACGTCAGTGTTAACGTTCTGGCATCATAGGTGAGACATGCAGGACACACTGTTCGTAGACTTTCGTCTTCAGGCTTTGCGGTATGGACGACTAGAAAACCTGACGAAGTTTCCCAAATGCTACCCGGCCCATATGTTTCTAACTTTTGGCTTCTTCTCGAAGTTGCTCCTACCTGATTGCACTATCTGTCCGACGTAGACATAGTCCTGTACGTCATCGCGAATTTCGCCATCGACGCTTAGAGTTGACGAGGTTTAGAAAAAGACGATCTGCGCAAGACGACAGGCAACAACTGAATGCGTTAACCTAATCATTCAGAGCTATGTGGCGCCTTTTGGAACTACTACACCCAAAAACTATTTTTGTTTTTACAAATGTTGGCTCCGGCTGGGATTCGAACCCCAGACCCACAGCGTAGAAATCAAATACTCATACCACTAGCCCACGCTGTCGTCAAGTTTGCAGATAATTATTAATTTGTCCGTATATGCTTAATAGATTTATAATAAATATTTCAATTTAATTGCAATTCCCGTGGAGACAATAATAATAATTTCTTTTCTGCATTTATAATTCATGAGCAGTATAAGGAGTAGTAAGTACAAATAATTTGATTTCGAATTAAAAAGTAAAAGTATATGTAACAGTGCCGAGCACTGGCTTTAATTCTGTAGTAAAAACATAATCTTTATAATATATTAAATTTCTTCCTGTCTGTCAGTCCGGATATCCGAATATTTTTAAAATTTTTAAGATAAGGAGAAAGCCGGGACAACACCGTCACCGTAGCAGCGAGCGGCAGAACTGTGTCTCGTCAGCAGCGACGTTGTATTGTCAACTCGCGGGCCTACCTGCTCGCGAGTCGCTTCCGACCAAGTTGTCAAAGCATACCGGCTAACAACGTACGCATACAAAATGACTTCTCATGTTGTTGAATTGATTTTTAGACACGCAGATATACAAACGGTGTTTTCCTTCGCCGTTGAGCACGTGAACCAGCACTTATATTAGAGATTACAATTATACGTACATATATAAATACAGCCACGCCCCTTTCCCATGCAATGGGTAGGTGGGTCACATACCAACAACCTCCCCCCCCTACCCCGCGAAAAACGAGACGTGACGGGTGGCGATCTATATCACATACAAGACAGTGGTAGAGCGACGCATCACGAGGCTCCACTGGGAAAGTATCACCGTAAGTAATACCGGCGTGAAGTAGAAGTGAAAACATTCTTCTGCTTTTCGCCTGGTGAGTGAAGGTAACCGGTGGCGTGTCCACCCCTTCCTCCGAAAAAAAAACATGGCAGCGCTATTAAATAATCTACCTCTGGTGGTAGCAGTACCAAAGGTTATGGAGGTTCACCCTATGTGCATTCATGCACAGGAAACCCTACGCTACCTGAGCGTAAATGAAGACAGCTATTACTTTTCAGTCGATGCTCTTCGGATTACTGTATGATACGGAGTACGGTGCCTCTGACGTGCACATTGAGGTCGCGATCTGCAGGCTGCCGCCGTGTACTACACGCGCAGCATTTTAGGTCGGCAGATTGGGAAGAGCAGCATCTCTTCCCAATCTGAACATTCTTAAGTGTTTGAGAATAGAAAACTACGTTTGGGCTTATCGAAAACAAAAACTGTGGAATGTCACGACTCAGTTAGCGACCCAAGCAATTGTCTTTGTCTTTGCACTGCGGATCGCTGGTTCCATTCCCGCACGGAACAATATGTATTTTATATTATATAGATAGTTGCTATTTTAAAGGCTAACATACAACCGCACAACCGCCCAACAGTCCATAGCTTTAATATAACACGCACCACGACGCGCGACCGCCGTAGAGAGCGGCGCGCAATAGTCAATAATCACATCGCGTACACAAGATTCACCCGTGTTCCAGGGCGGTTCTCACCGCCCAGAGTTACCGACACACAAGTCGACAGTCCGAATGGACGCGCGCAGCCTCCTTCGGACGGTCAGTAGACGACTTAAAATGTTTAAGATTTTCGAAATCGCGCAAGCACGTAGCGAACGCGACACAGTCCGAACTTCGAGGTTTTTGTAGGAGTTTTTATTTATTTATTTATTTATGTTTGGGTCAAACCAAACCTGGCACGCGGGCCCCTGGCACGCGGGCCCCTGGCCCGCGAGCACAGTATCCGATGAAGCTGTAAAAGCCGAGAAGGCTAACAGCAATTACATCACCGAAAATATATATACAACCGCTCATAAAGTTTTTTCGTCATATTGCAAAGTGTAAACTCGATTCTCCGGTTCACGAACCCACTTGCCCGCCGATGTATTCGACCAATCACAAAAGGCATGCTGCAACGCGTGCGCATCGTTTTAACAAGACTTCCTCCGACTGACGCGCTACTCCATTATTTTAAGTTTAATAAGCCAAATGCTCATAAATAATATAACATATGTATGTGCCGGAGACATTTTCGTAATTCAAATTAAAAATTCAAAATGTTTTTGCATTCATGAGTAAAAAGATGTAATTATAATAATTGTCACATTAGGAAACCCTGTTATAGGGCACTTAAAATTATATTTACATTAAAGTTACTCAAACATATAACAAAAGTTACATAAAAAAAGTAAACTTCCGTATGATGCATATACCCGTGTAATGGTCTTCTGACCATTACACAGGTATATTTAACTTGAGAAAAATAAAGCATAGTTTTCTTAATCAATTTGTTGATATCTAAAATGTATAAAATATGGGTTGCTCGTCATTGTATTTATATACGCTAGGATCCTAAAACATTTATTTTGTCGAACCAATGGTTTTGGAACATGTACTGTTACCACATAAATTAAAAAAAATTCCAAAATTACCAAGCGTTTGCGTAGACATTGTATGCTATTGTGGCAGTTGTAGCGTCGGTAATACAGATAATCTGTTTAATGTATCCTGTATGTGAGTATTCCAGTTCGCATTGGTGTCTATATTCATTCCTGGTAGCTTCAAAATATAAAAAGTTTCAATTTTAATATTATTATAAGTAAAACCTATGTCTAATGTTTTTTTTTTTGGCGAGGTCTAAATTGCATTAGTTTTGTTTTTAAACGGTTTTATTTATTTTAACCAATGAAATCGTAATTTAAGCCAATGTGATTTTTATTTTGCAGTCAAATATTTTATGATATTTGGTTCTTTAATAAAAAATAATTGCGAAATCTGTATCTTCATTAGTTAAGTAGTGAAGCTAGTTCTAATAATAGGAAATAGTATTTCAATAATGTATTATTTATAAAGTTGCAAAATTTGGTTCCGCTTTTTGAATCATAAAGGGATGCAGAATTCAGATAGATAGATATTTGGCGGATGAGCCAAGAAAAAGGGTAGCTACCCGCCAGATCGAATGGTTTGATCTGGGAAGGACGTCTCCTACGACTAATAATATTAAGATGTTGTATATATATGTAGTTCGCATCTCAGAAAACTTTTATAGCTCGATTATGGAATGTATGAAATATATATATATATATATATATATATATATATATATATATATATATATATACAAACACAAATACATAGTCCTTCAAAACTTTACTTTTTCTTCCTAACATCCATAAAGTCTATGACATTTTCAAAGCAAATCTTTGACAAATCGTAATTAGATTATTTCATCACCATCATCATCATCACTTCAGCCTATAAATAATACGAACGTTTGTAGTTCCAATTTTGGGGGATTTTGCCATAGTCGCCACGCGTGTTAGGCGGGTTGGCAGCCGCAGTTTACTTATTCAGATGTTTCAGGAAGATGCAGCCTCCCATGAACTGGTTTTAATTTTACCTCTGTCGACTATTACGACACCCATAGGATAAGATGGGGTGGTAGATTCTTTGGCCGCTAACACACAGCATAAAAATATTTAAGGAGCCTTAATTATTAAACAAGTGAGGCCCAAGCGCTCGCCCTAAAGTCTGCCAACCCGCACTTTACTTTATTATATAGACACATAAATTATTAACACTTCAGCGCTGTATACCTAAGATTTCTCCGTTACACAACTTACTTTTCTTCGACTTGCAAATTTATTCGATTTGATATTTGAATAAAATTTAACTATAATTAGTATAATAAATATCTAAGTCAAATGCTACAGCGCTATAGCTACAGAGCCCACGCATGCTCGATAGCGTAAAAATTGGTGTGTGACAACCGCGTGGTCTAGTGGTTAGAGTAACTGACGGCGTAGGTCCTGGATTCGAATACCAGCCGAAACACAAAATACAAATTCTTCGTTTTCGGGCCCACAACCGGTTCTGTCGCATGATCGTTATATCGGGCGCGGGTAGGTTGGGATAAGTGCCTCTGTGTTTGCGCGTATACTTGTGGTACTATAATATAGGGCAGTTGATAGCTTCCGACAGTATCCGGAAGTTGTCGCTGTGGTCGAAATTAGGCCAGGAGGTACATCAACATTACTGATGTAGGCGAACTCTCACTTCTTGGAAGAGGCCTATGTCCAGTAGCGGGTTATCAACAGGCTGAAAACGACGAAGAATCCGACAATCAAATGAAAACCAATCGAGTTCGCAATGGAACAACCACTTCTGTCATTTCTGACATTCGGTGGTTACAGAGACTTGGCGCAAGGCAAGCCTTGCAGTATCTTTCTACGCATACACTTCGACATTTCAACACTAACAAATTTCATTAGGTTAAATTTTATTCTCTCTGTTGAGCAATTTCTGAAACAGTACATTTGAGAGCTTTTCTTTCGCACATTGTGGTCTTTATGCAATTAGTACAGGCTTCCGTAAACATATAATATTAATCTCACTCCATTGTCCCGGTTATCCCAACAGAGCCCTAAACGTACTTATACAGAATTTAGGATTCTGTTGGGATTTTGTGCTTGCTGGCGTAGCTTACCCATATATAAATGTGTGAAATATTTGAAAGCATGCCATTAAAGGTTTTACGATCACATAATGGTAATTACATAATAAATTAAATAAAATTACATTTTATCGCTCATCTTTAATAAATAAATTTGTTGAGACGACCGCCGAAAGTAATACAATACTTGTGTTATGGACGACACGCTTTTTCCCAGGACATTACAAACATTGAGACTAACATTTATTGTTACACTAGGTGATGCCCGCGACTTCATCCGGTTGGATATAGGTTTGTTAAATAACCCATGAAACTATTTGATTTTCCGGTGTAAAAAGTACCCTGTTTTCGTCTTCATGGTGCAAACCATCTCTATGCCAATTTCCTTAGGATCGGTTCAGCGGTTGTGTCGTGAAATGTGCTTTTATAATATTAGTACGGATAACATCTAATTCGTATTCGTAAATAAGGAAAATTATCAAAGAATGCGCTTGCGTTCATATGATTTTTTGTGTGTGTTTTAGTGAGTGAGTGATGAATGAATGAGTGTATAATGCGCGTGTCAGCATAACCATGAATGTGTTTATAAAATATAGCATCTATGTGTGTGTATTTTATATAACTATTTTCAAAATGATTTCGTTTTCTTCGTAGGAAAGTGATTTTCACTAGTCTGTCAGGATTTTCTTACACTATTCGTTTAATTTTATTTGCGAAGACCTATGGGCCAAGGTTCTGCGCTCATCATCCCTATAAATCAGTCATTGAATCTCATCTGCCCTGTAATTTCACTAGCGATAATGAAATATATATATTTTATACCGAAACACGTTACTGTTCGGCAGCAGATTCTCAGCCCACAGTACATATTTTTTAATAGGAGAAAGTGGCAAGTGTAACGTCTACTACGCTAGCCCATTTCTGCTTAAACATCCGGAAACCCCCGAAAACATTAGTTCTTAAGTCTCATATTGAGTAAGTAAATTACACTGGCTTTTAGTGCCCTTCATACCGAAACACAGTAACGTTTGCAAACTACTGCTTCACGGTAGAATAATGGTGGTAACTACCTGAACGGATCCCTGCAAAGGAATCCTACGACCAGTAAAATTAAGCAATAAAATTACTTAAAATGTTTTACAAGATAACACGGGGATATATAAAATATTAAGTATAAATATAACTTAAGTATAAATGTAACTGTACATTAGATGCTATTACTAAGATTTTAAATACTTCTCTTGTAACTAAAATATTTCTTTCTTTATGGCAAATTGCGCTAGTGCGTCCGATTCAACAATTCTTATACTTCTGGATTATTCCCGTGCATTTGATGCCATAAATAGGCCGCTGCTACTATCAAAATTAAAATACTACGGGTTTAATTCCCATGCTGTAGATTGGTTCCATAGTTATTTTTATGGTCGTAAGCAGATAGTCGTAGTGACGGGAGACGATGACACTAGAAAAGTCTCTGGTTGCTCTCCGGTAACGAGAGGAGTTCCACAAGGTTCAATACTTGGTCCTTTGATTTTTGCTTTATACAGTGCGGATATCGTAAAGAATATATTAAACTGCAGCTATCATATTTATGCTGACGATATACAACTATACATTTCGTTCAAAGCAAGTGAAAGTGCCACAGCTATACAAAAACTGAATGATGACTTAAAGCGAATTGCTGATTGGTCTGAAGCAAATACCTTAGTGCTAAATCCCAATAAGACTAAGTACATGCTACTCGGTACTAATAAGAAAATAAATAAGGTCTTAGCAACTCACCCATTAATAACAATTAAAAATGTAAATATTGAACGAGTTAGCGAAGCAAGGAACTTAGGAATATTGATGGATGAGAATCTACGGTTTGAAAAGCACATAGTTAATACAGCAAAAAACTGTATTTATCGATTAAAAGTGCTGTACCGAATTAGGGAATTTTTTAAAGCCAGAGGTGCGTATTAAGCTATGTGAATCCTTAGTGTTAGCTAAATTTAATTATGCGGATGCTGTGTTGGGACCTAGACTTCTTGTGCGTTCACGTAAGCTCATACAGCGTGTTCAAAATGCGTGTGCTCGCTTCTGCTTTAAAATACCTCCACGTACACATGTAACACCTTACATTAATAATGCAAGAATGCTTAAGATGGAATACTGATGGCAATAAAATTTCGCTACATTACTCTTTGGCACAATTAAATTCAGTACACCTTCCTACCTTTTTCATAAATTGCAACGGGCGCGAGACAATGCTTCGACTGCAACAAGAGCTTCGGCATACATGTTGCTGATGCCTCTTCATGGTTCGGCTGCATTTCGAGGAAGTTTTTGTTACGCTGCAACCAAGTGCTGGAACAACCTCCCACCGCCTTTTTGAAGCCTGCAGTTGTCATTACACAGTTTTCGTTTTAAGTATAAACTATTTTTAATAAACCTGCAGCTGCAATCTTAGTCCATTAACATCAACTTAAAGCAATATGATAAAATGTTTACGACCATTATTCTTTTTGACATGTCAAAAGCATTTGAATTTGTTTCTTAAAAGCAGCTGTTGTCAAAACTAGATTCGAACGGTGTTAGAGGTCCAGCATACGGCTGGTTAAAAACATTCTTACAAAACAGACGACAATGTGTAGAGGTGTCCAATCTGGATAAACAAAAACATTACGCGACAGTACAGATCAAAATTTCGCCAAAACATTTCTGGGGTGCCCCAAGGAAGTGTGCACGGCCCTCTTTTATTTTTACTTTATATAAACGACCTACCCCAAGTAACAAAACATAGAAGCATTTTATTCGCAGACGACATTTCAGTAGTAGTATCAAATAAAAAAATCGTTGTCGTTATCTCATTATGTATCTGACATTAATGACACAATAATGTCAATAATTAAATGGTTAAGCAATAATAATTTAACAATCAATATAAATAAATCACGATTTATCAATTTTAATAAAATTCAAAATTCACTTGACATAAATTATAATGGACAAACTCTTCAAATGGCTAAAAAAGCGTCATTCCTTGATATTATTATTGATGAAAATTTAAAATGGAAAGAACACGTACATAATGTTTGCAACAAAATAAATAGATTTATTTATGCCCTAAATAAATTAACGAAAGTAGCAACTAGACAAACCGCACTTACAACATACTTTGCATATGTTGAATCAGTGCTAAGATATGGGCTTTTGTTATGGGGTAACAGTACAGAAGTCAACAAAGTTTTCATTGCGCAGAAAAAATGTATTCGCTCTGTTTGCGGTGTTGCACCAGACGTGTCATGTAGACCACTGTTCTATACCTTAGGAATTCTACCCCTGCCTTGCTTATATATTTTAGAAATGACAACATTTGTGAAGCAATATCATGAGACTTTTTATCAGAAGAACAAAGATGTAGTCCACAGAAGTACAAGATACCCAAACAAATTAGTGTTAGACGATATACCTATACTATGAACTATAAAAAAAACTGTTATTGGATGGGAAGAACGTTATACAATAAAGAACCGCATATAATAAAAGAACAACCATTACACAAATTTAAAAAGACTGTATAAGTGGCTTCTTGAGCATAGATTTTATTCTGTTATAGAGTTCTTAGCTTATCGAGGGCAATGATGTATAGTACAAAACTAGTATAATAAATAATATAAGTACTGATTCAAATATAGTAAAATAGTATTTAGAATAATAAGACAGTATGGCATGGTACATAACAATATTAATTATTTATTTTTAAATAATATGAAACTGGATATAGAATAGTAATTATATAAAATTATTAATTGACATAATAGATCAATTGACTGGATAATATTGAACGTATGTACTTTAAAATTTAAATATTTGCATGCTATCATTTATGGCTGAACGTGTAGATCGGAATCGCAAATTTATAACATCATGTAAACACTCGGTTCAAAAGCAAATAAAGATTTATTATAATATAATTTTCTTTTTTCTTGTTAGATGAATTTCTTAACACTGTATTTTTTAAGTTATATAATTGCCAAAACTGCAACTTAAACGGCGTGCGGTTTCCGTCGTGCAATCGCCCAAGTGAGAGTGAGGCACTGGAATAGTCGAACCTGCCCTCCGCGTCCCTTTATCTTTGCATTCTGTGCGCGTAGTCTCTATGCGAGCTATCATATTTTTATTTTTTAATATATTACATTACTACTCTTGCAATTATTATTTTAACTGCTACAAGCTACTACCCTCAGCACGCAAATTAAAAACTTTAAAAAAAATTAGTGTTTATGTTACGGTGTGAATATGTGTGCTCGCACGCACATATGTATATGTGTGTGTGTGTATTTGTGTGTGTATATGTATGTGTATTTATATATATATACATATAAATGTGTGTGTATATATGTATGTATGTATGTATATTTATAATATATAATTCTCCGTATTAGGATGTCACTTAAAATCAGGGCGAGGTTGTGTTAGTTCAACACATCCTAGCACATCCTGAGTGGCATTCCTTTTTGAAGCATTCCGCCATGTACATGTGGATATAGGAAGTCTATTTTTATTTTTTCTGCTTGTTTTATTTTTTCCAATAGTTTTTAATTTAGATATTTGCCATAAAGTTGTACTAGTGACAATATACAGTGAATCGCTTAAGTTTTGTATTTTTTTTTCTTTTTTAATTGTTATTGTTCTACTACGGCATTGTTGTTTTTTTACGATTGTTTTATTGTACTTATTGTTTAATTTTTCTGTGTCTTATTTGCGATATAATAAACTTCTCTTTCTTTCTTCTTTCAAATAGTTTTAGGGACACTGTTATCCCGTTAATGTAAATGTTTAAAACATTTTGTTATGTTTTTCGCACATACTCTGCGGCTTTGAAAAGGATATCACCTATCCATTGATTCTCTTGTTTAAAAAAGATCTAAATAAATTCAGAAATTAATGCAGTGTCAATGATAGAAAAATAACTATTTCGTATAGTTAATATAAATAAACTTTATGGAACTTTCAAGTTTTCATTAAAATCTTAACAACTTTTCCGAATTTGATTTTCGTTTTTCGATTATATTCAAATTTCAAGATGTAGAAGACCGATATGATTATCTTATATGAAAAGCCGTAAAGTTAGTCATAAAAATGCAATAAAACGTGGCTATGTTGTAACGAAGCCCGGGCGTTTCTGACCAGTCTTCATAAAATTATAAAACATGTCTAGTGAGATACGTTTTTAAAGACTCAACCGTGCCTAAAATACAGTGGATAGCCTTGAACACCATTTTACTTTCATCGTGACACGCTAATTTTTGCATCTGACTTTGCTGAGTTATGTCTGCCTGGCAACAATTCTTAACGAGCGCCTAATAACTAATCGTTAATGGCGTAAAATATACATACATACATATTAACCATTTTTTTAATTATCTTCGGTCTTCTATTAATATTTAATGAAGGTTAATAATTTAATTTGACTCTTAAATATGAAAGTTGCTATACTATAAGAGAGCTTAATTTTTGATATTGAATTGGGGGGACAATTTTCATCATCATCATCTCAACCTATACTAGCCCACTGCTGAACATAGGCCTCCCCCATAGATTGCAACAAAGGTTAGTAGCTCTCATTTTGGGGGATTTTGCTATAGTTGCCACGCAGGGCAGGTGCTGCTGCCCATCTAATGGTTTTCAATTTCCCTCTTTCGACTTTAACGACACCCTCGGGATGAGATGGGGTGGTAGATTCTCTTAAGCCGCTACCACACGGGTCAGGAAATTTTAATTGAAAATAATTAACATCTAAGTAAAGCGATTTTTTTCTATTTCTGATATTTCGAAACTCGTGTGCAATGTATGCAAAATAAGGAAGATTACAATACGAGTAGACACTAACATCTATGATTTATGTATTGCGGAAGATACTGAGATTTGAACCTAACACCCACAAGTCAGTAGTCAGGTCGCTAATCTATGCGGTCGTCGTTCCAAGAATCACCGGGAAGTGAGCATAAATGTCAGAAGTTATAGACAGCTCTAAAGGTCGGAGTCCAGTTGATGTTATATTGCGTAACAAACATGTCTAATGCAAGCATAAACTTCTATTCTATTGTAATTTCGTACCGTGTGTTATTTAACTAGCCCATTCATTGGCGATTTTATTTTTGGAGCTATTTAATAAAAACTGCTATTGAATTTTACTGGTGGTAGGATTCCTATGCAGGAATCCGTCTGGGTAGGTACCACCCCTAGGCCAGTTAATCTGCTGTGAAGCAGAAGTGTACAAACATTACTGTGTTTCGGTTTGAAGGGCACTGAGAGCTGGGATAACCACAGGGCATATGAGACTTAAGAACTCATGCCTCAGAGTAACGGGCGCGGTGTGGTGTCAGACAGTAATGTTCTGGGTGACACAGCATTTGTTATGGGCGGACGTCGCACTGACCATCAGGTGAACGTTTTGCTCATTTGGCCATACAATTATTCGTTCCTTACAAACCAGACGTAAACCAGAAATGTCACCATCATCCACTACGCTAACTGAGGAGCTGCATTCATTATATACCCCCGACATCGTCTTTTTTGAATCAAAAGTACCAGGTTCGAATTTTGGGCACATGCGTTAATCTTAGTTTTATTTTGGATGTAGTCATTTCAGGCATTCGTTATATTAATCGCCGGTTGACATACGTAGCCGGTACAATTTCAAGATGTAATGGACGACGGCAGAATGTTGAAGGCAGCGGACCACTGTGTTGGCGCTTTACAAGGGTTCCAAGTACAGGTACTTCGTGTAATGAGTAAAGTCTATTTAATTAATATAAGAATATTACTCAAATTATATGCTGTAAATGTGTATTTAAAATATTAAAAAGCATGTTTTGTTGACTTATTTGTGCTGCTTGTGTTAGTAAAAAGTAGTTATTAGTGTAACAAAATATAATGCCAGCTTAATATCTGCCACTGCAGCCCGATGTTACTTTTAATGGGATGATTATCGTAATTTATATATAATTCTAATTTTCGATTATAAAATATTTAGTGATTATGGTTTGTATTTTTGATACTGTAAGGAATTTTAAACATTTATACTTTACTAGCATAACCGGAAAGACGTTGTCCTGCCTGTATGTATGTATATTTATTCACCTTTGCATATACTCGTATAATTAAAAACTAAAACCCGACTACTTAAAGACCGCGCTCAAAAAAGTATGAAACAAGATAATATTCTTGTCTGATATTCTAATCTATTAACAAATTCAATATTTATCATTTAGTAAGTAGACAACTTCCAAATACACTTGAATTTAATTAAAATACATAGTGATGTTCAGAGGGTAGTCGTGTTCGTGTGCCACCGTATCCTATTGGTTTTTTTACACAAAAATATACTTTATGGTATTACAATACATTATAACAGTAAGCAATCCTTAGTGCGTAATTTTAGAAATTATTCCCAATTATCGGGTTAATGCAAGCAAAGCCGCAAGCATATATATTAAAAATGTGCTAATTAAGCCCTTTCATGTGATGCCAAACACGGCATGATTAAAATAAATTGTTCATGACTTTATGTCCTCTACAGGGCGCCATATTCAGTTTAATGTGACGCCACGCATCGCTTCCAACGTTACCTCATTCGTCAATTTGTGATAAGTAGTTTAGAAGTTATGAGGGAACACATGAAAATACTTACATACATACCCACATACATACATACATACCGGTCAAAATCATAACCCTACTTTTTGTTTCGCCGTAGACGGGTAAAAATGATCTGTTTGAACGGTATAGAAGTTAATATTCTGCCATATGTGTAAGTTACAATAAAGTGGTTAGGGCTAAAATATTCTCCATGAAAAAATACATATATGTGCTAACATTCGTAGTGATCGGTAAAACTGTGTCGAAGTCTATTAATCACAAACATAGATAGCAATAAGCGCTTTCAATTTAAATGCTATGCTAATTTTGACAATGAAAAAAATGTACATTTATGAATGTATTTTTTAATATTGCATATAACCTGCATAAAACTCTTCTGTGGTTGCTCCACAAGTAAAAGACGTTTACGCTTTAGCGTAAATAATGACAATATTGATAATATACTGACCATTTGTGATACAAAATTGCAAGTTTTAAAATTATGTATCTTTTATACTTGAAATATGAGAAGGTATCCTATCCAGCGTAATTTAGATTCTAGTCAAGCCAAGTGGTATTTAAAAAAAATACTTACTTGCCGCTTTAGAAATCGATAAATATTTTTTTTGTCTCAATATTTCAAGCGCTAACGTAGAAGGTCAGACGCGGCTAGGTATATAACTTCTTCCATATTATAAATAATTAATTCGCAAAGTTTGAATAAGGACTGGTTTTTATATTATTAACAATAACCGAGACTATTATAATTAGATAATCGATAAAAATTATTGCCGTAAAAATCCTTGAGATGACAAACATTGAAAACTAAAGGTTTTTTTCTGTTAATAATCTGAATTCAATAGGTTATAAAACTTATTTGCAAGTCTTTTGCGAAATTATTTTTGAAGCGAAACTTCTTTCGCATTTTCGCGCATTTCGGGGGCAATGAGAGTAACACTGTGCACCCAACAGCGCATAGTGGCGATGGGCTCACCACCTATCACACCAAGTGCATTATATTGTTTTGGTGAAACGTGGATTGTGGCAGTCATCTGTTATTGCAGTGAGAGTCCAGTTTCTGACTACTCCTTATGGGATACAGTCGTGATCTTATGTATGTACTCGTATGTATCAGAGTAAAATTTCAAGGTCGAATTTGAGTGTAGCGGTTTCGTGCAACGGTTATTGTTTACTAATATTTGTCGATTAATTACTAATTGTTTATATAGTTAGTAGTGAGTTATATTTTTGTTAATTCATATTTATTTATTTTAATTTTAACAAAATTATTATTATACGAGTATTATAGTTTCACTCCTGTCACGTGTACTAAGTTGCACCCGCCCTTTTTATTAACATTACGTTTGTTATCGTATTCTAGATAACCATCGTTGTTTTGTTGCTGCTTTTTTTCATCAAAGTCAAATAAAAAATAAAAAATTAAAATTAAATTGAGGCTTGTTTAATACTCTTATGAGTGTGAAAATCTACACAGGTGCGACAAATAAGACCTCGGAAAAGAACCGGCTAGAAACTCCGGGGTCTTTTTTGACGTTAATATACCATTATAATTATAAAGAAATAAAGGGGTTATAATTATAACGTTTTTTTTATTTACTTTTGATTTTTAAGTTACATTACAACACCAAAAATTAACTAGTTAAAAATCGAGCATCTTATATAATTAACGTCTTAATCCTAATCTTATAGCCTAATCTTATATTAATTATCTAATTAACTAGTTAGTCACACTAACTAGTTAATTAGATAATTAATAGTATTTTCAATTTATAAATAACCGAACTCAATATTTAATAATTGGTTTTACTGATTTCGATCTTTCACATCTGTCGAGCGTCCCGCGATAGCTACATTTTTGCAATACCATATTACATAATGTGCTATATTTGTTAGCATCAGCCTAATAATAGTTTAATTTGTAACGAAGATTTACCTTAATGATAACACAGGGTCGGCGGATTTGCACTCGCAGTACCAGACGCCTCGCACTTTAGACGCTGCTGTCCGACACTTCTAGGTGTATTTTCGGTCTGCCATTTTTAGGGTTCCGTGTTAAAAACGGAACCCTTATAAATTCATCCGGTCCGTCGGTCCGTATGTCACAGCCACTGCTTGGAGACTACTGGCTTTATATAGAATAAGAAATTTTGAAATAAGTTGTGTTTTTATGAGCCGCTATAAAATACTGTAGAGAAATTATGAAAGAAAAGACAGGGACCGCACACCATTAATGTCACTTGAAAAAAGTTTCAGCGTACATATGCGTGTGAGGTATCGTTAGATACTCGTAGGTTTTGAAAAATAATAAAGACGTCAAAATAACTAAGTATATTATTTAATATTTATATTAGGTGAAATATGCGCTTTCAAACCACCTGTACCTTTTCAACTATGCGGTGTAAAATTCTGAAATAAATGTGAATTGGAATCCTGAAATACCTGGAAAACACTCAACGAAATTTAGTTTGAATAAGATATGGCGTCTTGTTTATGGGATATGAAATATTTTCATTTACAGGTTCATTCCCACTAAGTAATCCTTGACTGTGCGCGGTCATTTGGTCGATTTATGAGATGTTTACATAGCTCCTCTAGATTTTTTTTAGAAACCTTTAGATTTTACGCATTCAATTAGTCGACTCTTGTGACACCCACGGGATGAATCGAGGTGGCAGTTTTTCTTACGACTCGAGGTGCCTTGTATTTAATACTAGCTCATGCCCGCGATTTCGTTCGCGTGGAAATTGGTTTTTTAAATAGCCCGTGGAAATTATTTGGTTTTCTAAGATAAAAAGCTAAGAAAAATAGCCCCTAAATTCGAAAGGTTTTCACATTTTACGCAGGAACCCTAAATATTTCTAAAATAAATAGTAGCGTAGATTGCTCTCTAAAAAATCCCCAACCTACCAAAGAAAGTCCCGTGAAAATAGATTGAGCAGTAGATAAGCCCGGACAAACAAAGAGACATAGTACAAAAGTTATAAAAACGCGTTTTTGAGTTTTGGTATCCTGCAAATTACCATATAAGATTAAGAAAAAATCTACATTGCGAAATCACAGACAAACACTCCAATTTTATGTATTTGTATAGATTTAAGACACAATTAAAAATAAGTATTTACAACTAATGGAAAACATGTAAACCTAAACTAACTAACCTGCAATAATAATTAATAATCCTGTAATTAATTTAATAAATAAACAAATAAAAAAAACGTAGATTCCCGAAGTCGTGACTAAAACACATGTTTAGCAAAGTAGCAACGAATTAACTTATTAATTATTGGACCAACCAACATAATACGACAAAAATTGCACTGTTTACATTTCAATCAATCAATTCAGAATTCGGCCGTTCGTTGATTACGAAAATCCGAATATTCAACGCGTGTCAATATTTTAAGCTACTCCTACAATCTCAACGTCATTCGATGGCGGAGAATACAATTCAGAAAATTACATCATTTGCACAACGCCATCTTTTGGTAATACTGTTTAACTATTGTACTTTGTATAAATTATATTCTCTGTAAGAAAATATAATATAATTTTATCATTTGCTGTGTTTCAGGTATTAGTTTAATACTATAGAACCTTATTTGACATATCTTTTATTAACATTAGAGTAGACTACCATAGCTTTACTACCGAGGTGTCGTAAGAGGCGACTAAGGTAGTATGGACAGCCTTTATTCGTGCTGAATAACACCATAATATGCAATGCTGTTACTACACTGCTCGTGAGAACGCAATGAGGAGTAAGATTTTTCCTGACTCATACCAAAATGGCAGCGACGTGGATCGCCGCCCGTCACGTCTCGTTTCCAACGGGTGCAAAAAGTGGCTTACTTTTGTGCTATCTGCCTACCCCTTATATGAGAAAAAGCCGTGATCGTATGTTATTATCATTTCTTAGATTAGATTTGAATGCAGAGTTTGACTCATTGCCACCATTGAATAAATTTGTAGACTTCAAATATTTATAACTTTTGATAAAATAAACCGATTTTAATAAAACAAAGCAATGGAAGATACGCTTTATGATTTTCTTACTGAGTCTTTTGAATAAATTTAGTATTTTAGACGTGATGCGTTTACAAACAAACATACTGACAGATAGACATTTCTAAAAATGATAGAAATGTATTTAGTAATTTAGTTTTAGCCTCTCGCAATCATTTATTTCGCAAAATTTTAAAATATACAGACACATGAAGCTTACAGTTTCATTGTACGAGTATGTACGAGTATAATAGTCTATAAATATTGCTATCAAAATTTAATAGTATTTTAAAATTTTATGATTATTAAATATTTTCGTACTTAACCATAATGAATTTAATATTTATAACAAATGATGATCAGCGCGGACGCACACCAACTTTTGGGCTTCGCTGAAAATCAGTGCTGTAGTAGACATGTCGAAGTGCAGAATTGGGATCATATCACGGATGATCGCATTTTTATTTATATTTTTTCTTGGTCGTTAATATATAGGATTTTCCTTTTTAATATATGTTATTTGTTCATGAGTTTTTTGTGTGTTGTCGCTAATAAAAATATGTCTTTGTCTTAATTTAAAATTACGGTAATATTTGTGATTATAAGCAATAACTTCTTTCGCATCTGTACGACTTCGACAAATAACTGTCTTTTACAAAAGTAATTGGTACTGCTTCTTGCTCTTTGCGGTTGTTATTTATCAGCGTCATAAGCTTTTACATAAGCCTTTAAAACGATTTGCTGAAAAATTATACATGTAACGAGGCAAAAGAAATGTAATAAAAAACTGTTAGTTTTATTACGTGATGTGTTACTTTTTCTGACCAAAGTTTTGTTCGAGACATACCAATTAATATATAAATTTGATCGTATTCATTAAAATAATTTTCGGCTTGCCTAAATATTGTTTTGGCTGGAATAGGAAACTTATGATTCTCGACTCAGTAGTAGATACACTGATCACTAAGAAATCTAGTCATCAAGATACCACCACAGAAAAACTTTTATAAATCAAATAACTACTCAACTAAAAATTAATTATAAACATTTTTTATGTATGTTGGCACAGTCGCTAAGCAATTGGCGTCTATACTAAGGTTTGGAGGGTAGATTGTTGTACAGAACGGTCATGTCTATTGTATGGTGCTTACTACAGATTTTTTTTTATTATTGAATAAAGTGGCGTGACGGGCAAACCGTTCACCTGATGCCAAGTGCAACGTCTGCCTATAGCAAATGCTGTGTCACACATAACATTTCTGTGTGACACCACAACGGCGCTCGTAACACTAAGACATCAGTCTTTAAGTCTATTATGCCCAATAATTAAATTAGACGTCAGTGCACTTAAAACCAAAAACACAGTAATGTTTACACACTGACCAGGAATCCTAAGACCAGTGAATCCATGATTTTTTAGTATAGATATAATTAAAAAGAAAACCCAAAAATTAAATAATTAGTTTTTTGGAAGAGTTTGGAAATAGTTCGCCACCTTGCTACATGATCTTTAAATATATTTTTCTCTTTAAAACTATAAGACTAAACTTACAGATTTCATCATAATGTTACGAGTATGTTTGAGCACCGAGCACGTGGCAAGTCTGAGGTGATTCGCGTACTACTAAAGTTAAAGCGAGCGCTCTACTGCAGAACAATCACGACTCTCGATTTGATTGCTACATGGTTATAAAATTTTGAATAGTTTCGCATCGTTCATTTTTAGCAGTCGTGGTTAGAGGTATAAGGAATTCAATCACCCCATCTCATCCCGTGGCTCCATTGAGGTACTTAAAAAAACTCTCATGGTCTCCGTCGGCAGGCGGAACAACCATTTTTTTATTGGATCACGTAATGAAATTAGCAAAACGTTTACCTGATAGTAAGTGCAACGTTAGCCTATAACAAATGCTGTGTCACACAGAAATGTTCTGTGTGACACCACACTGCGCCCGTCCCCATGAGACATCAGTTCTTATGTCTCATATGCCCAGTGGTCACACTAGCACTCAGTTCCCTTCAAATCGAAACACAGTATTGTTTGGAAGCTACTGCTTCACGGCAGAATTAAATACAATGGGGTGATACCTACCTAGACGGATTCATGCATAGCCAATAAGCCAGACTTAAACTATTCAGAAACGTGTTTATTATGGTGAAGACTCCTACTTTAAGGAAAAGTCTGCGGCCAACGATTCTCTACAGTATCCGCCTATATATTACCGTGGTAAAGACGGGTATAATTTTCGTGTATACCATGTCCGTGAGATCAACATAGTATGTACCGTATAGTATTAAAACAACTGGTCGCAAGTTCGATTCCTGCACACTATAAATATTTGTATGGCGTATAGATAGTTGTTCCGGATCTGGGCGTTTATGTATGTGTAATTTGTGTAAATGCACTCACGATTCAGGAGTAAAACGCATGTGGGATGATTTTCATAAAACAAAATATTTATGTAATGTTTATACACGTCATGACATACAGACAATATTACGTCCAATACTGCAGAAAGGAACGCTTTTACCATGTGTGCCGTGTGGTGGCGGCTTAAGAGAATCTACCACCCCATCTCATCCCGTGGGTGTCGTAAAAGTCGACAGCGCGAAAATGAAAACCATGACATGGGCTGCTGCCCATGTCACAAAAAATGAGAGCTACAATCTTGTGGCAGTTTATAGAGGAGGCCTAAGTTCAGTAGTGGATAGTGATAGGCTGAAATGATGATGATGATGATGATGATAAATTAATTCTATAGACATGAAATGAGTATATGGTGATATGGCTTTTGCTTTCCTTTTCGTTCCTTAAACAGAACGTCATAAACTAGCGTACAATTAAAATCATGTTTTCTTTAACATAACCTTGAAGAATATTTTAGCAGTTAATTTAAACATTATTAGTTTCAACCGGTTCTTGTATTCATTTTGTGCAGACGTCCACTAAAAAAGATTGCCTAAATTCCAAAATAAGATAGGAACATTATTATTTATCAAATTCTTGACGCGATTATAATCATTTATTTGTATTATTATAATAGCAGTTGTGGTTTAGAATGGCGATAACAATATTTTATTAATAAAAATAAAAATTATGATCATTATTCTTTGTTTTAGGCTGCTTTCATTATTATTCCCAGAGATTTAAAATTATGTGCAACGTACCCACGATTAAGGAAAAATCCCAGTAGTACATTTAATTTGTGAAAATAATTAATTATTAAAAAAAACGGCTTCATCGGATTCTGTCAAACCAGCTTTGTTCATCCGCCAACGCACTGATTGCATGTTGTAATAATGTTGTTGAAGATAAACCAAATATAATGATGCTCTCCATGTCGTATTTCGACCACGGCGCCAATTTTCAAATACTACCAGAATCTGTTAATTGCGCAGGAGAAATTGTAGTGGCCGTGGTAGTTAATAGCCGAACGCTCGCCTTAGATTTCATAGTGCGCAAGTACCCGCCCCCTAGTGCCTGCACCTCTGAAATTGTTCTGCAATTTTATGTGCTGATTTACCACTTGCTAAGCGGTGACGGAAAACATCGTAAGGAGACCTGCATGCCGGAGGAACAAAAACAATTTCGAGGACATGTGTAGTCCGCCTACCAGCACTGGAGTAGCGTAGCGGACTCATCCAGGCTCCAAACCCCTCTCAGAAATGAGAGGAGGCCTGTGCTCAGCAGTGCGACAGTATTTAACAGTTGTTACTATTTTTATTTTTATTATTTATTTGTTAGGAAAACATAAAGCTAGCGTTAAGTAAAAATAAAGTCATTTAAATTTTTCACCGATCATATTTTCAAACTAGTGAAGAAAACATTTATCGGTAGAATATAAAGACAAGAGGTGTATGAGGAAAATAACAAACACTCAAACAAAAACATTCAGTACCAACATACTCAGCAAAATAATAGTTTCGCCAAAATATCTTTGAGCTAAGAAACACTGGCATTGATCAGGTCAAGGCTATTTTACCGAAAAGTTCATTAGTAAGTTCTACACGCACGTATCAAAAAAGATTTTTGCCTATATGTGGTCTGGACTAACGGCACATGAAGTATGCTAGGTTTTTGTAATATAGTAGTTCTTGTTATTAGCCTAGCTGACTCAGCAGCTCCGGACAGAAAACGGTGGCATTTGCTTATTTAAAAAGATATGTCATATCCGCTATGCGCCTCCGTTCATATAAGGGCAGTAAATTATTATTTTTTACCCCGTGTTAAATAATCGTTAGTGTACAGCGTCAACATGAATTGTAGAAAACGTAATGAAAGCTTTTGTACTCGTTCAATTCTATCAATGTAAGTTTTATAAATTGGATTCCACACTTGTGAAAAGTACTCCAAATTACGAACAAAGGCCCAATAGAGTATCTTATAAGCTTTAACGTTTTGGAAATCAGTGGAGAATCTCAATATGAACCAAAGCCCAAAAGAACAAAGACACTCACTTGTCCTAACCAATGTAACTATCGGTGGTAGTCTAGGATGCAGGAGAAGGGGAAGATCGCCACACAACCAGAACCGAAAACCAACTATTTACGTTTTCGCACAAAGGTTGGTCCCGGCTGGGATTTAAACCCAGGACCCGCGGCGTTTTAGTCAGGTATACTGACCATTAGGATACACGATCGACGAATCTATTACTGACATTAATTAGAATAATCAATATAGACCTAATATTTATTGTGTTTCGACTGCAGTTGTTTTTCATTATGGTATTAAGCCGTATGCAAATGATCCGACTTGATTTTATATGACACGTATTTGGTGCGTAGGGGTTACTTTGCAAATTTTTTGTATTGGAGACAAGTTTAATATTATTCATGCTTTTAAGAAGGTCTGACCTCATCTGAAGTGAAGCGAGCTCTTGAATTATAAATAAATTATGTGTATTAATTCGTTCTTACGGAGTGTTAAATCATTCATAGCATAGTATTATAAAATTATGTACTTCGTACGATTTTAAAGATTTTGTACAGATTGGTTAATGAAAGTTTATATTGTAGTTTAGGAACACGAAATTTCCGGGAAAATTTTACGGACATTAAACGCAAGCTTTTAGAGTGCAGCGTCAATGATGAAAGATGCCTTTGTTGGTTCGTTTTAGATGATACACGTAATGACCAAGTTACTTTACTGGTGGTAACATAGATGTCCTATGCAGTAATCCGCGAAGGTAGTTGCCGCAGTGCCACTTACTCTCCGGTTAACAGTGTGACGATTGCGTGTTCTGTGTGGTTAGAATATCTGACTACCACGCCTCGAGTCATGGGTTCGAATGCCAAAGTTGGTGAGAAGTGAGAAGAAGGTGATGGTTCTCTGGTCTGGTTGTGTTGTGATTGTCCTCTTGTCTCCGATACTGCATCCTAGCCCACCTCCGATCTTATCGCATGATCGTAACATCGTACACGGGTAGATTGGGATGTGGTATTACTGGTGGTAGGATTCCTAGTGCAGGAATCCGTCTAGGTAGGTACCACCCCAGGGCCAGTTATTCTGCCGTGAAACAGTAGTGTGGAAGCATTACTGAGTTTAGGTTTGAAGGCCACTGTGAGCTAGCGTAATCACTGGGCATTTGAGACTTAAGAACTTATGTCTCAGGGTGACGGGCGCAGTGTGGTGTCACACAGAAATATTCTGGGTGACACAGCATTTGTTATAGGCTGACGTTGCACTTCACATCAGGTGAACGTTTCGTCACTTTCTACAATTAAAAAAAAAGTATAAGTGCCCCAATGTTTGCGCGTCCACTTGTGGCACATGTAATATACCCTGCGCAGAAGATAACTTCCGACAGTATTCAGTAGTTGTCGCCGTATCCGGTAAGCAGTGGTGTGCAAACCCCACAATGTTTCGGTTTGAAATTACGCACTTCTACTCCAAACATATTTTAAATATAAGATTTAGCATCTGACACTTGTTCGGCGCGCAATATGCTTAAAATAGGACACAAAGTTTTCTCTTCACGTATTAATGTATATCCCGAACCCGGAAATGGTTCTAATTTTAAATTACTAATAACTGTGATATTTCTAATAACCATAACTGTGTTCATGGAAAGCTTTGTTTTAAATTTACAATTTTGTTTTCCACACACTGCTCAAAGTCTCATTAATTTGTTGAATATCTTATTTTAGATTTCAGTTCCAACAGGTTATTAGTTCAAATCGCGTGAGTAAGGCCTTTAACCTGCGTGGGACATTAAAATAACGCCTATCAATTTATACGACTTTCTTTATTAAACTATTGGATGTAAATATGTTTGCTTCGCTCCTTTGTAAATTTAAGTAGATCGAACATATCCCACAAATGTATAATGGATGGAATTAATTTACTTATAAGAAAAACTATGATCAGTATTCAATGCAGGATATGGGATGTTGGCTCAAGGTCACCTTACATTTGATACGCCAGGGACCTGAGGGCGATCCCCAGTGCCAGCACCTCTAAAATCGTTCTGCAACTTGAAGTGCTGTAATACCACGTGCACGTAGTTTTTTATTTAAACCAGCTAGAATTAAATTCATAAGTAAAGCCGTGTTATAATAATATACTAGAAATTAACGACCTGAACATGTTTTTTTTAAGACGTTGTCTAAATGTCAAGTCTAGTAGGCCAGTAAAAAGTAGGAGAAAAAGACAAAAAATTGACCTTTCCTAATAACCATCTTCAAAGACGTGATATCATTGTACGCGTCTAAGAATATAAAAGGATTTTATTCCTAGAACCACAATTATAGCATCGCAACGATAGAACGCGAAGGAAGTCACTATGGTAAGTAAGAGAGTATTTAAAATATCTATATTATCTATTATTCATATTTATTCAATTATAAATGATTTACTTAAATTTTAAATACAAACCAATCAAACCTATTTCTTCGGAGTAACAAAGCGTATGCGTTTTTTATACTTATCGGATCAGCATTACATATAGGTATTCTTAAGTGTATAAGAAATTTAGTTATTTAAGATAAAAATGTTATGCATTTGAAAACCATTGATCGATTAATAAATATGCATCAAATAAATTAAAAGCTCGCCTACTTTTTATAAATAAACAAAGATTTTCAGAAGGCTTGATTAATGTTACGATAATTTATGAAGTGCTGCTATATTGCATATTTCTTTATGCTATAAGGAAATTGTTATGCTAAGAAAACAAAATGCCAAAGTGCAACTTATATTAGAGACACCAAATATTGCATTTTTACTAGGTAGGATTTTAATATTTATCTGTTTTATTTAATTTTTGCATCCTAATCATTTATTTACATGTCGATCAGGTATTTACCTCAGATAGAATCTTAGTTTTAAGATTTCTACTTATCTCGTATGATGTTATAGTCGAATAAATGAAATCATTTATAATTTTTATTTTACAGAAGAACCTTATTTTCGTACTTTGCGCCATTGGCTGCGCTTACGCCTTTGTTCCGGACCCAGAAGCCGCCGTTGTACGAAGTGATTATCAGCAAGAATCTGACGGCGGTTACCAGTACATTTATGAGACAGATAATGGTATCTCCGCACACGCCGAGGGAAAAATTAAAGTCTTAAATAAGGTAAAAAACTAGATTAACCATCTAAATTGCGAAAAATTACGTGTACTCATTTATAAATGTATAATGAAGACTTTTGGTGTAATTGGGGTAAGCTCTCTTCTTCTCTTATTATTATAAAAATTGGAATTGAAGGTCCGAAGTTATTGAGAGTTGAAATTTTATCCGGCAGAGGACTGTTCATCGAATAAGAAGCTTAAATGTAATTTAAACTAAACTGAACAAGGTGTGTTAATTGTTTCAGTTCAGTAGGACGTGTAAAAAGTACTGTTGCCGACTCTGGGACAGTGCCAACAAATATTGTATTGTATTTACTGGTGGTAGGATCCCTATGCGGGAATCCGTCTAGGTAGATACTATCGCAAGCACTACCGAGTTTCGGTCTGAAGGACACTGGTAGCTAGCGAAATACTGAACAGATAAGACTTAAGAACTTATATTTTATGGTAACACACGCAGTTTGGTGCCGCACAGGAACATATTGGATGATACAACAGTTGTTATGATCGGACGTTGCATTTCTTCCATAAAAAAGCACTTCGTCACTCCTTATGCCTATATATTATAGAAAGGAATTGATTATAGACGTCGGTTTTCCACACAGAAAATTCGAGACAACAACATACTCGTCGACATCTTAAAGGAAAAAGTGAAGTCAAGGGAGACGTTTTTACGATCATCCTCATTAAAAACACCAGGTCAATAGTCTATATACTGCAAAATATAGTAGTTGTATCGACAACATTTTGTTACAGGACGAGGTGTCCCACCAAGTTCAAGGTGCAGTCTCTTACACGTCACCTGAGGGACAAAAAATCGAGACTACTTACGTAGCCGACGAATTTGGATACCAACCTAAGGTATATTTTGTTATTGTACATTGGCTTTGTATTAAAAAAAAAGATTATAAAATTATAATAGACCTTAATAATCAACTTTCAGTTTGTTAACCAATAACTCATACAGAAAGTGACAGTTAAGAATGTTGAAAAAATTCAAAATGAAATCAAGCGGTGCTATTTCAAGATTATTTGACTAGTTTTAACTGTGAATGCATATTTTATATAGAAAAAATCAATCGTGTGCGTCTTTTAGTCATATTCACATTTTGACACAATATACATTTTTATAGAATAGAACCTATCTCTTTCCTACCGAGGTGTCGTAAGAGGCGACTAAGGTTTTGTACGGACAGCCTTTCTTCGCTCAGAATAACACCACAAATGCAATGCTGTGCACATTTATGCCTTAAACGCATTTAATGGTAATCGTGACAATAAAAAGAGACAAGATACTCGTATATCTACACTCTGTTTATTTCATCACAAACGTCTACCTTACAATTACGTTAACATGCTGTTCGACTGTGCGAAGTTTATGTTATAGGACTTTCCATTAAGTGGTGAGAATATAGTTTTAATTATTTTCTATTTAACAGGGCGATCATCTTCCGACACCACCAGCGCCGATCCCCATTCCTGATTACATTGTACGTGCTCTGGAGTACATCGCTACTCATCCCTTCAAAGAGGCTGCTGGAAAGAACTAAATTGTTTTGGTCAACCAAGGTACGGGACTAAATGATAGTGACAACTCGGCTTCGATTATTATAACGCCACAACATAAGTATTACAATACTTAATAATGTAAATGTGAAAGACATATAATGTAATATTTGTTTTGAGCAACATTTTGTATGCAATTAAATTGTACATTTTTGTTAAGAATATTGTTTCATTAATTTTAGTATCCTATATCGCACAGCGATCGCGATACCAGACGCCAAAGACCTAAAATGCTACCGCATCCACCAATGGCTCTACATTTTTTTATACAAGAAAGTGACGAGACTAGTAAATCGTTCACCTGTAAGTGCAACGTCTGTCCCTATCAAATGCTATGTTAACCATAACATTAAGTGTGGCACTACATTGCGCTCGTCAACCTGAGACGTCAGTTCTTAAGGCCCGTATGCCCAGTAATGGTAGTAGGGATTCCTATGCAGGAATCCGTCTAGGCAGGTACCACCCCAGGGCCAGTTATTCTGCCGTGAAGCAGTAGTGTGCAAACATTACTGTGTTTCGGTTTGAAGGGCACTGTGAGCTAGCGTAATCACTGGGCATATGAGACTTAAGAACTGATGTCTCAGGGCATATGAGAGTTAAGAACTGATGTCTCAGGGTGATGGGCACAGTGAGGTGCCACACAGAAATGTTCTGGGTGAAACAGCATTTGTTATGGGCAGACTGTTGCACTTACCATCAGGTGAACGTTTTGCTCGTTTCATCGCTTTATACAATAAAAAAAATCACACTAGCTCTCAGTGCTCTTTGGACCGAAACAGTAATGTTTGCACACTACTGCTTAACGGTAGAATAACTAATGCTAACTGCGATATGCTAACTGCTGATAGAGTATGTGTTTGTATATGTGTACATGTGTTGATCTACCTGGGAAGTTAACTGTAAGAAACATCAACACTTTATATCCATCTTTAAGTATGACATATCTATTATATAGGTGAGCAATTGAAAGTTATATAATATAATACTACGCCTTTTACTATCAATTACTCTACTGGGAATTCTATAGCAATATCCTTTTTTGAATAAAGTTTAAAATTTCGTAATCGACTCACAACTTGAAATCGTAACCGGCAGTTTGCAGCTTCATACATAATAGTCTTAAATATCATATTGTGTTCTAGGCATAGGCTAGTATTAGGTACCTTAAGCTTAAGCTTAACTTTATGTCATATTCAAATGAAATTTGGGTATAAACCGTTTATTTAATATCTTTTTAATTAAAATGGAAATGTTACAAATGTATAATTGTTTTAAGTTAAAAAAATTCGTTTGTCTGTATAGTTTAGTAGTAAGCATCATATAATCATTACTATAAAGCACTATATGTTTGTATTGAACTCTTTATATATGTTTGATTTAATGGTACACCCATATAGCTCAGAAAGATATTGCAAGTGTGATTTTGCTAAGAAATTATAAGTAATTAATTTAATTTCAGGGAAACAAATTTAGCTGTGTTTCGTATTTCACCAAGAAGTGATATAATTTTTTATGTATATGTTGGATGTGAGGTTTCCATGTTAATTTGCTGTCGATTATAAGTCCAAGATATTTTTTCATGGTTCGAATTTTTAATTATTTCGTTATTAGTTAGTAAGTGTATAATTTTGTTTTTGTTTGCAGCAAATATGATAAAAGAAGTCTTAGCTATATTTATGTTTAGGAGATTATCTAGAATCAGTACATGTTTTTGTGCCCTGTCGATAATATCACCAATAGATTGTCTTAAGTAAAAGAGGTAAGTTTTATCGGAGTTCAGTGTTAGTTGACCGGATAGTCTTAGTTCATTAATATTATTAATATAAATAAAAAATAAAAGGGGTCCGAAGATCGATACCTTGCGGGACGTCACACGTAATTTAATTTATTTATCATTTTTTTAATCAATAAAAAACCCGTAGAGGTATGCATTTTTTTGTCATTTGATTTTTTAATATTAGTGACTAGATAATATAGTGGCAAATAAGGTGCTTGATTATGACCTGAAATCATACTGTTTCTCAAAAAAGAGACATGTTTCAGTGAAATATTTGTTTAATCGTGTCTACAGAACCCTTTCAAAAATTTTGTTGAATATTGACTTGGACCCGATTTATAAATTGGACTAACTTTGGCAATTTTGGCTGAACTACAGCTGTAAAAATAATTTTTAATTATTGTTTAAATTATTCCCGCGACTTCGTCCTCGTGGAAATAGGTTTTTCAAATATCCCGTGGAAACTGCTTAATTTTCTGGAACAAAAATCTTATGTCCGTCTCCAGGATGCAAGCTATCTCTCTGCCAAATTTCGTCACGATCGGTTAAGTGGTTGAACCGTGAAAGGTTTGACAGAGGCTCTTTCTATAAAAATTACTTTTGCATTTATAATATTAAGTGTGGATTAAGAGAAATATTTGGCTGCTATGAATGAAAATAATGATGACCAAAATGCAAATTAAAGCCGCGGGGATAACACCTAATTTGTATAGTTTTTCAGATTTTATGCAGGAACCCTAAATATTTCTGAAATAAAAAGTAGCTAAGATTGTTCTCTGAAAAGTCCCCGTCAATGAAAGTCCCGCCAAAATCGATTCAGCTATTTCGGTGATTAGCCCGGACAAACAAACAGACAGAGTCATGTATTTTAATAACACGTGTTTTTTGAGTTAGGATAAAGAAAAAGATATTTATTGCGAACTAACGGACAGACACATATACTCTATTTTTATTTATATGGATAGGATAAGGCATATGGGAAAGACGATTTAATGTGTGATTGTGTTTTAAAGTGAGACTAAAATGTCTCACTTATTAAAATATCGTTTCCGTGGTTAGCGAAAAGTGGGCTACATATGTCGCGTCTGCCTACCTCTTCTAACGGAAAAAGGCGTGATTATATGTAAGTATGTATGTATTAAAACTGCCATTAACGAAAATAATGATGACCAAAACGCAAATTAAATCCGCGCGTAACACATCCATCCGCATAGCCCCTTCTATAATTTGCAGATTTTACGCAGAAAACTTGAATAATTCCGTAACAAAAAGTACCTTAGATCACTCTCTAAAAAGTCCCCTACCCGCCAATGAAAGTTTCTGAGATTAGCTTGGACAAACAAACAGACAGACAGACAAAAATTTTAAAAACGCGTATTTGAGTTTTGATACCCTGCAAATTATTATTTTTTATCTCAGATGTATTACACGAGTTTAAGAAAAAACTGCGAAATAACAGACATACTCAAATTTTATTTATTTGTACATATCTACAACACAATTTAAAATAAGTATTTACGGTTAATGAAAAATATTTAAACCCAAGCCTATACTTACCTTTAATAATAATTAATAACACTACAATTATTAAATAAATAAAAAATAAATATTTATATATATTAAATTTCAACAATAAGTTCCCAAAGTTTGTGCCAATTGCTATGAGTTAAATACAACATTTATCAATAACACAAAGTTTTATATGTATGTATATATATAAATATATCGTGTAGCATTGAGCACCTACAGACTTAACGACAAATATTTGATATAATTTCGGTAATTTTTTTTTTTGCTGTCAGCCGTTGTGGCTTACACAGCTTCATCAGATTCGGATAGCTGTGCTCGCGCGCCCTAGCAAGTTTGGGTTAACCGAAACTTATATACATAAATAGAGCTTCATAATACAGCTGAACTCGCGGGCCAGTTCAAAACATTAAAAAAATGTGTCTCTTAGTCATACAACGGTCATATGCACAACAACGCCATCTATTGATAGTGGTAATTAACTTTGATGGCGAAAATACGTAATTAAATATTGTACTATAATTAAATTATATTCTTTGTAAGAAAATATAAAATATTTGTTAGTTTAATACTAAAGAACTTTATTTTACATCTTTTAGTACCATTTCTTAGATTACTTACTTGACTCATCGCCACCATTGAACAAATTTTTAAACTTCAAATACTCGTAACTTTTTACAGAATGAACCGATTATAATAAAATAACTAAATGTCACAGGAAGATACCCTCTATGATTTGAGTATTTTCATTAAATTTAGTACTTAAGGCGTGATGCGTTCACAAAAAAACAGACCGCCAGCAGCGACGTTGTACCCTTACTTGCGGGCCTTCTGCTCGCGAGTCTCTTCCGACGAAGTTGTAAAAGCCGCCGGGCTAACAACGTTTACACATACAAAAAAAAAAAAAAAAACAGACTGACAGACAGACTCTTCTAAAAATGATAGAAATGTATTTAGTTACTTATTTTTAGCCTCAAATGTTTTTATCCCAAAATTTTTAAATGTACAGACACGTGAAGTTTACAAATTTATTTTATGTAAAGATATAGACTGTGTTGTGAACAGAGCAAAGTCTGTAACAAGACAGATTTTTATCAATATGTAGTTTAGTAACTACTGTCATATGTATTTGATCCATCAATTCGGTTTCTTTGAAATCTCTCCAGTCAGGATTAATCCTTCACGTGAAAATAAATGTGGTATGCTTGGTTTTCACTGCAAGACTTCAAGACACAGTGAGCTCTTTCTGCGTAGATCGGACCAAGAATAATAAATAAAAGCTGAAGGTACTTCGGGTTAACTATGAAATCGGGACATCTGTCACCTCAGTCCCCCCGTGACCATGGGTGCTGTAAAGCACTCGAAACGTCGGGTTATAAATAATAAAATTAAACGCGATAAAATCCGTAAAATTAGTTTCATTTAAATGTGTAGTGTTCGCGTAAATATAAGAAAACATTACAGGGACACCTGCTCGCTCCAACCTACCCGTGCCTGATGTAGCGCTCGTGTGATAAAATCGGAGGTAAGCTAGGATGCAGTATCAGAGACACAAATACAATAACATCACAACCAAGCCCAACCATTTGTGTTTATGCACAAATGTTGGTTCCGGCTGTGATTCGAATCCAGGAGCCCGTGGCGTGGTAGACAGGTACTCTAACTAGGCCACGCAGTTGCCAAACTAATAATAGCGCTTGCAACCGCGCTTTTTACGCTGGACAATCGCTTGTTCAACTTTTTAGAATCAGTAACTAAGCTTTTTAGACTAAAGGTAAAAAGTAAAAAAGGAAAGTTCCAGCCTATAAAGTGGGACACACTGCTGAGCACAGGCCTCCTCTCATTTCTGAGAGGGTTTTGGAGCTAGGAAGAATCCGCCACGCTGCTCCAATGCGGGTTGGCGGACTGCACATGTCTTTGAAATATTTTTTATTTCTCAGACATGCAGGTTTCCTCACGATGTTTTCCTTCACCGCCGAGCACGTGGTAAGTCAGCACTTAAAATTGCAATTAACAATTTTAGTGGTGCCGGCACCGGGAATCGAACCCAGGTCACTCGCGTACATGATATTTAAATCGAGCGCCTAGCCCCTGATCTACCACGGCTCCAGACTAAAGTTACTATAGAATATTTAAAATAATTAAAGCGAGCGCCTAGCCCCTGATCTACCACGGCTCCAGACTATAGAATATTTAAAATAATAAAATGATATTAACGAAACTTTTGTGTAAGTCATATGTCATCCCCGACCTACAAGAATAATGATTTACAATAAACATAAACATAAAAGTACATTTTTAGTATTTTTATAAAAATAATTAACTTATATCAATCGAAAAGTACTGTGTCATAGATGTGCACAAAAATATGTGTATGTTGCCGTTAAGGCAGGCAAAATAAAGTTAACATACATACTACACACATTATTTTTCCATACAAAACGCTTTAACCGATTAAATGTAAGCATTTTGATAACGATCGTGGCTGTATGAGCTAAGATCTCTTTGCCTTCCCTCCACGGGAAAATATTACAAAAAAAGGTTCTGCAAACAAATACTTAGCGTTGTTTCATTTCGCTTAAAGAGTTACTTTACAAGCATAGTTAGTAGAGTTTCGGCCGCATGCGATACTAGTTTATTTAAAAATATATATGTGTAAAACACAGTCACATTAATATTAATGGCTGAAAATTTAAATACTTAGTGTATATAGAAGATATTAACATTTCGCTAATAACATTCCCACAGAATGGCAGCTTGCTCAGAAACTGTAGCAGCGTTTATGACTATATATACTGATATTTCACAACTGTGTAATATTCCTTATTATACGGAAAATTAACATATTCTTTAATTTTATTTACATATGTTACCGTATGATGACTTCTATGTCCGAATTGAATTAAAATTATAATTAGATGAATCTGGTGAAACAAAAGAAAGAAGTCTGTAACCGTTTTCAACATATTTGGGATTTTTTTCTGATTGTTAACCAGCTGCCAGTCGTAAGATACATTTTCCTGGCACATACTTAATTTTTTGACACCCATGGGTAGAGATGAGGTGACGGATTTCATTAGGCCGCCGACATACGGGGACCACTAACACTTTTTCTTACGTTTCTATATAAAATATTTTATATGTCTATAATTTTCCTTAGTTTGATAAGTAACATAAATAAACAAAAAAAAATGGTGTCACTAAAATAAACAAGAAAAAAACTTAATATATCTTAACAGAATACGTAAAGTGACATCAACTCATAAAAGTCAAAATATTGGATAATAATACCTTGATGATAAAGTTCATTTTAAAAGGTAGACTTGATTGAAAACATATATTTTACTAGACTTTCGTTTTAAAGCATTCAGACGCTTAAAGTGGATTTTAAAGAATTGTATTTTTAGTTAAACTACAGCATACTAAAGCATCGTAAAATGCTCTGCATGATATTAGCAAAGGTAAGATATTGTAAAATATTGGTTTTACTTGACAAATATTGTAAGAGGCAAGGTTAATTTAATTTAACGTATTCATTCCATATTTCAAAACACCTTGAACTCTAGCATTACAATATTTAATGTGGACGATGATATTACAGAACGACAGTAGTGAGTAGCTATCACCTTTAATTTTTTAAAACTTAAATTTTCTTTTAATAACTAAGCCTTTTTTACTTTTTCAGTATCTATTTACCTTTTCTTTAGATATTTAATTTTTGGAGCAGACCATATTCTACTTATATATTTCATAATTCCAAAATTATGAAATGACCAATACAAGTGTTAGGGAAATGGCAGATTTCAGTGACAGTCCAAGTAGAAGAGAATACATTAAAAATATAACAAATTTATTCAAAAAAATCCTTTAATAAGTCCACTTCTGGAATCTTAACGAATATTTTAAAAAAGTTTCATCACAATCCGTTAAATATATTTTAAGTTAAATCAGGTTAAGCCATACGGTTAAAAAAAGTATATATCTATATATGGTTTTAAGGAGGCTTTTTTAAAATTCTAAATAAGGCAATAAGCGTTTAAGCTTCTGCTAAATAAAAGTCAGTTGTATTAGCGTTTTTAGAAATTCATCCCCTAAGGGGGTAAATTCCATCCCCGCATATTTTGGGCCTTGATTATCTTAAAAGCAAGTTTCAGTGTAACACTCACAGGCAACAGCTTCATTCTTAGGAGACTTTGACTCTGTCTATTTCACTTTAGAATGCGCGAATTGCGACTATGGAATGAGCTGCCTGGAGAGTTGTCCTAGATTTTCATCTAAGACAAATTTCCAGCAAATACGCATTCAAAAAGAAAATCTTTCATGAAAAAAAAAACGGTTTCAAAGTTTTTTGCTTGACATCGCCGTTCATATGCACAATATTAAACCCGGTGTTTTGTGGCTCTTGCAGTTTTGCACAATATTGCAATAAAACACAGGGCTCAGTTACAGGTAATCTTATCCTTAAATATTTAATTTTGCCCTCGCATCAGTTACGTTTTAGATAACATTTTTGACAAATGCAAGTTTTTATATTTCCAGATCATGATGAGGAACACGTGACTGAATGTGTATATGAAATGTTAATGAGATCAGAGAAAGAGCCACAAACAATGCTTTTCTACGCACATTTATTGAAAGACCTTAGTTTACGACGACGTCGCTAATATTTAAATAAAACAGTCATGTTCAACAGTTTAGTCTGCTTCTCGTCCCGCTTGAGAGACTCATGCACTTTCGAGGGATTCCTATCCACGAGAAGTTTGGTTTCCGTGCCAAGCACTCATCTACTCATGTACCAGTTTCATCCATGGGCTATATACCGGAGCGTCACAACCAAAACAACTAATGGACATGGATATATTGATATACATGAATCGTTTATTTAGCAATTTTTTATTGTGTACAATAAATAATTTTATGATGTATAAATAAACATTATTGCAATTTAATGATTTCTTATATTTACGCGAATATTACACATTTAATAAAACTACTTTTACAGATTTTATCGCGTTTAATTTTTAAACTATCTATAACCCGACGTTTCGAGTATTTTACAGCACCCATGGTCACGGATTTCTATGCAGGAATCCAGTATGTACCACCCCAGGTCAGACAGCATCTGCCACGAAGCAGTAGTGTGAAAACATTACTGTGTTTCGATCTGAAGAGTACTGAGTGCTAGTGTAATTACTGGGCCTGTTCGTGTTTTGCATAAATCATATTACTTCAATAAATGAAAATGTATTGCTCCGAGAATTGTAATAATACATTTTGTGAAATATTTTAACGGTTAGAACACCTATGTAATAAAGTATGATCAAAATCTGAGCCACTTAAAATTTTCAACCGGCGGAGGCACGTACTCGTCGGCTATTGCAGGTGTGGAGGACGAGTGCGACTCAGTGCGGAAAAAAAGTTGCATTATAAGAACATATAACATAACATAAGACCTATATGACTTATGATAGTCAGGACTATGATATAAAAGCAATAATAAAGACGATCTGAAAGATGTAAAACCATAATTATCATAGACTTGAGACTTGAAAATAATTAAGATAGAGTTGCGTACACCATCTCAGGTCGCACCTGTCGCACCTGTCGCACTTGTCGCACCTGTCGCGAGCCGATGGGTCGCAGAGAGCGATGCCGACATCTCAGCCCCCGCCACGACTCACCTAAAACACCAACAATAATCCCAACGAGAGGATCGCCGCAGCGGTGCGATACCAAAGCGTGATAAACGCTATAGTCAATTTTAGGGCATATAAATGACACACCAGCACGGCCCCCTTTGTGCGCGCAACGGACCCCCCGAGTCCGCCACGCGGAAGCTACGGGGCCAGGAGACTTGCACTCGAAAGCACCAGTCTTCCTGGCCCCGGCAGCGGATCTGGTCGGTGGCTCCGCCGCCAACCACATTTCGGCCGCGGAGGATAGGGAGAGAGGCAACAACACACCAACACTCCTCTTCCCCCAGCAGTCCACCAACACCGCATCCGCGGTACGGCCCCGCCAGAGTCGCGGAGGACAGGGAGAGAGGCAACGATACACCTACACTCCTCTTCCCCCGCGACTCCACCTCGACTGCGGAGGGCAGCGTACTGCTCCCCCCAGCAGTCCACCTGTTCGCATCCAGAGTGGGCTTGCGTAGCCCACTCGGAGCGACCTCCTCGGGTCAGCCTGAGGCAACAGGCCGACCGGGTTCCTCTTAGCTTTACCGTGGGTGACCAAGCCACAGTTACTAAGCCCCCCCGCCACGACAAGGCGAGAACCCATTCGGGGGGGTGGACTACGGTTCTTACCCCAACTTCGCGTCCATCTTCGGGGTGATGGGAGGGGACGGTCGTTGTAAGGACGGCGCTCACGGCATATGGCGGGTTGTGCAGCCGTGTGCCTTTCCCACATTTTTTAAATAAAATGTTGAGGGAGCGAATATATATTTAATATATACTATAATCTGGACCTGAAAAGAGCGGAAACAATACCCCTTGTATAAGGCATTTATACAATAATAGATATACATTGTGAACCCTATACAAGTGAGTAGGGAATAGTTATTAAGATAGTATTCGGGCACTGTTTACGACTTGCGACTTCTATCTATCGATATGACGTCACTTTACAAAATTACGATCTACTTTAGGGTTCTATTGTTTCGCCATGTCCGTCTGTCCTTTCGTCTTGGGCTTTACTCAGAGACTCTTAGTACTAGAAAGATGTAATTTCGCATTTATCACGCCGACAAAATGGTTAAATAAAATTTTGAAAATGCAATTTTTTAGGGTACCTTCCTTACACTTAAAGTGCTGACGATTTTTTTCTCTCGTCTATTTCATGGTGTGGGGTGTCGTTGGATAGGCAATATTTCTTAATTTTTGAAAACATTTGTCGCAATATATCTTTAACACAGCAATTATCTACGCATATTTCAATTATGATGAAATCAATCAACGATAAAAAACCGGTTAAGTGGGCGTCGGGACACGGGCGGGGTAGGGTTTCTAAGTTGCCCGTTACAATATGCGGACTTACAAAGGGCGGTTGATACTCTGAATAATATACACATACATAGAAGGATGGTAACTGAAGAAGGTATTAAAAAATTCAACTTCACAAAAACAGTTAGAAAAAATATTATCTATTTCAATACCACCCCAGCGCCAGTTATTCTGCCGTGAATCAGTAATTTATAGACATTGCTGTGTTTCGGTCTAAAGGGCACTGAGAGCTAGCGTAATCACTGGGCATATGAGATTTAAGAACTGATGTCTTAAAGTAGGTGACGGGCGGAGTGTGGTGTCACTCGTTGTTCTGGGTGACACGGCATTTGTTATGGGCAGACGTTTCTCTTACCATCGAGTGAACGTTTTGCTCGTCCTGTCACTTTCCAATCAAATAAAAATACAACCGCGTGTAGAGGCAAGCGGTTGTAATAAAGATTGATAACCAGCGTCGCGTATTAATTTGAATACTGCAGTATTGTCGTTACTATAATAATATTTTTTTTTATTGGATAAAGTGACGAAACTAACAAAACGTTCACGTGATGGTGATTCAGAGTCTGCCCATAACAAATGCTGTATCAACCAGACTATTTCCGTGTTGCACCACACTGCGTCTGTCACCCTGAGACATCAGTTCTTAAGTCCCATATACGTCCCAGTATTAGTAGCGTCCTATGAGACGATCGACATTTTTTTTAAGAAATTATTGCGATTTTCGCTGAGTGATTAAGGAAGTTGTGGTATTGATGCTATATGACAAATAATTCAATCGATAAAAATAATACAATTTAGAAAAGCCGTACAACGTTAGCCATAGGTATGAAACAAGACAAGGGATTAGCAAGCTGAAGTGGCAATAGGCTGGCTATATAGCTCGTAGAACCGATAACCGTTGGGGAAGAAATGTGCTCTAGTGGCAACCGCGTACCGGCAAACGGCGACGACCTGCATGGTTTTGCAGAAGTCGATTGATGCAGGTGGCTCAGGATAGGTTTTGTGGCAATCTAAGGGGAAGGCCTATGTGTAAAAGTGGACTATGAAAGTCTGAAATGATGATGATGATGTCATAAGTGTAAAAGATATTCAGTTTTTGAGTGTAAAAAAGCGTATACTTAAATGGGTTTGGAAGCTTTGCTTGAGATATTCCAGTAGTTGACGGAGGTTCAAAAGTAACAGCGTGTAAAGTAGCATCGTGAGGGTGGGAAATGATAGGGAGGGAATGATGGCCGTGTATGCTGGGTATGGGTAACGAAATGGGTCTTTTCTTTTGCGAATTTGAGTAAGGTGGTAAAAATGGCGCTTTAGAATGGGACCATAATATCGCTTAAAAACAGTAACAGTTGATTGATATGTTTTGAAATTGATTGCCCAGTATTTCAGAAAAATACACGGAATCCCTCTTAAAGTAATCGTTTACTATCCAGCTTTAGCGCTGAGGTAACAACTAAGTTATTGAAGACCTTAAAAGTAAATCTAATGATATATCCCTCTTGTATCACCGATATTGCACCATGCTATTACATTTTGTTATCAAAATTCAAGATTTAATCTTAGGTTTACGGTTTAAAAGCCCCTAAGCTGCGGTGATCAGGTTTCGAAAAATTGTTATATACTCCAAAGACGGCTGTGTTTACTATTTTTTGCCATGGTTTCGAAGAATGGCGGCGTAATAAAAACCTTCCACCTAATGTATTTCCGAGAAATCGATTAAATACCAGGAAAATCTCAAAATTATCTAAGAAAATTAAACTTTTCTAATTATTTTAATCTGGAGCCGATAAATATGTGTTATATCAACACTCTCATTCAGAAATCTTTAAATGTTCACATAATAGATATTATTTCAAATTAAACATGATGCTTAACTTGTTATATCAGGAAACTATTATAAGTGATTGACTTAATTTATAATTCTGCATGTATTCAAATGTAAACGACGCGACAAGTTCAAGCAAAAACAAGAAAATAATGAATTCGCATCTCGATTCTGGACGTGACCTACCTATATAAAGACATTGAATCGTCGTTTGAAATCAGACTGCCACTAAATCGGACTCCGTAAACCCACTTTAAAGATGGTAAGCTGCTTAAATTAAAAACATATATATTCGTATTAACATTAACTATTATGTAATCTTATTTTATAAACGTGTAATCAAATGCAACCTTTTTGTTACTTTAACTTTTTTTTAAAAGAAAAGCTTAACATCCAACCTAATTGTTTTGTATTTTTTTAGAAATTCTTAGTTGTTCTTGCCGCGGCCGTTGCCCTGGTCAGCGCTGATGTATCCCACATCGTAAAAACCGACGAATCCGTAGCTCCCATCGTCAGATCAGACTACGACATCAGCCCCAATGGTGATTTCCAATACGCCGTTGAAACCGGAAATGGAATTGCCTTCCAAGCTGAGGGTGTTGTGAAGAACCCCAACACCGTAAGCTAATTTTTAATAATATTTTAAAATTTAGATTTCGCTTTTTACAGTTGCCGTAAACATACATCCACACCATTTTGTTCCCTGGGTACAGTAAATGCCGAGTGAGGAAATTGTCAGGACCCCTGACAAATGGGAAAATTACCCTCTCAAATATGGCAAGACCGGATAACGAGGAACATCTAAGGTGCGAAGCATCTGGTACTGCGATTGTCAATCCGTGCGTTAAGCGTGGCGAATACGGATCTCTATTTGGAGATGCCTTTATATAGCAGAGGATAATATACCACCGCATGTCCTTGTGGTCTGCGCACCTGACTTTTACGCCGCTGGTCCTGGAATCGATTACCAGCCGGAGCCAACATTTGTGCAAAAACACAAATTGTTTCTGTTGTGATTGTCGAGATATCTGCAAAGATGATGTCAGCACTGCATTCTAGCCTACCTCCGATCTTATTCAATGAGCATTACATCAGGTGCGAGTATATTAGGACAAGTGTGTAGCTCTGTATTACCGCGTATACTTGAGGCACTGAAATAATTCTTGCGCAGTTGATACCTTCTTCTAAAATTCAGAATTTGTCGCGTAGTTGAAAATAGCTCAGGTGAACACATTATTTACTAGCAGTTGTTGATGAAAATGAATAGTAATTTATGTTATTATTATGTGTATATTGTTATGTGTTATTAAATTGCAATATTTGCAAAAGTTGATTGGAATTGGACATATTTTTTATATTTTCTTACAGTACAAACATTGAAGACCTTGTAGCATAATTATACTTTGACTACTGTAAATAGCAATGTCTTATGATTAAAAAATCTTTTCTTCTTTTTTCAACAGGAAGACGCTACTCTTGAAGTTAAGGGACAAGTCCACTACACCGATCGCGATGGTACCCCCTTCGACCTGACCTACGTCGCCAACGAGGGAGGATACCAACCATCGGTATTGTTTATATTACATTATTGCTAAAAACTTTAAATAATCTATTTAGATGAAAATCTTCACCGTCATCTTTACAATCAGAAATCACTCACAAACAATATAATTGCTAATAACTGCAGATGCTGTGCTAAAGAAATAAGCTATCGGGAAAACTAAAATGTAAATTGTACTCGTAACATAATTATTTACATTTGATCCAAATTCATATTTTTTTATTATTCTTAGTTATAAATTTACAGCGATTCTAAAATATAACCGGTTACTCCTTGATATTTAAAATCCAGAGTGGTATCATCAGGACATAATTATGGCACATTGCGTGTGGTAACCTTTTGTGTGGTTGGTAAATATAGCTACTTGTTTGACACTATTTATATAATTTCGGTGCTGTAATTGCTGGTTAGCCTTTTTTGGCTTTTACAGCTTCATCGTATACTGTGACACTATTTCGCATGGTATCGTAACCATGAACAGATGGTGGCATCTACCTTCTTTAAGAATGTAAACAACTCCAACTGACAGATTTCGTGCATGTTAGTGGAACAGATTGTCAACAGATGGCACTTTCTATAATTTAATGAATTAATTCCCTATTTTTAATCAATTTTAAATATTATTATGATATTAATTATAAGACATTATTCATAAGCAATTTCACCTACAGTTCAATGGTTTATTCATGACGTCTAATATTTTTAATTCTCGACAACAGGCTAGCTACCTCCCCGTAGCCCCACCAATCCCCGAAGCCATCCTCCGCAGCTTGGAATTCATCGCGGCCCACCCCCCACAAGTGGAATACAAGAAGACCGTCTAAGCAAAAACAACCCGATCCCGAACTAGTACAAACTTAACACTGCCTTCAAAAAAAAATGTTATTATGATGATTTATGTTTTTGTTTTTGCAAGGAATTAGAAATGAAGTCTACTTTAAAAAGTTACCTTTTCATTCTTTTACCCCTTTCATAACAATAAAAACTTTTTACTATTTTTTGATGGAACATGTTGATACAGTCGTTTTGTTTCGTTCTTAATTAATACGCCAAATCCTTTACTAGATCAGATGCCGAAAAATGCCGAGACGTAAAATAATGATTAAGAGGTGGATAACACCTGGAGTAAACAGTAAAAAAGTTACGATGTATTAAAAACAGAGACAAACTTCATCTCAAAACGAAAAATCAATCAGAAAAAGAAATTGCTAAAACATGTAATTCTGTTCTAAAAATAGTCAAACGTGAATATAAAAAAGCTGAAATCATTAGGTCTCTATAGCCAAAAAAACTGCGGGAAGCGATTAAATGAATTACCGTAACAAAAAGCACAAAACGAATGGGACCGAGTTAATTAGTTGCGTAAACCCTTTACATGAAGTAAATGAGATAAATAATTACTTTGTCAATGTAGGAAAATTCCTGCAATAAACAAAACTGCTGATAAATCCTCTCAACAACTTATAAACTCACCTTCGCACTCATTTGTACTACTACCCACGGACGTAAAGGAAGTTCAAGCAGTCATTTAAAATTTAAAAAAATTAGTGCACAGTAGGAAGCGATAACTTGTCAAGTTTTTTTATTAACAGATATAAGGACACTATTGCATGACCTTTGACATATATTTGTAATATGTCTATCAACTCCGGTGTATTTCCTGCAGAGTTCAAAGATCGGTAATACGTCCAATATTTATGAGTGGTTGCAGAGACTGTTTCTTACTATCGGCCAATTTCCATTTTACCAACACTCAAAAGTACTTGAGAAAATATAGAAACAACTAACTAATTACTTAGAAGCTAAGAATTTTCTCTCTGGTCCTTAGTATGGATTTCGAAGAGGAAAATGTGCAAGTGAAAGCTGTTCATAAACTTCGTAATTTTGGAGTAAACATTTTAGATGAAAAGAAAAACTGACAATCTTTCTAGATTTAGCCAGAGCGTGCGACACCGATTCTATTCCACTTCTGATAAATAAACTACATCATTTAGGTATAAGAAGAACGCAACTTAATTTATATCTTCAATGTGACAAAATTTAAATAATTCTATAAGTGATGATTTAAATGTGATGTTTGAAGTTCCGCAGGGAGTATACTGAGATCGTCACTGTTCGTGTCTCATATACGTTAATGATCTCTGTTAGCTAGAATTACAGAAAGGAAAAATAATCACATTTGCTGATGAAACTGCTCTCGTTTTTTGTGGGCTTACATGTCAAGATACTTGTATATATACAATACTGGGACTTGATACTGTAATAAACTGGTTTGATAACAACCTACTTATGCTTAACTTCGACAAAACAAAATATATATCATTTACTCTACAAAATTTCAAACGACCACATAACTCGACTTACGATTTAACAGCCCATAAATGTAAACTATCATCCCCTGCATGTTCTTGCCCCAGACTTGAAAATGTAGAGAATATAAAATACCTTGGATTCATAATTGATAAAATCATGAATTTCAACTCGCATATAAATGTACTAACATCAAGAATAAGAAAATAATATTTGTTTTAAAAATCTCCGTCATGTTTATGATGACAGAATTACACACAGGAATGACAGGTTTATGGCTAATGTCAGTCATTAATCACCAGAATTATCCGCGAGGCTACTAATTCTAAAAATAATTTGCTAAAATGATATTAGTGCAAAACGTAATCTGTAAGATATGATGTTGTTAAGAAGATCTTCTGCACCTTAAATTATTAAATATATTCACAAGGCCATGGCTAAGTGTGATAGGGTCTTAAAAAAACTAAAACTATCGTTGTAAACTCAATTGGGCTCAATTCAAAGTCGGAAGAAATCGATGTAATCAGATGGCACGTGTTGCTAAACGAACTCTTTTATGGCATACTAGTGGAAACGTCGCAAGACGATTTGGGTAAGTAAACCTACTTCTCATATTGATCCAGAAATCATTTCTGTTAATTATCTTAATTTACTTTACTTCTGCTCGTCTAATACTTGACAACATGTACGAATAGGTGAGTGTTTATCAAAAAGCTTATGAACACTAGTGTTAAATGATGCTACTTTGTCATCAACACTATCCGTGTTAAATATATCGCTCCAACCCAACAGGGACAACATTTAGCCTAGCAATTTTGCAGGAAATAAACAACAGGTTTTTTCGTGAGAATCCTGGAAACTGTCCGTGATGGGCAACAAGATCTTCTGAGGAAACTAATATTAGGTCTAACAGTGAGTCATCAATTGAGGTTGCGATGGGTAGGTTCCAAGGGAAGTTTTGAAAAGTTCAGTAAGTCAATAATCGTGCATAGTTCACGACACCTGTGATTATCACGGCTAAAATCAGTGTTAAAGTCACGCATTATGATATGATTCTGATAATCCGAACTGACTGAAAGAAGCACATCTTCAATATTGATCTTGAAGTTGGATTGTGGAGGACTGTTTCTTATATGTCTCGCTCCTTCGCTACCGAAACTGTACGGCTTTGGAATAAGTTACCTTTGAGTATCAGGAAACTGCCTTCTTTATATTCTTTTAAGAGTGTTTTTTTGTAAGCTATCTTTCTATTACCGGCGAGTATGCTTTTGATATTTAATATATATATACGCCGGCACAATTAGCGGAACATAAAAAAAAAATATTTTTCATGGCAAGATACCTTTTTATTTAAAACTTTAATTTAAAAATGGAACATGAGGCTACAGTTTTTTTTTCATCGATTAGTTTCTGTTTCCCGGTAATACAGATTTGTTAGTGGTGAGTTCGAGGTTCTAAGGGGAAATTTAAAAGTTTTATAAATTCGATAATTTCTCAATTTTATTTGTAAAAGTATTTTCTTTAGTATCAATAGTAGAAAATAAACTAAAAATGCCCGATTTAACACCACCCGAGATTATTAGGGCAGATAAAATGCGAAGAAAAGGTTATATACCTACAGATTTTTTGCCGCCAGACTGCAGCAATTAATTTACCGATTCACCACAGTATTCGACGGTGCGGGTTGACTGATTCCCTTTTGTGGAGTAGGGGCTAAGGCAGAAAAAAGTGCACTTCGTGGAGGGATAAACGTTTTCTACAAGTTCGAGCTAATATAAATCGAGCAGGAACACGCGAGTAATGGCTCTGCAGGCCTGTATTGAGCTTAAAGTCGAGCGAGGAGCGCGAGTGAATGAATTTGATGAATTTGATGCGTTATTTTTATTCTGATTTTTATTTATATCTGATAATAAATAAAGCAATTATTTACATTTGCAGTTTGTAGTTTTTTTTATTTTTAATAACCTTTTAGTCCCTCCTTAAAAGAAAATATAGACAAATTATATGAGATGGACCAAATATTTATTAAGGTGATTCTACAATGAAAAAATCTGCTTAAATAATGCCACGACTCTTTTACTTAGGCTACTTTACTTTATAGCTCGCATGTTTGCCGTGCGTAGCTGGTAATTCCTTGGAAAACGCAATGTGGTGGAATGTCAACCATCAAGTTGGATGGAATTTTAAGCTATGCCGCAAGGTGCGATACGATTCGGCAGCTGGAATTAATCTGAATGGACAAATGGATTCTGAATGGATATGGTCCATACGATAAAAATGTAAAGCGATGCAACATCTTTTCGAATCTTAAATATGGTCAAAAAAGTAGCTGACATTGAGGTGCCTCCGCCTAGATATGAGAACAGTCCTCCACGTGAGGCCAAACTTGTGCCCTGTAAAGTTTGCGACATCGAAAAATAAGGCCCCTGTGCCTACAGGCTTAGGGCGGTCGTGGAAGTTCTCTAAGATGTGCTCCGTTAAGCGGTGCACTTGATGATTACACAAGTGTTCGGGCCGAAAGCCGAACTGCTCGTCTGGAAGAATGTTATTTGTAAGGACATAGTATTTTAATCGACTGAGTATAATTCGCTCATAAATCGTTGCCATCGAGTTGAGGAGACTTATTGGGCGATAGTTGGATGGAATGTTCTTAGGCTTGTTAGGCTTCGGAATGCCTATAACGTCGGCTTCCTTCCAGGCGTCTGGGAAGGAGCAGCTGGAGAGAAGCGCGTTAAAAATACTAATAGACACAATAGCGGCATAGTTAGACATTTCATCACCCTGTTAGACTAAATTTAGTGTTCCGGTACTAATCGACTCATTCCCAAATAAAAAATATTCGAACGACTGGAGTATAAGGCATCACCAGTGCTGTCGTCTTACGCAGACGAGGCAATAAATGTTACAAATTTGCAACCTAAAATTTATATGAAAAAGAAACAGAGTTAAGGATAGCACGCAGCATTGCGGAGCACCAGCGTACACAGACTTTGAGACTGAGAGTGAGGAGGAGTGGAGAATGCACCGCCAACTAGGACCTTGAGGCTCCGATCTGTGAGAAAATTGGTGACCTAATTGCATAATTTCTTGGGAAGCCCATAGGAGAAAGCTAAGCCAAGAGGAAACTTCGATCAAAACTCTTTGTGATAGAGTAATTATTAAATCGATGTAAAGGACCTGCAACTAAAATGGGCGCATAATTTTTACAAAGATTTTTATAAAACATTATACAATTCACCGATGTTGGTGTTCAAATGTAGTTATGAGACATCCTACAATCAAAGTCATCATGGTAAACATGAGAAAAATAACAAAGACAATTAATTATAAGTACAGAAAATATAATAACAACCAAAGCGTTTACATAAAATCCAGAGAGAAAAAGGATTAACGTGATCTTGTTAACAGAAACTTAATTCCTAATTTTTGTGCAGATTTTTATAGCACTATACAATATATAAGATAATAGGTTGACCTTTTATTACATTTTCCAAAGTTTTCAGAATAACATTTTTATTAATTTGGTATTTATTGTATTAAAATAAAACTAATATTTACGGATTTTTTCGCGTTTAATTTAACTATTTATAACCCGACGTTTCGAGTGCTTGGTCCCGGTGGGTGACAGATGTCCCGATGTCACAGTTAACCCGGGGTACCCTTCAGCTTTAATTATTATTTTTGGTCCGATCTACGCAGAAAGAGCTAACTGTGTCTTGAAGTCTTGCAGTGGTATGCTTGGTTTTTGATTTAATTTTATTAATTATTGGATCTCAAGCCGGTGATAATACCCAAACATGTTCTCTATTGGAATTAGTTTTTTGATTTCAAAAGCCTCGTAAATAGTTGAAATTAAACGCGTAAAAAAATCCGTAAAAATTGGTTTTATTCTAATGTATAGTATTCGCGTAAATAAAAATTTTATTGTATTTGTTCGCTGAAACTATATTTTTATTTGTTTAATTTATTTAGATACAATGTTTATTAGACACCTTAAAATACAACTGTATAATGATAGAATAATATGTTTCATAATATATTACTGTTTATTTTATTGTGATACTGTACTGTTTAAGTAGAAGTATGCATATTTTGACCATAACTAAGTGGTACAGAATAGACTGAGAACCTATCACAGACTAACAATTTCCGCGAATAATCAGGTTTTGTGAAATACAAAGTGGAATACTACAATACATTTAACTAATATTTAGAATTACAGTCCTAAACAAAAATAGGCCGTTTTAAAAAAAAACTGGTTTCAGTATAACAACGACTCAATTTCGCTCTTTTTTAAATAAATATGAAAAAAAATATTCTACTCTCAACACAAATGTTTTTCTTGAAATAATTAGAAAATAACTTAACTACGAAATGAAATAAAAACAGTATGCCTTCTATCAAACTACGACTTTATATTATCGTTTTTTACAGAACTTACGAAAGTTATAAAAAGAAAAGTTGATGTTTGTACCGGTCGTAATAAATTGCACAGAATTTAGAGGAAGCCTGTGATCAGCTGTAGGCATTTATAGGCCTTTACTCTAACAATAGATCACGTTACTGTGTATGGGCATGCGATAGAGTTGAGGAATATGTCTACATGGGACAAACCTTCAACCTTGCCAAATTCGGACAAAATAGTGCGATTGAGCGCCGCATCCGCCTAGCCTGGGGAGCTTTTGGCAAACTGTCCGAAGTGTTCAAGAGCACAAGCATCCCCATTAACCTCAAGCGTTGGACCTTTCTACGTGGTATCTCTCTACGTTATCGAATCAGGTACACAGAGATCCGGAAGAGAACGAAATTGGTCGACATAGCTAATGTGATCGCTAGCAGAAAACGGAAGTGGGCGGGCCATATATGTCGTAGACAAGGACAACAGGTGGGGTAGTCGGCTGCTTGAGTGGAAGCCTAGGCCTAAGTAGGGCATAGAAATGTAGGCAGGCAACCGATGCGTTGGACCGACGACCTTTGTAGAGTGGCCGGAAAGGACTGGATGCGAAAGGCGCAAAACCGGGAAGAATGTCGTGCATTAGAAGATACCTACACTCAGCATTCGGTGGTGAAAGGTTGAAAAAAAAAAGAAAAAAAGACTCTAATTTTTTAAGTGTTAGCATAAACCAAAAGCCATTCTTGTTTTCATCTTACCTAGCAGATATTGTGATGAGATTGAAGGAACCGTCAGATGTTTGCACATAGCTAATTGTAAGTTGACTGTAACATAACATACTGTTTGCCGTCGGATCTCTTTTCAACGTTTACCAAAAACTGAATTTTTTTTTTGATGGGCTACTATAATTCTAAAGGTGCTATATTTTATATCAAAGTCACTTTCCTTTAGAAACACAATGTCTTACAGATATCCTTAAAAGTTCACATAATAAATATTAATTTTGAATTAAACAGTATGAGATTCCGAGAGGTGCCGTGTGGCTTAAGAGAATCTGTCACCCCATCTCATCCCGTGGGTGTCGTAAAAGTCGACACCAAGAGGTAAAATTAAAATCAGAAGATGGGCAGCAGCATCTATCTGGAACATCTGAATAAATTGTCGGTTCGGTTGGTGCAGTGGCTAAGGGCTTGGCTTCTGCGCCGCGGGTCGGGGGTTTGATTCCCGCACGGGACAAATATTTGTATGGTCTACAGATAGTTGTTCCGGGTCTGGGTGGTTTATGCATGTGGACTTTATGTCTGTACAACGTACCCACGACACAGGTGAAATCCTACTGCGGGGCATCGTTTTAAAAAAAAAAACTGCCAACCCATCTGCCATGCGTGGCATACATGACGAAATTCTTCCTAAATGGGAGTTAAAAACTTTTGTGGCGATCTTTGGGGGAGGCCTATGTTAAGCAGTGGACATGATGATGAAATGTTATGCTAAACTTGTGATAACAGAAAACCATTAGAACTGATTCACTTAATTTAATATTCTGCATATATTCAAATGCATGAACGACGCGAAAAGTTCAAGCAAAAACAAGAAAATAATGAATTCGCTTCTCGATTCTGGACGTGACCTACCTATATAAAGACATCGAATCGCCGTTTGTAATCAGACTGTCACTAAATCAGACTCCGTAAACCCACTTCAAAGATGGTAAGCTGCTTTGATTACAAACATATATATTCGTATTAACATTAATTATTAAGTAATCGTATTTTGGAAACGTGCAATCAAATGCAACGTTTAATTTTTTGTTACTTTAACTTTGATTTAAAAAAAAGCTTAACATGCAACCTGTTTTGTTATTTTTAGAAATTTTTAGTCGTTCTTGCCGCGGCCGTTGCCCTGGTCAGCGCTGATGTTGTTCAAGTCGTAAGAACCGACGAATCCGCAGCTCCCATCGTCAGATCAGACTACGACATTAGCCCCAATGGTGCTTACCAATACGTCGTTGAAACCGCTAATGGCATTGCCTTCCAAGCTGAGGGTGTTGTGAAGAACCCCAACACCGTAAGCTAATTTTTAATAATATTCTAACATTTAAAATTCGCTTTTTACTGTTGCCGTAAATATACATCCACCCCATTTTGTTATTGCACAATGTACGAACCCGTGTCCTTGTGGTCAGAGTACCTAATACCAGCCGGAACCAACATTTGTGCAAAATAACAATTTGTCGATTTTCGGATATGGTTGTGTTGTGATTGTCGTCGTATCTCTGACACTGCTTCCGAGCCTACGTCTGATCTCATCGCATATTAGGATGAGTGAGTGGCTCTGTATTTACGCGTACACTTGTGGTACTTAATATTTCCTGCACAGTTGATAGCTTCTGTCAATATACTGGTGGTAGGATTCCTAAACAGGAGTCCGTCTAGGTAGGTTACTGGTGGTAGGATTCCTATGCAGGAGTCCGTCTAGGTAGGTGCCACCACCCCAGGGCCAGTTATTCTACAGTGAAGCAGTAGTGTGCAAACATTACTGTGTTTCGGTTTGAAGAGCACTGTGAGCTAGCGTAATCACTAGGCATATGAGACTTAAGAACCTATGTCTCAGGGTGATGGGCACAGTGTAGTGTCACACAGAAATTTTCTGGGTGGCACAGCATTTGTTATGGTCAGACGTTGCACTTACCATCAGGTGAACGTTTTGCTCGTTTTATCACTTTATGCAATAAAAAAAAATCAGAATTTGTTTCCGTGGTCGAAAATCGGCCAAATGAACAAATTATTTACTAGCAGATGGTGATGAAAATTAATAGTACTTTATGTTATTATGAGCTAATAAATTGCACTACTCCTTTGAGGAATATTTTTAGATATTATTATTTCTTATCAATATTTGCAAAAAGTGATTGCAATTGAAAATACTTTTATTAACCTTATGATATAATTTTACTTTGCCTACTATAAATAGCAATGTCGTATGATAAAGAAATCTTTCCCTCTTTTTTTTAATAGGAGGACGCTACTCTTGAAGTTAAGGGACAAGTCCACTACACCGGGTCCGACGGTCTCCCCTACGACCTGAGCTACATCGCCAACGAGGGAGGATACCAACCATCGGTATTGTTTTATAGTGCATATTTGCTAAAAACTTAAAAAAACCTATTTAACGAATATTAAAGAAATAAGCTATCGGGAAAAGCAATTTGTAAATTGTAGCATAATTGCAGCATATATAGTATTAAGTGAAATATTTCATACCGACAGAAACACCTTTAAGGATATGAGTAATAATATAAAATAGATAGATTATTCATAAGCAATTTTACCTACAGTGCAGTAGTTTATTACGATGTCTAATATTTTTAATTCTCGACAACAGGCCAGCTACCTCCCCACAGCCCCACCAATTCCCGAAGCCATCGTCCGCAGCTTGGAATACATTGCGGCCCATCCCCCACAAGTGCAATACGAGACGATCGCCTAAGCTAATACAACCCGATGCCGAACTAGTACAAACTTGCTTTTATAAAATAATGTTGATATCATGATTTATGTTTCTGTTTTTGCAAGAAGTTTGAATTGAAGTTTACTTTTAAAAATTACCTTTTCATTATTTCATTGTACCCCTTGAATAAAAATAGATACTTTTTACTATTTTTACAACTTTACTATTTATTATTATTATTAATAAGATTTAATAAATAAAATACAATAACACGCACACTACTCATCTAACACGCAACTGCCACTAAATAGTCAACAAGGAAGGGGACAGGAAAGGCGGGAGAGCAACACGCACACAACATTGTAAGGATACACATTAGATACCGCTGCTATATATATAATTGTACTTATAATGTAGACTTGACTTAATGGGGACATGGGTAATTACCATTTTCCTGTGGGACAGTACGGAGTATTTATTAAAACCGACATACCTACGCAAGTTGAGAAGGTGAAAACTACAAACAAAATATAAAATAGCTTTATATTTTCAACTCGTCTAAAAAAAATAAACAAATGGTAGTATTTTCAGCAACAGAAGCTGTATCGCTTTGCATGTGTTGTGTGTCCTATTAGTTTCATTTTAAAAAGATTAATACAAAAATACATTCGTTCATTTCTTAAGCCAATACCCTAATGGTTTAGGGTTCGGACTGCGAAACTTGACGTCACAGGATCGTGCCTGTAATTCGACTATTGTCGTGAACTACATCCGAGCACAAGCTTTTAAGCTTTTGGAGTGGTTAACAGGAATATTAGTAATGTTCCTGCTAGTATTCTTAAAAAAATAACATGTTTTTTTATTTTAAAATAACAGATTTATTAATCTTAGGAGTCACGTCACGTTCTGAATTAAAAACATATTTTAATGTTAATTAGAGTCGCAATGACCTACCTGGTTCGGTCACTATAAATTATTGTAAAATGAATTGTTTATTATGTAGAGATGATTTTGGTACTTTTCCATGATCGTCTCATGTATGCACTTTTATATTTGCATAATTATTAATTAATTAATGATAAAAACAGAAGAAGTATAAAAGTGTTCCCGTTTAAACTCATATTACAATAATAACATGGCGCTAAAAGAAGATACTAGACTAAAATTTGACAAAATAACCAATACGGTTAATAGAAAGTATAAGTAAGTGGTAGTATTGTAGTGGTTGGTGGAGGGTATCTATCTAGTGGCAGTGTTAGTTTGCTTGTGCGCGCTACTGAAAGAAGGCGGGCGGTGCTCTTCAAAAATCTAAGTAATATACCCCATTTTTATATTTTGCATGCGGATCTAACTGCAAATTAACTTACTTTCCTTCAAAATAACGAATGTAGTTTTTTTTTTCATTTTGTTCTATTTATTTTAGGCTTTGAAGTGATTTTTAATTTGACAGAGTGAAACTTATCCGCGTGTTCTTGTGCTAATATGCATGATGCAATACAGTATAGCGGGTGCCCAAATAACACTCTGAAGGCACTATGGTGCATCGAAAGCCTGTAATTGATCCACATACTGCACGTGCACAAAGTTTGCCAGAAAGCCTTAAAGAGTGTAACTTTGACCTTTGTACTACACCGTCAAATCCTCGAAGATAAGATGAGAACCATTTCTGAGGTAAAGATGAATTATAAAAGAGAAGAGCTAGCAGAATATCATGGTCAACAGCGATAAATGCGTTAGACAAATCTATTAAGATAAGAACTGTCAGTTTCGTCGTCGTCGTCGTCGTCGTCCCAGCCTAACACTAGTCCACTGCTAAACATAGGCCTCCCCTATTGGTTGGTAGAAGATAGACATTAACCCAGGATATAATATTCTAAAATTACATTCCTATCATTATGATCAAAATAAGCACATCATCACATCATCAGTGGACCCCCATTTTACATGATAAATAATTTTAAGTTAGCGGATTTGTTTTCGTAAACAATATCTACTTTTATATAGCCTAAGGTCTCAATGACGTCCCCCGTATAAGATTTTATAATTATTTTTTTGTTTATTCTTGGTATATTTTTAAAATTCTTAAAGTAAAAAGTTTTTGACACAGCCGAAATATTACTGCCTGTATCTATTTCAAATTTGCACATAATATTTTCAACTTTTAGAATAGCGCTATAGGGTCTATCGCCGTCGTTACTAACAATTTTATAAAAGTGGTCGTCACCGTTCGACTCATTATCGGAATCGTTCATAATAAAAAACTGACCTTTAGACTTGTGATTTTTCTTCGGAATGCCACTAGCGCCCGCCACATACTAACCGCACATAACTTTGAGATGTCCTTTTTCTCCCCATGAATCACATGTGTAATACTTATAACGACACTTGCCCTCGGCATGCGGGCCCTTACCGCACCGCCGACACGTGTTGCGCGCGAGCAAGCCTGCGCCGCCGGCGCCGTGCCGCTGCCGCGCCGCGCTTACCCGATGCAAGCCGTCGTCTCTGAGCCGCGCGCCGTCGGAGCCGCCTGCGCCGAGCGCAGGCGCGGAAGCGCACGCCACACCTGCGTGCCGTTCCGCTGCCTCCAGTGCCAGCGCCAGTTCCACGGCACGCGCATAATCTATGTTTCTCTCCGCAAACAGCCGCGACCGCATCTCCTCACTGCATAGCCCCGATACAAACTGGTCACGAATGTTGACTTCCAAGGTCGCGTTAAAGTTACAGCTTTTGGCAAGATGCTTTAAACTTTGTAAATATGAGCTAATGCTTTCGCCATCTTGTTGCTTTCTTTGTCTGAAGAGATGTCGCTATGCTATTTCCGATCTCTCGGGTTCCAAATGTTCCCTGACTAGTTGAACCAATTCATCGAGTAAGTAAAACCTACTTATCCTACTCACATCATCGCAGTCCACTGATTTGGATTTTATAGACAGAAATATTGATTGCATGTCATCTTCATTCACATAGGATAAAGTAATGGAATTATTAGACTAAGAAGGCATGGAAGTTATCATTAAAATAGTATTTTTACTAGAACTATCAGATACTATTTGAGCAGACAAGAAAAATCGTCTTTTAAATCGTCACGAGAAAAACATGTATAACTAGAGTCTACACAGGGTTTTCCATAACCGAGTGTTGAGAAACTGAGTTGAGAAATCATATATCAGCCGAAGACGAACAGAGCACTTGCTCATGGAAATATCGGCGTTTAGCTGCTCTCACCATCCGATTGCATCGATTTTTGCAGGCTTATAGGCTTGCTACTTATCATCACTGCGATTCCTGTTGAAAGCTCGAAATGCCATGTCTCGCTTTGCCATAGCGATTCTTACTTCCACTATTATCCATGGAACAGAAGGGCGTCCTAGTCTCGCAACACGCACAAGAAAGTTTATCAGAAAGCCTTATCAAATTACAGTTTAGGATATTAACTTTATCGTCAACTGTGGGCGCTGTAAAACGAGCAAAACTTCGAATGGGAAAAGACACTGGTAAAGGCTTTGGAGACTTTAATTTATATGAAAGGTTAGATCTCTTTATATAAACGGAAAAGCAGATCATGCTGTGAAAGTCCAGAATCAGAAAGTTGTCAATAATTGACAACATGCTTATTTAAGAAGACAGTAATAAGGTCAATACAGGTGTCTGAAGAGTCAATATTATGGTGCGTAGCATATAGAGGCAGAATAGTGAAATTGTGCGACTCCATGATCGACTTTCATTTGTGTAATTTGAAAGAAACCTTTAAGAGGTCGGTGTTAAAGTTTCCTATGACAATGTAATGTGTGTAAGCAAAACAGAATGTCATCAAATTATCTTCCAAATCGGAGAAGTAGTCCACTTGAGGTGGACAATAGATGAATTCGATGAACAATTTAACACTCTTGACATTAACTTCAACAATTAAGTATTCCATTGAACCTGTGTGTAAGGAGGGGGATGCATCTAAAACTTTAGAAGGTAATTCACTGCGCAAATAAATAACGACACCCCCGCCTCTTATACCAGTATGATCATTACGGAGTAAAATAAATGCTGGAAGACTGTGAGACGTGGAAGTAAGTTATGGTTTAAGCCAGCTTTCAGATGTGAGTATAGCATGAGTAGCGGATGTAGAAAAAGTAGCTCCGTGTGATGATGAGGTATGCTTTACGCATTTAAATGATGAAAGTGAACAGTTTGAAGATTTTTGAAATTTATTACTAATTAGTGAACGTTACGTGACTGGTTCGTCTGAGGCATACACAAGCGAAAGAGAATAAGAGCTGTTGCAAGTAGTATAGAAAGATTAATTATCTGACATTAAACTACAAAAAGATGTTTATTAATAATATAGAAATCAAAGTATATAACAAGAACTACAAATAATATGTATGTATATCTTCATTCAGCTCCCTCCGGCCGACCTTAACGTCCGAGGGACTACCACCAATTCAACCTGGAAGAAGAGTCTTTGTATAATCGAAACTTACAAGCAAATAGGGTTTGGCTTCAAATACGAAGAGAAACGACAGACATTTAGATATAAAGCTGCTTCTCAGTAGCGATTAACGAAATTGTCTGGATTTAGCTCCGGACGTTGCAGCATGACATTTAAGACGATTGCCCCTATCCTTAGTTACCAAGGATATTGAAGAGACTGTATTATTATATTATCATTTTGTATTTATATATATATATATATATATATGAAGTATGTGTTTAAAATAGATTATATAAAATAAAATAAAGCATTCATTGTTTACGTTCATACTATTAATGTGAAACACATAATAGTCTGTGGTCAAGCAGAAATACGTGGTAGAGATTGTTGCTAAAGAATTTTAAAATGTTGCCAACAAATAATTACTGACAAATTGACTGAATGAGCTGTGAATTTTGTGTGGTTTTAAATGTTCTTTCTTCAATAAGCGTTTGCACGATAAAAAATAAAACTGACAATCAATAATTTGTAAGATAAATGACATAAATACGTATATTTACGAGAATGGTACTACATATTTGTACATACAAACATACATACATAACATCACGACTGTATCCCATAAGGGGTAGTCAGAGACTGAGCACTCACTGCAAAAACAGATGACTGCCACAATCCACTGTTTCACCAAAACAATATAAAGCACTTGGTGTGATAGGTGGTGAACCCATCGCCACCATGCGCTGTTGGGTGCACAGTGCAGTTTAATTCCTTACTCGCATTTTACGAGATCCATTGGATGAGATGGAGTGGTAGTATTCTTTTAACGAGCCGCCACCATGTAAATGAATATGATATACATTTAAACAAATACAATATCGATTCTTAATAAAATTTATGGATATATTCTTTCGTGAATTATATTAATATTGTTTAATCAGCAACGTTACAAAAAACTTGTTTCCGAACCTATTTTACTATCAAAATGAAAATTTTATCAAACGACATTGTAGTACGGGCGGTAGAAAAAATAATTTCTCAATATCTATCTAAATTTTATCTCAGATTTACAATAATTTTGAATATTACCTAACCCTTCGGTTTTACACGACTACGGCAAAGCCAAAAGGAAGGGTCACATTTTTTTTTATTTGATAAAGTGATGAAACATGTTTAGCAGTCTATGTATGTTTGTATTTACGGATGTTCCACCGTAGCGCCTAAACTACTTTTTTTTTTTATTGTATAAAGTGACGAAACGAGCAAAACGTTCACCTGATGGTAAGTGCAACGTCCGCCCACAGCTAATTGCTGTGTCACCCAGAATATTTCTGTGTGACACCACACTGCGCTCGTCACCCTGAGACATCAGTTCTTAAGTCTCAAATGCCCAGTGATTACGCTAGCTCACAGTGCCCTTCAAACCGAAACACAGTAATGCTTGCACACTACTGCTTCACGGCAGAATAACTGGCCCTGGGGTGGTACCTACCTAGACGGATTCCTGCATAGGAATCCTACCACCAGTAAAAACTACTCATCCGCTTTTCATGAATGAGGTGTCAATCGTCCTCGTCGTAATTCCTTATTATGGTACTAAACTACGTACTAACCTAAACTACATTATATAAGAACAAAATTAATATGACGGATATTACATCCAAGAAGTGGGGGTCTCTGAAATATTTTTTTGCTATCGTATCGAGTGGGTATGCAGTTTGTTAGCGGCTTAAGAGAATCCATCACATCGTGGATGTCGTGAAATTCAACAGAGGGAAAATTTAAGCCAGAAGATGGGCAGCAGCATCTTCCTGGATCATCTGAATAAATAAACTGCGGTTGCCAACAACCTGCCAAGCGTGGCGTCTTTGGCAAAATCACCTCAAAATGAGAGCTACAATTTTTTTTAGCAATTTATGGGGAGGCCGATGTCCAGCAGTGGACTAGTGATAGGCTAAAATGAGTAATAATTTTACTGGTGGTAGGGTTCCTATGCAGAATCCGTCTGGGTAGGCACCATCCCAGGGCCAGTTATTCTGCCATGAAGCAGTAGTGTGCAAACATTGCCGTGTTTCGGTTTGAAGGGCACTGTGAGCTAGCGTAATCACTGGGCATATGAGACTTAAGAACTGATGTCTCAGGGTGACGCGCGCAGTGTGGTGTCACATAGAAATGTTCTGGGTGACACAGCATTTGTTATGGGCAGACGTTGCACTTACCATCAGGTGAACGTTTTGCTTCATCACTGTACATAATAAAAAAAATGATGCTGTGACGAGTGTGCTGTCAAAAGAAAGAGAATAAAATACTGAATTCTCAAATATAAATATACGAGTAGTACAATTATAAATTTAAAATGTACCTATTATCGGTATTCTTTCTAGAAACGCACGGCTTTTTGTGGTTTGACCATCATTCTTTTCGTACTCGAAGCATTCTTTTCTCATTAGATTTTTTTTAGTTAGTAATCTAGTTTGTTATCGTAAATAAATAAATTTAGTGCCTAAAATTTTAGCCCTTCAAAAATTTCATGAACATAATTAATAAATAAACAATTTTTTTTTGTTTATTATGCATATATGGTTATTATTTTAGCAGTCTAGTATCTTATCACTCATGGTACGAGTATTATATCAGTATTCTTTTTGCTGTCGCATCAAAGGTTATAACTAAAAATTGTATAGCAGAAGAAAAAGTTTAAAAAACTGTAACCCATCTAGGGAAAAAAGGGGTAGCTACTCGCCAGATCGGATGGTCTGATCTGGGGAGGACGTTTCCTCCTACCAGTTATCTTCAGATGTTTTGTATATAGTTCGCTTTTCAGATATATAGCGCGATAACGGACGTATGATATATTTCTCGAGCTTCTCCTGTGGCGACATAGATGTTGCTACATCACTCCCCCGCTGAGTCTGGCAGGCGTAGTTAGCGTCGATATCTTGTGATGTCAGGCGATGAGGTGCAGTCTGGCGTTGCGGTGAACCTGTGTCCAGATCTTTAGTGCGCCGATACGTATGGAGACAGGTGTTGATGCCGCAGGAGTCAGCCTGAGGGGACGCCGTAGATGATCCTTAGTAGCTGAGAGACTAGGCGATGTGCCGACAGTAGTCTGGTGCTATGATTGCGATGGCTGCCGATGACGTTGTTGCTGTGGTTCGGATGGCATTCAGCTTTGCTACAAAAGGGGGATTTTGCCGTAGTTGCCATGCTTGGCAGGCGGGCTGGTAACTGCAGTTTATTTATTCAGATGTTCCAGAAACATGCTGCTCCCTATCCTCTGGTTTAAATTTTCTCTCTGTCGACTTTTACGACACCCACGGCATGATATGGGATGGTAGATTCTCCACCCCACGGCGATAATTCTAAAGGCCATGCAAATATTTATCCAGTGCCGGAATCGAAACCGCGACACACAGTAGTAGAAAATCCCTTAGCCTCTGCGCCCACCGAGCTGTAATTTCAACTTACTGATGTAAGTCTTATGCCATAAGATAGGAAAAATAAACAGATGCATTATCAGAAACACGAACACAATCACTAAATATGAAGACTCAGAAACGAATAATAATGTAATTATTTTAAAAACTAGCTGTGCCCCCGCGGTTTCACCTACCGTTTAATTTAAAATAAATCGCTGCTGAGGGTCGAGATGTTATCGCCTATAATCTTCCTCAATAATGGAGCTATCAAATGAATATTAACAATCATTTTCGAAATCCGATTAGTAGTTCCATCGAATAGCGCGTTCATACAAAATAACAGACTCTTCAGCTTAAAAATAAGGTAAAGTAACAGCCTTTAAATGTCCCACTGCTGAGCACAGGCCTCCTCTCATTTCTGAGAGGGTTTTGGAGCGGGGAATAGTCCGCCACGCTGCTCCAATGCGGGTTGGCGGATATCACATGTCCTCGAAATATTTATATTTCTCGGATATGCAGGTTTCCTCACGATGTTTTCCTTCACCGCTGAGCACGTGGTAAATCAGCACTTAAAATTTTAGAACAATTTTAGAGGTGCTGGCACCGGGGATCGAACCCAGCTTACTCGTATACTATGAAATTAAAAGCGAGCACCCGGCCCCTGAGCTACCATGGCTCGTGTTTATTATAATATAATATATATTATAATATAATGATATATATATAATTTTATTTTCTTCTTATACGCTAAGACTTATATGAATGTATGTCAAGCAGTTTGCATGCTGTCTTCAAGTTTACCGGGTCATGAGTTCAACTAGCAAGTCGAATGGAGCTTGTCTGATCTTTTTTTTCAATAAAATTAAGGTCTATGACCAGACAGCGTATAATAGAAAGTGAAATAACAGGCAACGTATATCCGCATACTAACAACTCGTTTAGTCTTATATTACGTAATTTTATCTGCTTCATTTTATTTTCTTATCAAAAGAGTGTAGCGAAACATATAAAGAATTTTCTGTGATGTATATATATATGAAAGTATAATTTTCAAGTTTCATGTTAAAAATCGGTGTATTAGAAGTTTATCCACGTCAAAAGACGCATATATATATACATATATTCACTGTAATATACTCGTTGTAGGATTTCTACGCAGGAATCCATCTAGGTTGGTATCACAGCAGTGCCACAAAGAAATGCTCTTGGTTACGCAGCATGTGATATGGGCAGTGTACTTACCATCAGGTGAACGTACTCATAATGGCTTACCATTGCGCCAGCAGTGGTTGTGGAGCCATTGGTATTTCATAACCATTTGGAGCATTATTGGTATTTCATAATATTTTTTTAGATATAATGTGTAATGAATATGTGTGTAAATTTCGCACATAATGTGCTTAGGTGTTTGCTTATAATAAAGTCGTGGATCCTTGGTAAGTTATTTTGGTATTAAGACGTAATATGTTAGTGTACATAATACATTCGTCGCTTATGCATTTAAGGAATTTTTATATCATTTTAAATGTACGGATTTCTACAAGATTCGTTACGAACAGCACGTCCTGTGGCTGCTATTGCCTATCTAAATATATTACTTCCACGACATATATTCCACTACGACCACGCGTCCGTCCAATTACATGATAACATCAGTAAATATAGTTTTAAATATATTTTCCCACGATTAAATTTAAACAATATGAAGTATACAAGGAAGCCACTAACATAACAACACAAAACAAAAAAACAATGCGATGTTAGTTTGTTAATTAGTACAAAGAAGACTTTAAACAATTTAAAAACCTAGACCCTAACAAGTTCATCAATATGCATCTAAATATGCACTGTAATTCTAAATATTCAAATTACTGATAAGGAAAATTAAAATTTAAAACAAATTATTTTGTTTCCTTGTCTCGTCATCATATAAGTAATGCTGCAGCCTTATTTCTGCTATTATACGCCGGTGCGTATGGTAGTATGGAATTTCCCCGGTCGATTTGACTTATTTACCTGTTAGATAATATATGGTGAAGTTTTTGCTGTTAGCCTTCTCCGTCGCGTGGTCGAAATCAACCACGAGGACAACATACATGACGCTTTTAAAATACGAAATACGCCTTCTCTAATTAAATAAAACGTCCATTCCGTACAAACATTTTACGAAGTCTAAGATTTGGCGATTATTCTCAATTACCGCAGTATTTAGGACAGACGTGAAGATCTTAAAATGAATTTGAATATCACGAAGATACCATTCATATTATTGTTGGATAGACGAGCAAAACGTTGACTTAATTTCAAGTGCGTACGCCCGTAACAAATGCTGGGTCGTCGAGAACAATTCCGCGTGTCCTCGTACTATTCTTTATAAATTTATTAATAATGGATGTTAGACTAAGATAAAAAAAATATTAACAAAAAAGTTCAGAGTTACTTTCGCCTGCTTCTTCCTCTCGACTTTTTCGACACACATGGGATGAGATGTAGTGGTAGATTACCTTAGGCCATCACACGGCAGTATACAGTATTTAGCCGCATTAGCCAGTAGCAGTCACGGCCAGCCTCTTAGCGACTCGGGTGCTGGGTGCTCGACTTAAATTTTCTAGTAGCGAGTGACCGTTATTTGATCTTCGGTATCAATAACTCTAAAAATATTTACACAGCAGAATTGGTGGTGGATTCCTATGCAGGAATCCGTCTAGGTTGGTACCAGGTACCAGGTACAGTACCCCAGGGTCAGTTATTTTGCCGTGAAGCAGTAGTGTGCAAGCATTACTGTGTTTCGGTTTGTAGGGCACTGTGAGCTAGCGTAATCACTGGGCATTTGAGACTTAAGAACTGATGTCTCAAGGTGACGGGCGCAGTGTGGTGTCACACAGAAATATTCTCGGTGACACAGCATTTGTTGTGGGCGGACGTGCACTTACCATCAGGTGAACGTTTTGCTCGTTTCGTCATTTTATACAATAAAAAAAAATAAAACCCGATCGGTTAATTATTATCTGAAGCTTGTCTCTAGCACGTTTCATTAAAATGTCAAGAATAACAAAACTGAAATGACCTAAATGAAAATTTTAAAATTCTCATTTCTTTGTCAGTAACACCGGTAAAGTACCCTAGGTTAAAAAAAAAACAGGATGTTTTGTTCACCATGCAATCATGTTTGACAAAGGTATCAACGAAACTACCACTTCATCACGTCGTTTGAGTGTTGTGAGGGACAAGAAAGAGATACAAATACGTCGTTCTAAGAACATTTAATTCTTAGAACGCTGTATTTGACAATGAAAATACCGTTGGAAGTAATGAAAAATAAAATTTATTTTAATTTACCGTCTTAAAAATTGAGAATTACTAGTTTCCACGCTTTAATTTACGGTAGCCAACTTTAAAAGTTACAAAACGAAATGGTACCTTACTCAAATATTTGCCTTAATATGTGTATAAATAGAAGAGCATAGTGAATTAATAATAAGGGTATTTTATATCTCAATTTTTAATACCTTGACAAAAACTTAGCCTAGATAACTTTATAATAAGAACATAGACTAGATAAATAATATAAAATAGACCTGTTTTGTTACTTAAGCATTCGGTTTTTTGTGAGTTCTTTAAATATTGCTCTTTACGATCTATGTCAAAGGTGAAGGTTAAAATATCACACGTGTAGCCCGTGATATGAAGGAAATATTGTATTTTAAGTAAACTTACAATATATAATCGGTATAATTTACATCGCCAAATTTTTTACCCAAGATATCTTAATACCCTACGACGTTGACGACCGCGTGGCTTAGCGTAGCATGTTACCTGACTATTGCGTTCCTGCCCACTACACTGATAAGTACTACATTTCTGACCACTAAACTTCTGACTAATACTGTGGTACTATACTGTCACCTGTACAGATGGTAAATTCTGTCAGTATTCGGTAGTCGTCGCCGTCATATAAAATTGACGAAGAGAACGTTTAAGGTATATAAATAATATGTAGTTTAAATGAATATATACTCTGTTAAAGTACTCATGCGATGGCCTAATACTTTTAAGTTTGTTTTTGACCTCTTAGAACCTATAAAAAATATTTAGCAGAATATTACATCAACGACAAGCACATAATATATAAAACTATCACCAATCTAAACAATTTAAGTTTGGTTAACTTTTAGCCCAGTGATCATATTAGTTACTGTGATTTTGGCTACCTCAACACATTTAGTCAGCTTGGTACGCATTGCCAGAGTGATTAGTTTTTGTGCTAAAGGTCGTGGGTTTGATATAGGGTGTTTGTGCCTGTTCAATTTATGTTTATAAAATGTACCCACGATGCTGGCGAAATCTTCATTTTGTGCAGAGCTTTTTCTAAGAATCAGCATTTATCTAAACGTGTTGGATGTTCTTTTAGATAATGAGTGCATTTAGGTTGACTGGTAGAGAATGCCTCAGGCATTACGTCCGCCTGTATAAATCTTGTATGTAAAGTTACATTAATTAATAATTACATTGAAACCTCAGCAATCATGTCAATTACACTTTCTGCAAATAAATCAATATTTGAAAACTGGTCGTAATGACATAAGATTTTGTTATGTGATACATAAGGCCACAATTAATAAATGCATACTTAAAAAAAATATGTTTGATACATTTAAGGTGCTAACGAATTAATGTCCTCAATCATGAAAATATGATCCACTTTGAATTTGATCTACTCTCACTAAGTTAAATGCGACAAAATACTTTACATATGTCCCATAGAGTTGGTATTAGATAAAATATTAACAAATCGTATTCACCTCGCGAAAAGTCAATTCATATTGAAGATCAGAGCTTTGTTGCTAAATAATGCAAATTTTTATGCGTAGAGCTATTTCGGAGTCAAGCCGGGAGTATATAAGAAGAGGCTAGTTAATTTAACAACACAGTCACACACAGTCTGTTAACTTTGAAACACTAAACATGGTGAGTGAGGATATACGTTATTGCAACATACATTCGAACTTTTAGATGAGCGATAGCGTAATGACCATTCGTGCATAAAGTTTAAAGGGCATTTCTCTTAAGCAACCAAATTATTTTTTGTAACGCTATTTTTGATTTCATCATAATTACCGCGACTCGTCATGGGTTCGAATCCCAGTGACGCAGTGTACATGACACGAATCATTGGTTTACAGACCGGACAACCAATAATGTGTGAGTGCCTGTGTTCCTGCTGATACTTAAGGATATTATTATCAATCTTTTTTTTTTAATTTGTCTAAAAAATTTTCGATTTCTTTAAAACCACTTTGCTAATATATAAAGATTTTAATAATTTTTAACATGTGATTTAATTCCCGGTTCCAGCCCTCTTAGAAATGAAAGGAGGCCTGTATTTAGCAGTGGGACATTTATAGGCTGTTCTTGTGTGTACATTACTTTTTCCGATCTAAATTGAGGATTTTTTCTTTATCGCAGAGAACTTTCGTAGCTATTCTTGCCTTCGTGGCTGTCGCCGCCGCTGATGTTAGGTCTCCTGAGGCTGACGCCCAGATTGTGAAGCAAACCGCTGATGTATTCCCCGACAAATACGAGTATTCCTACGAAACCAGCAACGGCATCAGTGCATACGAGATTGGAAGTTTGAAGAACGTTGGCCCTGTAAGTATTAATTTATTTATTGCTCGTTATAACCCATGTTGCGTGATGCAATACAGTTAACTTTTTTTTTATTTCATAAAGTTACGAAACGAGCAAAACGTTCATCTGATGGTAAGTGCGACGTCTGCCCATAACAAATGCTGTTTCACCCAGAACATTTCTGTGTGACACCACACTGCGCCCGTCACCCAGAGACATCAGTTCTTAACTCTCATATGCCCAGTGATTACGCTAGCTCTCAGTGCTTCACGGCAGAATAACTGGCCCTAGGGTGGTATCTACCTAGATCTTACCATCATTATATATATAGTTACGTTAAAATTGCAATACTGAAAGATACGTGTTTTTAACTTATTGCGTTATTAAAATACTTACTGTTATTACGTATAAGTGACTATGGTTTACTTGATTTTTCAATATTATTTTATACAATTTTACTTAGTACTTGTGCATCTGGAACGATATAGTTTAACAAAGCATGATGATTAAGACTGTCCCGGAGCATTGATATGTGAATACTTTGTTTGAATAGATTCCATTTTGACGACCGCGTAGCCTGGGTTCGAATCCCAGTCCAGAGCCAACATTTGTGCAAAACATAACTTGTTGGTTTTCATCTCTGATTGTGTTGTGACGTTGTTATTTTATGTGAAATTAATATCTGTAAAAGGCAACCACAATACATGAGAAACTCTGGTAGAGTGCATCCTTTAAAAAAATAACGTTAATTGTTAAGAAAATCTAATTGATTTTTATTTACTTGCTATCACGTAATATTTACGATTGGGTTTCTTTTGATATTAGCTCAAGTCGTATAACACAGTAACAAGCATTGATTAAAACTAAAGACCTTGGTATTTCCCACAAGGTCACATACGTTTAACTATTAGAGTGGATTTAAAATTAATTCCGATGAACTCAGCGATCTCATCAATATTTAGTTTACATGTTTCATATAAAATGTTGAAATAATTGAATATTTCCAAATGGTGTAACACAATCTACATAAATGGTTAATAAAATTTAGAGTATGTTGAATAAGTTTTAATAAATAGATACATAATAATTTTTTAAATTTTCATTTTCATTTCAAATGTTTGCTCGTTTCGCAGGAGGAAATAGCTCTTCAAGTCCAGGGTGGTAACCAACATGTCGCTCCCGATGGTAATCTCTACAGACTTACCTACGTTGCCGACGAAAACGGATACAGACCCGTGGTAAGACTATTTGTTTATAGTATGGTTATCAGTAATCCATATTCGGATGATATTGAGGAACCATTTGTTCTTAATTGACTTAATATTTTTTTATTGATTGCTGTTGGATAATGAAAAGATTACAGGCTAAACTTTACAAGTGAACCACTTTTAAAGAGTAGTTAAATTCGACAAAGTAAACCAAGCAATATTTCGCATTTAACTAAGTATTAATGATGTTTTAATTTGTTCCAGGGTGACCACCTTCCCGTCCCTCCCCCAACCCCAGCAATCCCGGATTACATCCTCAGGTCCATCGAGTACAACAGACTCAACGCCAAGCCTGAAGCATAAAAGCTTTAAGTAAAATGATTAGATAATAAGTTGACTACACCACTAAAGTCTCAAGATAGCAGTACACTGCCTATAAAAAATATCTCTAGTCGCTTGATAATAGGACAATAAACAGTTTCACAAAGTTTTCTTTATTTTATTTACTGCCATTCTTAACATTTTTTAACGATAATAAGTGCCGAGACGAACAAGTCGTCAACCTGTTGAAAGTGCCACGCCAGCCCAAAGCAGTGTCACTAGAATTTGGAAGTACAAAGGATGTGGCACCACACTGCTCTCGTCACCCTGCGACTTCAGTTATTAAGTTTTATATACCCATACTTCTGCTTGGTGTAAGAATAACTGGCACTGTATTGGTACCTATCTAAACGGACTCCTTCATAGTACTCGTAGCTGTAGTAACAGTAACTGTTTAAGTAAATTTATTTAAGTAAGTTTATTTTACATTAGTTCACTATTCGGTAGTTTACTAAACAGAAAAATTAACTAATTTGTTAAGTGCGATAGTGGGAAAACACTAACAATTATACAAATACCTGAGAGCGTAACAATATTTTCGAGTCACAACAATTACTGGGGCCGTTTAAAGTTCTGCGTATGACATGAGAGCGCTTTAGGGAGGAATAAAACAAATGCAATTGTATTGTTTTTTTAATATTTGTCACCACACGAGCAGCTTAACAAACAACTCATAAGTCCTACATCTCGCTATTGAAGTTTTATTGATCCTTAATTAAATTAAAAAGATCTAAAAGTAATTGGTAGGAAGAGACGTTCTACCCAGACCGGACCATCCAATGACGAGTACCTACCCTTTTCCCCTGGCGACTAATCCGTTAGTTTCTGAGATACTATTTGAATTATCATAAATGCATAGAACAAATGCAGAGAGTCGGGATGGTAATAAGTGAGGGAGTACCAATACGATGCTGCAGTGGTTAATCTATTGGCTTAAATGCATATGTATAAGGGTTGTGGGTTCGCCGCATAGAACATATATATTTTGACCTACATAGTTGTGTCGGGTCCAGGGTGTTTGTGTATGTGCAATTTATGTCTGTAATCGTAGATGAATGAGAAGAAATCCTAGGTGGCAATGTTTTTGTCTGTGTTTGTAATTCGCTTTGGTGTACCTCGGTTCAACGTTAAGCCTCGTATGCATACTTAAGTACGATAGCGAACTTGTATTTAACGATATAGATATTAAACTTGTATATCTCATTCCTTAGTAACATAGTAAATTATGATAATCGAAACCTTTAGTTTCTGTCTCGGAGTATGTATTTCGTACTTACATTCTCGAGATACGAGTACATGCTCCCATTGTTTGGAAATCCCTGTTAATGCTAACTAGTGCGTGACTGTTTAGTTGGATGCCTAATTAATTAATTTATGCATGGCATGTTAGTCGATTTTCTTTGACCAACTTCTTTCTACCACCCCAGGGCTAGTGATTCTGCCGCGAAGTAGTAGAGTGCAAACAATACTGTGTTTCAGCTTCGAAGCGCACTGAGAGCTAGTGTAATTACTGGGCATATGAGACTTAAGAACCGATATAGGGGGACAGGCGCATACGTTGACCGTTACACTTACAATAAGGTGTACGTTTTGTCTGTCTCGACACTTTCTACTTTAACAAATTCGCACAGGTCATAGCACTGCCACTGCCTTAATCAAAGTTACTGATGACATTAGACGAGGTATGGAGGAAAGAAAGATAACAGTGGTAGTGCTAGTTGACTTTTCTAACGCTTTTAACACAGTCGATCATGACATCCTCCTTTCCATCCTATCCCATCTTAATTTCGCACCTAATGTCTTAGAATGGTTTGCATCTTATCTTCGCGGGCGCCAGCAATCAGTTCATGTGGGACAAAAAAACTCAGCTTGGGTTGATATCATAACTGGCGTACCGCAAGGCGGAATTCTCTCTCCCATAATTTTCTCTGTTTTTATAAACTTAATCACCTCTAATTTCGACTGCTTGTACCATCTGTATGCGGACGATCTACAGCTATATGTGCAGTCTGAAATTGACGATCTTCATAACGAGATCAATCATTTAAACAAGAATCTAAATGCTATCAAAGATTGGTCATCTCGTTATGGAGTGACTGTCAATCCACTGAAATGCCAAGCTATCCTAGTAGGTAGTTCGAGGATGTTGGATAAGGTTGACTATTCAGGCTTACCTACTTTACGCTATAATGATACTCTTATCCCATTTAGTAAATCTGTGAAAAATCTTGGTCTAATCATCGACAGCACTTTGAACTGGAAAGTTCAGGTTACCGACATTAGTCGGAAAGTCATTGCTACCTTACGTTCACTTTATCGTCTGAAACATTTTCTCCCTAGTTAGATCTAAGCTCATGCTTGTCCAAACGCTTATATTACCCATTTTTGACTACGCAGATGTGTGTTACCCAGACCTATCCCAAGATCTTCTTAACAAGCTGGAACGCCTGCATAACAACTGTATAAGATTTATTTTTGGTCTGCGAAAGTTTGAACACGTTTCTCAATTCAGGTCTCAGCTTAATTGGCTTACCATTCGACAAAGGCGTAATTCCAGGATGCTGCTTGTTCTTTTTTCTATTTTAAATGATCCATCTTCACCTTTATATCTCAAAGAAAAATTTCAGTATCTCTCTTCTTCACATGATAGGGTACTTCGTTCATCTTCTAATAATAAGATTTGCATTCCTACACATTTCACCGGGTTCTTCAGGAACTCCTTTACTGTTAGGGCTGCACTTCTTTGGAACTCCTTGCCCGATGACATCAGGAAAACTCCCAATAAATACTCCTTTAAGAAGTTGGTTCGTGATTATTTAGTTAAGAATCATGAAAACATAAATTATTAGTACATAGGTCAATACTTGTAGCATTTATTTTATGTATATGTGTATGTATGATATGTATGTATATATGTATATGTATATGTATGTATGTTTTATGTATAATTATACGTCATATTATATTATATGTGTACAATAAAACTATATGTTTATTACTATTTCATATTTTTAATTAGTATATATGTATTATCCTTATTTTTTTTGTCTTCTCGTTTGTCTTTATTGCTGCACCACATCAAACTCTCACCACTCCATGGGTTGACTGGGAGAAAATGCCTACAGGCATTAAGTCCGCCCTTTGTAACCTTTTATTTGTAAAGGAAGCAATAAAGGTTTAAATAAATAAATAAATAAATAAATTGTACTGTGCAATTAAGATTAAACAGTAATAAATATTCTTTTAAAATATTGGTATGTGATAATACCAATCTCTACCTTTAGTTAAATATATTACTTTTAAACAAATTGCAACTGATTTATTCGACTGCATATTTCTTATACTTAGTTATGTTTATTGTGTTTTGTATGTATTTTGTATATCTTATTGTATTATACTATTTTATATTAAATTTAGGTGTTTATTTTATATTATATGTAATTATAATTTTTTGTAGTGTATTTTATTGGTACGTTACGTGTCTATTTTATTTTATTTATATTGTATGTTAATTTTGATTTAATTTAAGATATATGGTTATAGTTGGCACCTGCCACACATTTTGCACCATCAGCCATAGTTGTCTGACAAAGAATGCCTTACGGCATTTAGTCCGCCCATTGTAACCTTTTTTTAGGTATCAATAAAGTATAAATAAATAAATAAATCCGTCAATAAACCGAAAACAAAAAAAGAATGCCGGCTTGATTATTAATCTATAAAAATTATAAAACATATTAATCCGACTGTGATTTGTAAAAAGATAATATAATATAATAAATATTAAACATAGTTTTTTTTATTTGATAAAAGTGACGGAACGGAGCTAAATGTTCACCTGATGGTAAGTGCAACGTCTGCCCATAACAAATGCTGTGTCACCCAGAAAATTTCAGTGTGACACCACAATGCGCCCGTCACCCTGAGACATCAGTTCTTAAGTCTCATATGCCCAGTGATTACGCTAGCTCTCAGTGCCCTTCAAACCGAAACACAGTAATGTTTGCACACTACAGCTTCATGGCAGAATAACTGGCCCTTGGGTGGTATCTACCTAGACGGATTCCTGCATAAGAATCCTACCACCAGTGTTTCCTACTTAAAATCAATTTTTTAAATATTTTTTTTAAGTTTTAACATTTTTTTTAAAGAGGATAACCAATTTTAGGCGTCAAACGTCTTTCTGTGATTTTCTGACGTGTTATCCAATTTAAATACTCTAAACAGGTGCCGCTAAAATTTCATTTATATTAATTTCCGTTCTTTCCATTTTCTTACTATTTTTTATTGAGGTTTGACTTAGTAACGAATACCGACTTTTCAATATTATTTGTTTATGTCTTATACCAACGTGTAGGCTTCGTCGGGAAATAAAACACTTGGTATGAAAGTCAAAAGTACTATTTTAATATTACTATTGACTATATATATGGTAGAGCCGTGGTAGCTCAGGGGCTAGGCGCTCGCTTTAAATTTCATAGTACGCGAGTGACCTGGGTTCGATTCCCGGTGCCGGCACCACTAAAATTGTTAATTGCAATTTTAAGTGCTGATTTACCACGTGCTCGGCGGTGAAGGAAAACATCGTGAGGAAACCTGCATGTCTGAGGAACAAAAAATATTTCGAAGATATGTGAAGTCCGCCAACCCGCATTGGAGCAGCGTGGCGGATTCTTCTTAGCTCCAAAACCCTCTCAGAAATGAGAGGAGGCCTGTGCTCAGTAGTGGGACATTTATAGGCTGAAACTTTTATATATATGGTAGGATTACTATAATGGAATCCGTCTCGGTTAAAAGAATACTACCACTCCATCTCATCCAATGGATCTCGTAAAAGACGAGTAAGGAATAAAACTGCACTGTGCACCCACTAGCGCATGGTGGCGATGGGCTCACCACCTATTACACCAAGTGCATTATATATTGATTTGATGAAACGTGGATTGTGGCAGTCATCTGCTTTTGCAGTGAGTGCCCAGTCTCTGACTACCCCTTATGGGATACAGTCGTGATCTTATGTATGTATGAGGCAAGTGACCAGCGCAGTGTGGAGTCACACAGACATATTCCGAGTGACCCAGTATCTGTTATCGGCAGACGTTGCACTTACCATCAATCGAACGTTTTGCTCGTTGCGTCACTTTCTCCTATGAAAAAGCGGATTGATGATTACAGTACCAAACTCTTCAGACCTTAGAATCTGTTGCTGGTCACAAGTCTGGCTAATTTTGGCATACCACAATTGAGGCTTACCCAACACCATTCCGGAGAACTCCTGAACGTTAGTTTAGGCGACTCTAAGACGTGTCTCATGTCTTTACATGTGTAAAAGTCCTATGCCACACATTAAGATAGAAAAGACAAACAAAGAAAACAGTGGCTGAAAGTTCATTTTACTTCTTAACAAGGAATGATTACTATTTACTATATACTTTACGTATAAGAAAAAAAATGCTGCCGAAGTATTCATATTAAATAAATTATCGGGAGGTCAGTACTTTTGTGCTAAAGGTAAAGATTGACACATTGAACCTAACTAAAATAAAAAGCACATTTTCCACAAATGCACCGGTTGTAAATTATTTTTGGCTGCATAATTAACAGTAAAAAATAAGTAAGTACGAGTACTGTTACGTATATCTTCTATATATAAGTGTTACAAATACATTGAATAAAATAACATATTCATTATTTAGGTTCATACTGACAATGTCAAACACATAATATTTTTTTTTATTTTTTATTTTTTTTACTGTCTGTCATTTGTTTACGTTCATACTACCAATGACAAACACATAATTGTTTGTGGTCAAACAGTCGATAGAGTAGAGATAGTCCTTATCTAATTTTAAAATGTTGCCAACAAACAATTATTAATACATCAATGACGCACAAACTTAAACATTTTATGAATTGCGGTCGAAATTCAATAACAGTGTGATTTTTTTTAATGGATCAAGTGATGAAACGAGCAGAACGTTCACCTGATGGTAAGTGCAACGGCAGCCCATAGCAAATGCTGTGTTACCCAGAACATTTCTGTGTGACACTACACTGCGCCCATCGCTCTGAGACATCACTTCTTCAGTCTCAGGTGCCCAGTGATTACACTAGCTCACAGTGCCCTTCAGACCGAAACACAATAACATTTGCACACTACTGCTTTACGGCAGAATAACTGGCCCTGGGGTGGTACCTACCTAGACGAATTACTGCATAGGAATCCTACCACTAGTGATAACTAGTATGTATAAATTGATTAATAACGTTTTCGGATAAAACAGGACCAATTATAGTAAAAGCTAATAATTTTATACCTGGACTAAAAATATTTGAAATTTGTTTTATAGATTTAAAAATTTGATGAAATCCGTAAAATTAGTTTTATTTAAATCTGTTTGATAGTTTGTTTAAAATATTATTTCATCGGTCACTAAAAAACTTATCTTGATTTGCGAGGCTCCGAACCAGTTACGTGTGAAACAATCAACGCATGTTTTAGGTTTCTAAATCCGATGATTTGATTACTTTGTTTATGCTGCTTGGATGAAGTTATTTCAATGCGCTATTATTTAAATCGGACTCTTCGCAAGCGCAATAATAATAAATGTGAAAAATGAGGAGTAATGTGACAAAGAGTCTAGCACATGCCAATTACGTCCTCATCAAACAAAAGGTGAATACAAACGTAAGACAATTTCTATAAAAAGGTAATATTAATTAATATTTTTTAGATAATAATACGGAACTATTTTAAGGAAATTATAAGAATAATAAATATTTTACTAATGGTAAAATAAATATATTTTTGTGAAACAAAAGTCACATTAAACTTTTTCTTTATTCTATATATAAGTTTTAAGCACAAAGGTATTTATAGCTATTAGATACTTCCTTCTTCCCTTTTAATTTTTGAAAGGCTTCTAGGACCGGGAAAAGTCTGGCAGACTTTTCCCGGTCCTACGCGTTAACTTGTTAATCAGCACGTCAATTTAATGGATCAGGGGTTGCCCCCCGCCCTGTCCCGGTAATGGTTCGCGTGCCGGGAAATTAAAGGTCCCGTTCAAAGGAGAACTCGGTCACTGTTCAACCACAGCGTACTGTGTTTCGGTCTGAAGGGCACTGACAGCTAGTGTAATCACTGAGCATATGAGATTTCAGAACTGATGTCTCAGGGTGACAGGCGCAATGTGATGCTGCAAAGAAATGGTCTGGATGACACGTCGCACTTACCATCAATTGAACGTTAGAGCGTCTCATCAGTTTATCGAATAAAAAAATGAAAAAAAGGATACACCGCCGTGGCTTTTGGCGAGACGGATGTTGCTGCTTTTCTTCTGTTTATTTATTTCACATTCTTCACTTTTGTGATACTCACGGACTGATAAGAGCTGATCCATTCTCGCCCGCAAATCATCACATAACACAATCATTAATTATGAAATAAAGTGAAGAAAAAAGTAAAATAACAACATTAAAATGTCCATCTGATGAGAACTGACCTCCTCTCATATCTGAAAATGTTTTGGAGTCTGGAAGAGACCGCTACGCTACTCCAATTTGGGAGGGCGGACTTCGAATGTCCCCGAAGTATTTTATTCCTTAGACATGAAAGTTTCTCCAATATGTTTTCCTTCACCGTTGAGCTAGTGGATAATCGCCACTTAAAATTGTAGAACAAATTTAAAGGTGCCGGGACCGGGAATCGAACTTAGATCACTCGCGTTCCATTAAATTTAAGACGAACGCCTGGTCCCTCAGCTAGAAAATATGAACGTTTACATTAATTATTTTGGGTAATTGTATATACTTATTATATACTTTCAGTTGTGGTAACAGACTTTTGTGCTGGAGGCCGTCTAAGTAGGTTCAACCTACTGTTATTCCTTCATCAAGCAGTAGTAACAAGTATCAAGCAGTTCAAAGACCACCGTGTTTCGATTCGAAGGTCACTAAAGCCGGCGTAAATACAAGGCATACTACACTTAAGATCCGATGTCTGATGGTGAAGAGTACAGTGTGGTGTTAAGCAGAACTTTCCAATTCAAAGTTTTGGGTTGTAAACCAAAAAGACGGTAACCGTATTTATTCCTATAATAAGTGCAACTACTTCCTATTTGCATCAACCGGAACTTTCCATTCGTAAGTTCTGTAGAGCACCACACTAATTTTTCACAGTATCACAGACATAGGTTCTTAAAAGTTGTTGCTTGCACAACAGTTCTAGACTGTAGAATAACTGGCGCTACGGTGATACCTGCCTGCAAAGGAATTTTACCACCAGTAAAAAATACAATTTCTGTCACTAGAACTTCGCTAACCATTGAGCTAAACGGTTAATATCCCATTCTAAGGGTTACTATTAAAATAAAGGAAATTTTTCAGCTCCCATACAAAGTTCGCCCAAGAAGCAACAATCATATCATATTAATAATTAGGTTCGAAATAACACCTATGTATCTGTTTAAGCAGTCTTAAACGACGGACACTCCTCCGGATTTATTTTTTACCTAAAATATTTTAGATTTTCGGGTTGTTCTAAAAAAATAGCCTTGCTATACTATTTTAGGTTTATTTAAAAATATGAGTTGTTATAATCCGGTTATAGAAAAGCAAATCGTAAAGAAAACACTCTGAACACCTAACAAACAAACACAAAGATCGCCAAAATTACATTTAACAACAAATTCAAATCAAAGATTGCGGCTTACGTTAAATTTTGTCTAATGTTTGCCTATACTCTTATTATTTCAAAATCTCTCTCACTCGCACGCTTAGATAAGGTATATGGTTTTTAGCTCGCGCTGTTAACACTTTCATTTTTACTATGATTTTTAACTGCGCCATTTTGTGTGTTATTTTTATGCAGCTTTGGTTCTTGTGTAGTGACTTACGGATTCAACGCTGAAGCGATGATTTAAGATGTAATTCGGGTAACGGTAAAGCGCCGTAATTAATGAATTGATCATTTTATTTTCTTTTGCTTATCTGAAGTGTCCATTGAATTCTAGTATTTGGAATAAATACCATAAAATAAGCTAATATTTATGGTAAGTGTCAAAAGTATGCTAATTCTTAAACGAATTTGGGCAGTATCCTTTAGGTACTACTAACTAAATTATTACTTCTCAGACAAGATTTTGATATTTTTAACGACTGAGCTACGTTGACCTATTTTTTCCACTAAATGAAATTCGTGACTTTTGATATTAAGTATTAAATTAAAATTAAAAGAAATTTCATTTTAATTCGGTGCATAACAAAGTGTCACTGGAACATTTCTCTGTGTACTCGAAACCTTAAACCTTATTCCCTGAAGGCAGGCGAGCGCACATCCGTTTGATAGTGTCGGCTTAGTGCTCTTGTTCCATTTTTAAAAAGAGGAAAACAATGAAAAAGTGTCCTTTCCGCCAACTACTTTTACAAGGTCTGTGATACATCTACCAATCGGTATTTTTAACATGTAAAATTATTCAAAACGAGTATCTGGTTACGTTGGCTACTCGATTTTATAAACAGGCATTATCGCCTGCGTCTCACGGTAACTTTTTCATCATAATTTAGGTATTTTGTAGATATAACTTGTGTTTTTATCTGTGTTAATTAAAATATTACATACTAGTTTGTTCATCTTATTACTTTAATAAGCACATCCTTTGATAAAAATATTACGTAATAAACTTAAATGCCTTTAAAAGTATAAAACCTATGACAGTCTAGGAGACTATGAATTTTTATCATGCTTACTTATTGGAGCTAAGGAGGTAGATAGAAAGAGAATGTTATCGAAATTATATCACACACAGAAAAACATATTGCTGGCAACCCAAAGTCCTTCTGGAGGTATGTAAAATCCAACAAGGCAGTCTGGTCATTTTCTAGCAACATGACACTGAACAATGAAACAGCTAACAACGGACAGCAAATAACCGACTTATTTGCAAAATATTTTCATTCGACGTTCTCCTCGTCTGATTATATTTTTCAATGAACTCTACATATCACACTTTATTAACCTGTATCCATACTAATATTATAAATGCGAAAGTAACTCTCTCTGTCCCTCTGTCTGTTTGTTACTTTTACACGGATCAACCGCTACACCGATTTTGACGAAATTTGGCACAGCGATAGTTTATATCCTGGGAATGGAAACAGTATTTTTATCCCGGAAAATCAAATAGTTGAATAATTCCTTCGGGATATTTATAAAACCTATATCGATGCAGACGAAGTTGCGGGCATCAGCTAGTACTATATATATTGATAAAACTGAAATTAGTACTTAAATAATTAGATGTTAATAAATCAGGAGGGCCGGATCTTATACCACCTTATTTTATAGTTAATTGTGCCGCTAAACTTTCGAAACCTCTTTTCATTCTCTTCTGTCGATCAATATCTGAAGGTGTTGTTCCCAAAATTTGGAAAAAAAAACATATATTACACCCGTTCATAAAAAGGGGAACTCTACTAAAATATAAAATTACTGGCCTATGTCGTATATATATTTGTTCGCAAAGGTACTTGAAAAGTTGGTACATAAGCACGTGTACAGTTAAATCTCCCCCATACTTAGTAATACTCAACACGGATTTATTAAAAAACGGTCAACTGTTACCAATTTAATTCTTGCAAATAATTACGTAACTAAAGGTATGAACAATGGTTTTCAAGTAGACTGTATTTACACGGATTATAATAAATGCTTCGATCGAATAGACCATCAAATCCTTTTGAACAAATTGACGATGGCAGGTACACATGATGACCTTTTGCGTTGGTTCGCCTCCTAGAATGAAAATAGGTCACAAGCAGCTGTACTTAATGGCTTTATGTCGACATGGGTACCCATTACCTCGGGAGTTCCTCAAGGCTCGTTGTTTTTTTTTATGGAATAGGAGGCAAACGAGCAAGCGGCTCACCTGATGGTAAGTGATCACCGCCGCCCATGAACATCTACAATACCAGAGGAATAGCAGATGCGTTGCCGGCCTTTGAGAAAAGAATAGGCTCTTTTCTTGAAGGTCCCTAAGTCATTTCGGTCCGGAGAAACCGCTGGCGGCAGCAGATTCCATAAAGTGCTTGTGCGTGGCAAAAAAATTGCGCGAAAAACGTACGGTGCTGGAATGCCAACCATCAAGGTGGTGACGATGGAATTTTGCGCTGTGCCGCAATGTGCAATGGTGAAAATCAGCGGCTGGAATTAATCCGAACAATCCTCGGAACACTCCCCATGGTAGATCCTATAAAAATGCAAAGGGATGCAACATTTCTTCGCAAAGCCAGGGGATCAAGCCGATCAGATAGAACATGGTCGTCGACGATTCGAGCCGCTCTTCGTTGAATACGGTCAAATGGAAGTAGCTAAAACTGGGGCGCCCCCACCCAGAGATGAGAACAGTACTCCATGTGCGGTCGCACCTGCGCCTTATAAAGTTGCAAGCGTTGGGCCGGCATGAAGTACTGTCGCGCTCTACTGAGCACGCCAAGCTTTTTGGAAGCCAATTTGACTTTCCCTTCCAGGTGACCTCGAAACTGAACGTCACTCGATATGTCGACGCCAAGAATACTGATACTGGCTGAGATATCGAGTGGAGTGCTCTCAAAATGAGGTCATACGACGAAGGGTTTCTTTTTAGTTGGCCCTCTACTCTGTATCACTTTTGTGAACGATGAAGATAAGTGTTTCCTGTACTCTAACTAGTCTTATATGCTGATGATATGAAAATTCTAGTCTAGAAAACGCTAGTATAGAGGACACTCTGTTACTACAGTCTAACCGGCATAGCTTTGAAACGTATTGTCATAAAAATAAGCTACATATAAATGTTTCTAAATGCTTCTAAATGTCGTTTACAAGAAAAAGCGATTCTATTAACGGTGGATATCACTTAAAGGGTACGACAATTGGTAGAGTACACGAGGCCCCCGACCAGGGGGTTCTTCACGATTCGAAACTTATTTATGACAAACACGTATCTAACATTACATCCAAAGCATATAAAACCTTGGGTTAAATCATCCGCTGCTCTTCTGTCTTCAATTACCTAAAAACCGTGAAATTTCTTTACTGTTTATTTGTACGACCAATCCTTGAATATGCCTCACAGATCTGGAACCCACAGTATGAGATTTACAGGTTCTGTATTGAGGGTACCCAAAAAAGGTTCCTAAGATACCTTGATTAAAGAGCGCAGATGAAGTCTCGGGACTTTGTTGTAAGGTGCCATCAGTATCACTTTCTTCCTTTAACTGTTCGGCGTGAAATTAATGACGTATGTTTTTTTCTAATAGTTTGCGACGGCTCGATAGACTCTCCGGAATTATAATCCGATGTTAATATAAGTGTTCCCTTACCGAACATCGGCCCGTACGAACTATAGATTTTTTCTGTTTTAATTTGTAGGTGGAAACTTGTAAATGGCTTATTATAAACTTTATAATACTTTGTTAAAATTAAGTAGTAGCTGTAAGTTTTCTGAATAAAAAAATAAAATAAAGCCGAAGTGTTTGTATGTTTGTTGTTATGCGCTAATCTAAAGAAATGGTTATCCGATTTGCAAAATTATTTATGCACTTTATTGCCTATAGTTTACTTTAAAAGGTTTAAAGCTGTAAAATTTTACGCTACTGGTTTAATTTGCAGTTTTAAGTGGCGGTTGCAATTGCAGTTTTAAGTGCTGATTCTTCTTCTTTTCATCTCTTGTCTTGAGAAAATTAGCGTGTCAGAGAAATACTAAATATTTAAACGATGTGTGAAGTCCCCCATACTGTACTGAAGCAGCACGGCGGACTCTTTTCGTTTCCAAAATGTGTTCCGTGGAACACTTAGTTACTTAAGTTTTTATGTAGAAAAAAAATTGTTTAGTTTATTTTATGAGTGATATTATTCTTATTTTGTTCGTTTTATGTTTACAGACAGTGAAAACAAACTATAATTATCTGGTAAGAACACTACTGACAAACCCTGTGTCAAATTATCATACACTCTTATAATTAAATTTCTAGTTTTCTAGAGTTAAATGGCGGTCGTTTGAGAATTTATTTTACTGGGTGACAAGAAGTTGCTAAATAATAATTGTAAGTAACAAGTTGTGGTCTGTCGGGAAATCTTTTTTTTAAAAAAAATCATAACGAGTCGTTGCCAAGTCTAAAACACAGCGACGCCAAAAAAGTTGAGTTTTTAAAAGCATATAGAGAAGTCGGAAGAGCACAAATTGTTTGTAGAGTACCTTTGTATTGCATCTTAACTAACACCTTAAGCTAAATCAATAAATCGCATAGCGCATGAATATATCTTTCCTTGAGGTGGATGTAAGAAGATTTCAGCGATTTCAAGAAGAAATACAACTCTGCCTCCAGGTCCATCAAAAGAGTTATTGCCAAGTCAAAGTCGGAGCACATTGGCAGAATTGGCGAGAGACTAGTTCGCCTTCCCTCGGGAATCCGTGCGTTCTGGTCTCTTGCCAAGGCGTTGCCAAGGCCAAGGTCCTAGGGAATTTCTGTCCGCTATCTCTTCCATCTCTGCACAGGGGGGACGACTCGTTGGCCCACGCCGCAAAGGAGAAAGCCGACCTTTTAGGCTCTCTTTTTGCGTCCAACTCGACTCTGGATGACAGGGGGAACTCACCGCCGACCACCCTGCGTTGAGTACTCCATGCCTGAATAAATAATTAACGTTTCTGCAGAGCTCAGTGCGCAAAGCACTCTTCTCTTTGGACATCAGTGCTCCGGAGTTGATTCCGGTTCTAACGCGTCTTTTCCGATACTCCTATTCTCGAAGTGTCGTCCCGAAATCTTGGAAAACAGCTTCAGTGCACCCGATCCCTTAAAAAGCGACCGCTCCTGATCCGTCCAACTACAGGCCGATCGCCATCACCTCCTTGTCCTCCAAAGTAATGGAAACCATTATTGACGGCCAGCTCTTGAGGTACCTAGAGGAGCACCAGCTGATTAGTGACCGCTAGTACGGCTTCCGTCGGGGTAGCTCAGCTGGTGATCTTCTAGTCTGCCTTACTCATCGATGGGCGGAGGCAGTCGAGAGCAAGGGAGAGGCCCGGGCAGTTAGTATGGACATAGCGAAGGCCTTTGATCGGGTTTGGCATAGCAAATTGGCATAGCATTGGCAAAGCGCTTCTCTTGAAGCTTCCTTCCTATGGGCTTCCTGAGAAATTATGCCATTGTATCACCAGTTTTCTCACAGACCGGAGCATCAAGGTCGTAGCCGACGGTACATGCTCGGACTCAAGACCTGTGAATGCTGTTGTTCCACAAGGCTGCGTGCTATCTCCAACTCTGTTTCTTCTGCATATCAATGATATGTTGCAATTTAGCAACACTCATTGCTATACAGACGACAGCACTGGTGATGTCTTTTACACCGGCTGGGCATTATTTCTCGGGAACACGTCGGCGAGTACCGGAAAAAACTTGTGTCTGAAGTCGAGATTTTGGTAGACAAAATGTCGGACTGGGGCCGACTGAATTTAGTCCATTTTAACCCCAAGGAGACACAAGTTTGCGCGTTTACCGCAAAAAAGAAACCCTTCGTCGTCTCTTCTGATTTTGAGAGTACTCCCCTTGTTGCCTCAGCTAGTATCGGAATCCTTGACGTTGACATATCGAGTGACGTTCAGTTCCGTGGTGGTTCGTGGAACGAAATGCCAAATTGGCTTCAAAAAAGCTCGGCGTGCTCAGTAGAGCGGGACAGCCTACCGCTTGCAATTTTACAAGACGCAAGTTCGGCCACACATGGAATACTGTTCTCATCTTTGGGGGGGGGGGGGGGCAGTGCCAGCTCCTTCCATTTGACCGCGTCCAGCGAAGAGCGGCTCGAATCGTCGACGACCAGGTTTTTTCCGATAAGCTGAATCCACTGGCCTTGCGAAGAGACGTTGCGTCTCTTTGCGTTTTTTATCGTATTTACTATGGGGAGTGTTCCGAGGAATTGTTCGGAATCATTCCAGCCGCTGAGTTTCACTATCGTACATCGCGGCACAGTACTAAATTACATCCACATCACCTTGATGGTTGGCATTCCACAACTGTGCTACTTTTCGAGGATATTTCTTCCACGCACGACCTTTGTGGAACTTGCTGCCGCGGTTTTTCCGGACCGATATGACTTAGGGACCTTCAAGAAAAGATTAATTCCTTTCTCAAAGGCGGACTAGACCATACATATCGGCTAATAAAATATCGGATTTCTGTTTAAAAACATATTTGAATGAACAAAATTCAATGGCAAAGAACTTTGCATAATGTTCACTGATTATGCCTATTCAACTCACGTTGACGTTGAGTAATGCATTGTGTGTTTTTAATTATAACATGCATGGTGTGCTCAGACACTTTTTTTTAGGACTGATGGTCACTGTTAGCCCGAAGGCTTTTACAGCTTCGCCGGATTGAGCTCAGACACTGTCGTCGTCATCAGTTTAGTAACAGTTCACTGCAGGATGTGAGTCTCTCCCAAATTAGGACAATTTTCCGTAAGGGGATCCTTTAATGATTTGAGGTTTTTTAGGCCAATTTTATCCTCCCACTTCCCCTTAGTGATAGGTCGTGGGGCTTTAGGTGTGATTAAAGGACGACCCGTAATCGCCTCGCTTGGCAAGAGGATTAGCGATCGCAATACAAGAAACTTCACACCTTAGTCACTACTGCCTCCCACTGGTAATTATTCAGGTCTAGCATAAATGCTTATTTCGCCATATGCTGGAAATCATGAGATTGATTACTGACGACTAGCTAACTACTACCCTTAACCGATTTTGAATATTAATTGGGTAAACATAAACAAATACTCCCTGAATATGATTACATAAATAGCGACAACAAAATAAAAGCTCGTGTTCCATACCTTGACCAACCTATTTATTTATAAGCTCGAATCAATTCGATTCTGACATAGCCAATAAATGTTGAACAAATGTATTGAACAATATTTACGAGTAGTATCAATTCGATTTAAAGGGTGAAAAGGTATCCTTTTTATATTTTTATCCATGAAAACCATTGCCGCATTTTACGTCTGTTTTATACCTCAACGCAGGATGAATTCTGTATTCGAAATTACTAGCGGCCAGTGTTGAATAGAAGGCGTTAAATAAAGCCTAGTAACAAGGTTTTATGACCGTACGTAGAAAAATATGTAGGTGAATAAATATTCTATGACTTATAAGTGTAAATAATTAAAAACTTTATGAACACTGGTTGGCGGTGGTGGTGTTCATAAGATTTTCGATTATTTACACTTTCATCAATAAACAATTATAAGAGTTAGTAATATAATTATCTACATTAGCGTGTAAGTGTGTCATTGTAGTGTCTAACTAGATTTCAGTCACTAGAATGATACAATTTTGATGGTTTCTACTTAAAAAGTCAAAGCTACCACTATTGTGCACTGAGTCAATATCCGCAGAGAGAATATCTTCAAAATTCGAATATTGTTCTGGGCGGTCTTACGTTCTCATTGTTAAGGATGAAAAGGCTACTAGTCTAACCTAAAGGTAGACTGGTACAGAATGCCTTTAGGTGTTTTTCGGACTTTTAGTACACTTTTTTGTGCAAATAAATTTTAAATAAATCAATTTAAATATTAATTATTATAAACTAAAAACAATAAATAACTATGTAACTCGCCATATAAATATGTTGTTTTAAAACCAGTAGAGCAAAACTTGTTTCACGCTGTTATAATTTTGCACTTTATTACACCACAGACTTTCATCTTCTATTTTAAATTGACATTTGTAGCTAAAATAATAAATAAGTAGCTTTAAGGGGAAATAAATTATACTATAATAAATCGTATAAATACATAGATAATTAATATATTACGGTAGAATTAATAGTAGATTTGACGATGTACGCTGTGTTACGGCATGAACGATAAAATATATGAATGATCAAAGTTAAGCTAAAATGGCTTCAAGCTTAGAGCACAATCAGTTCCATATGGTCAGTGAAATATTTTTTAAGTAATAATTAACTAAGATGGATATTGGGAAAACTAAAAAAATGAGATTGACTTCTTCAGAAAATTGAAAAATTGAGTATATTTTTAACGCGAGTTAAAAATATACATCAATACTTTAAAATCCTTAAAATAGCAGCAAAATGCTTACAGGCTGTTTATTTACTTATTATTTTTTACTCAAAGCTAACGAATCGTGAAATATAGTCACTCATACTTCATCATGTTACTTAAACGAACCGGTACTTTTGGAAAATCAATTACAATTAACGTAAGTGCATTGAAAACTGAAAAACTAAAGTTAAATGATCATAGTTATGAGTAAGCTTACATAAGCATCATTCCAAATTTAAATACTATCTAGTCACCATTACGATTATCAAATATGTGTCGTGTACAGAAAATCCGCAATAGAGGCCCTTAAAAAGTTCGTGATTACTGTTTGATTTTCCGAAATAAAAATATATAATATAATGATTTGTCGCATCTTAGGTGCTCTATCCTACCGTCTGTTTATTTTTGACAAAATGTGCGTAATGAAATTTTACGCCCGAAATATCGGGTATTCAAAAAGAATAACTGATGTGCCGCAAACATTTCAGTATCGGTTGCCATTAATTTCGTACGGGACAGACATAAACCGACACAGATTTTTGCGGATCAAAAGCCTGCAAAAGTATAAATAAATCGCATTGGTTAGATAGCGATAATATACGATTTCTGCGGTCGTTACATTCGCCTAAGTTCGCAAGGCTGGTTAAAACAAAAAAAGTTCCGTTTACATTTTCGATTTTTTTTAATGCAAATTACAATAATTACGTCCTCGTTGCGAGATAAGTAGATCGTTGGCAATATTGAGAAATCATATACTTAGTCCCGTATGTACAGCAATTTTTGGTTAAATTCAAGGACTTCACACGTTCACGCCGATTATAAGAAATATCGGTCTCAAAAAGATATAAAAGAGACTTCCATGCAGCAGTTTCAAACATGTTTATGCAAATTTAACAGGATGATGATTTTTTAATGGATCCCATCATCAGAACTTGACCAAATTTACGTGAGACTCCAAAGGTACCCCTTTTCTAAAGAAATCATCGTAATCGGTCAACCTGGTAAAGAATTATAACATACCTAAAAAGATTCCGACGAATTGGGAACCACTACCTTTTTTTGAATTCCGTTAAAAATTAATTGATCAATTTTCCCGGTCTTCAATAACGAAGTGAAATTAAACAGCTTCTGAAGAATCGTAAGTGATGGCAATCGGCGAACTTTCAAAGCATCCACTTTCGTTCGTTCAACACCTGGTAACTGGAATTAAAATTCCTAGCGAAGCAACTATTGTGCAGTTGTTGATTTTTAGACATGGAAGTATTAAGTGACCTCGTATCTCTGACACCGTGTTTGAAATATCCTTCGAATATATTGCATAGGCGTTACATCACATTTGGAAAGGTGGAGAACGATTGTGTGCCTCGGCATTTGATTATTAACCGGTAGCTGTTACTATGGCCAAAATTAGCCAATAGAATGTCATCGCCAATATTATCAGGCGTTTCCAAATTGCCGTTAGACTGTTCTAAATTATTATAATTCATTTTTGGAATAACTAAAACGTCTTAAATTTTTTTTTTCAATATTCTGCTGCTGTAATCCACCAAAGATACGAGTAGGTCAATACATCTGAACTTTCTACGTGATTAATCTTATATTTTTAAAGAATAAAGTGAAATAAAAAAGTAAAGTTTAAAGCGCATAAAAGTCATTGATAGCGTCACAATATTTCGTAAGAAAAGAGACCAACTTTTAATTAAAGTCCAGTCATCCGTTGCATTCGCTAAGCGAAGTTATGTCGTAAGTCAAAGTACGAGACTGCTTAACACAAGTATGTTTTTATATTGCTGAACTTGCAACATAGAATTATAATTAACGATTTAAATATGAGCGAAAAGTGTTTTCGGCGCACTTTTAATATTATAATACAATCTCTCTGAAAAAAACATTGGCTATTTTATTATAACAGGCCTCCTACTAATATATTTATAACATAATGATTTCTTTTATTTACTGAAATATTACATTTAATAAAAATAAATTTATCAGATTGTCGTGGTAGCTCAAGGGCCGGGTGCTCGCCTTTAATTTCATAATACGCGAGTAACCTGGGTTCGATCCCCGGTGCCAGCTCCTCTAAAATTTTAAGTGCTGATTTACCACGTGCTCAGCGGTGAAGGAAAACATTGAGAGAAACCTGTATATCCGAGGAATAGAAATATTTCGAGGACATGTGAAGTCCGCGTAGCAGCGTGGCGGACTATTCCCCGCTCCAAAACCCTCTCAGAAATGAGAGGAGGCCTGTGTTCAGCAGTGGGACATTTATAGGCTGTTACTTAGATTAGATTTTTGACCGACGTTATAAAAGGAGGAAGTTTTTAATTCTTTTGAGTGTATGTTACGCGATATCTTCGCCAATTGTGAACCGATTCAGATGATTCTTTATAAGTCGAATTGGTTATACTCGTCGTTGGTACCATACAAATTTGGTCAGTTCCGATAATGGGATCCATGTGAAAATCATTAGAACTCTTAAAATCGCGTGAGCATGTTTCAAAGCAGTAGCTGCTTTGAAGTCGATTTTTTGATTATATACAGTTTAATTTAATTATTTATTATAACATTTAGAACACCCCTGTTAGGTATTATGAATCGTTGTAATAAATGGGGACTCGGTCTGCCTACAAATTTTGTGTTAACGTAGAACATTTAAAAATAAATAGAAATTTAGACAAATATATTCAGTACATTCGATGTATACAAATGAAACCATTTCTCAATAATCACATCTATTAACCATAGAAAATATGTATCTCATAAGTATATCTACTAATTATCCCTTCAAAACCGCCAGGTGTCCGGCAGAGTAAAATAGCACCTACCTATTTCTTACCGAGGTATCGTGAGTGGCGACTAAAGTATGTATGGACTGCCTTTAGAGAATCGGACGGCTTAAGAGAATCTACAACCCCATCTCATCCCGTGGGTGTCGTAAAAGTTGGCAAAGTGAAAATAAAAACCAGAAGATGGGCAGCAGCATCTTCCTGAAACATCTGAATGGATAAACTGCGGTTACCAACCCGTCAGCCAAGCATGGCTTCTATGGCAAAATCCCCACAAAATGAGAGCTACAAGCTTTTGTGCTAAGCTATGGTAGAGGCCTGTTCAGCAGTGGACTAGTTTTTTTTAATTTTTTTATTTATTTAAAACATTTACAATAGCGGCTGACAGAGGAAGCTCCAAAACACCACTACGTTAGAATATTACGGTTGAATAGATTTGTTAAATAATATAATGTCACAAAAATTCAAAATGAATAGTGATAGGTTGAAATGAATTAATGAATGAATGAATGACAAAACACCATAATATGCAATTCTGTTACGATACTGCTCGTGGGAATACAATGGTAAGAATTTCTTGACTGGTACCAAAATGGCGGTGACGTGGGTCACTACGACGGGTAGTGACCCACGTCCCGACGTCACCGACGTGGGTCACTACCCGTCACGTCTCAATTCCGGCGGGGGCGAAAATTAGACTTCGGGTGTGGTCTCTGCCTACCCATTATGGGAAAAATAGTGATTGTATATATGTATGTATTATCCGTTTATCTGTTTTTTGCCCTACCCTGTAAGAATTTCAGCAATTGATAACTGCATATCTTTCCTTGAAATTGCGTGGATATGGCAACGTTTGGAAAGGCGACAATAGACGCCTTTTCTTAACTTCACTTACGGAACGCTGCTAACATTACCTATCTTTTTTATTTTATAATACTAGGTGGATTGAAAAGTACTCGGCCTAACACAGATCCATTCAATTCTAAAAATCAAATCTACCCACATTATTTAGTTCAGTTCAGACTAGTTCATTGTGTGAAGTTCGAAACGTGTGCGATAATTAGTTGTGATTTTATAAATTTATCAACAAAGTAATCGGTCATAATTTCCGCGAATGGAGCAAATCGAGCAGCGTGTCGTCATTAAATACCTCCATAAGAAGGGGCTATCATCAAAAGCCATCCATGATGACATGGTCAGTACATTAGGCGATTGTGCTCTGTCATATTCATTCGTCAAAAAATGGATAGCAGAATTTAAGCATGGTAGAGAGAGTGTGAAAGATGAACCCCGCTCTGGAAGGCCTTCGACGTCAACTACTGACGAAAATATTAAAAAAGTACTTGATTTAATAATGGGAGACCGCAGATTAAAAATTAGAGAGATAGCCGAGATTATAGGCATCTCTTATGAACGAACTCAAAACATCATTGTCAACGAGTTGGGTTTCCACAAGGTGTCTGCGAGGTGGGTTTCGCGGCTGCTTTCAGTTGAACAAAAAAGGACGCGATTGACTATTTCACGCGACTGTTTGGAGTTATTTGAAGCCGATGCAGATGATTTTTTGAATCGTTTTGTTACTATGGACGAAACATGGGTTCATTACTGTACACCGGAAACAAAACAACAATCAAAACAGTGGAGAAGACCTGGTTCACCACCCCCTAAAAAGGCTAAGTCGATTTTGTCGGCAAATAAGGTGATGGCTTCAGTATTCTGGGACTCGAAAGGTGTGATTATGATTGATTATCTTAAAAGGGGTCAGACTATAAACTCTGATTACTACTGCACCTTACTACGTCGTTTACGAGAGGAAATAAAAGAAAAACGTCGAGGAATGCTCAGAAGTAAAGTCCTGTTTCATCAAGATAACGCCCGTGTTCACACGTCAGTACAGTCAATGGCTGGAATTCACAACTGCGGCTTTGAACTGTTACCGCATCCGCCGTATTCACCTGATCTGGCACCATCAGACTTCTTTCTGTTCCCTAACCTAAAAAAGTACCTAGGTACATTATTCAAAATAAAAAAGCACCAGTAACACAGCCTTTGAAAATTCTTACACAATATTTATAAAAATCTCTTAAAGCACCGTTAACTCGTTTGCCAACAAAAACGTCAATAACTATGGTGGCAGGCAAAAAAACCTATACGCAAAGAAAGACAAAAAACCGTAGTTCTTGTCTTGCACACACGTATATACGAGTACCATTGCATGTCTTTGTTCTTGTATGATAATAATTATATTTTTATATGTAGTAGTTATGAGAGCTTATGTATATGTAGGTTTATATGTATACATATTTTTTCTTGTTATACTTTTTTTCTCTTTTAATTGTTGGCTGCTCCCCCTATCATATGGTTATCTCTGCTTAGCCCTATGTTTAGCTGGTAGAAAATACCTTTAGGCATTAAGTCTACCATAATGTACCTTTTCAGTGCGTAGAAGTTTAAATAAATAAAATGTAAATTCTAATGTTTAATTCCGGGCTTATGATATCCCCTGCCGGTCGCCTGAACGGTTTTCGAAAGTTATCAACTACCCAGTAGATAATTTAGTACTACAAGTGTACACACCCACACAGAGGTACTCACTTTTCTAACCAACCCGCCCCCGAATGTAACGCTGTTGAGATAAGATCGGAGGTAGACTAGGATGAAGCATGGGAGAGACGGGAAACGCTAGGAACAAATTTCAGTTCTTCTTTCTTTTTTCTATATTTATTAACATTAATCACAAATCTATATTTTAAAGCATGCAAATTGTTGGTTAACGAGACCAGCCCATTGAAACTTCAGACTCAATTGAAATTTAACTTCTGGTGTTACCGTGTTTTTGTGTGTCATGCCCTTTTTACTGGTGACATAGATAACAAAAAGTCAGAGATCGTCCAAAGAGGTTTTGGCAAAGGCCTGTCGTGTTTCTATGGCATGCAATTTTAAGGTCGCTATAGAATTTGTAGACTGAAATATGGTGTTCCATACACTTTTTGCGAAAAGACAAGCTTACAACACAACAAGCTTATAATTATATCTTATGTGTCATTTTGATTATTTTAATTTCTTTTTGATTGGTCATCTAATATTTTATAATAAAAAATGTTTTAAAAAATGGCAAGTGTTGACGTAACTAATAATATTAAACCAGAATACACCACAGTAATCGTTTATGTTTGATGTTATGTAAAAAAAGGTTTTTTATACTCCATTTATATTTACAGGACTAAAGATTATTTCTTGTAGCTGAGAATTTATTTCCATATTTCTTCTTTAACAATAAGACGGGTGTTACAAAAACAGTATCAAATAATACAAATATGGGTTCAGACAAAAAAACTAAATATACATTTCTGTGTTTGTTGCGTCCATCGTTTTATATGATAATAAAAGGTGGTCGCTCTTTGATAACAAATAATAACAATATAAAATATTAAATTATTTACAAGGATAAATACAATAAGTACGTTAGTTTTTATTACTATCTACTGATGTAAAATTTTATACGTATATTATGTCTGTGTAAGTAAATATAGACATAGGTACTAACCCCAACTTATTATATTCCTTTTAGTACATAGCTTAAATAAAAGCTTGTTTTAAAAATGTTTTTCTCTAGTTGGTACGTATTAACCATGTTATTTTTTACGCAACTTTGTTACAGGGCCTTTTGTTGTAAGTTCAGTGCTATCTCTTCAATGAGGAGGCCATCTGAATACTTTACTCTGCTCAACGCAACATACATTTGTCAGTTCTTTTTTAGGTGTCAGGGTATATTCGTTTACGTGGAACTAATTCCTCGCCGCGACCAAGGGGTAAAAAAGAGGGCACGGGCACAGAAGGTTATCAAAAAACTTAAATTTGAGAAAAGCAGAAACTTCCTGAGATGTTGCCGTTGCGAAATCCCATCCGGCACGCGGCTAGTTGAAAAACACATATTTTTTATCATAAAACAGTGGTCGGCGGCATTAATAATAACAATTAAAATCTACATGAAAGTCAGGTACACTTACCTTCATGTCTTTTAGACAACAATCCCGATATTTTTTTTTTTAAATTGCTCCATACTAGGATTTCTACAATATCGTAAGTGCCTTTTACAGACATACATTTTACGTGCACAACCCAAAGTATATTTTGAGTTTCTTCACAAATATTGGCATCGGCTGGGATTCGAATTCAGGACTCGCCGCATAGAATCCTGAAAATATGCTAAGCAAGCCGTAAGCACCACTCTGACCAGTCCGCAACGCGCTCGTCATTTATGAAAATGATTTAAGTTTATGTATCTATATATATTGATATTGTATGTATGTATGTTATCAATTTTTTATTGAAGAAAGTGACGAGACGAGCAAATCGTTCACCTGATAGTAAGTCCAACGTCTACCGATAGTAAATGCTGTGTCACACAGAACATTTCTGTGTGGTACCACACTGCACTCTTCACACTGTTCTTAAGTCCCATATGGCCAGTAATTACACTAGCTCTGTGTTTGCACGCTACTGCTTAACGGCAGAATAACTGGCAGTGCGGTGGTACCTACGTAGACGGATTACTGCAAAGAAATCCTGCCACCAGTAAAACTGTAGAAAGCCTCTTCCAAGAAGAAACTTTTAGGTTTCTTCTTGGACGTCCAAGAAGAAACCTGAAAGTTTCTTACCTTCAGCACTGGACTATTAACAGGCTGACCATAAAGAAGAATAACCAGAAATTTAACTAAGGGAAAATTCTTTACACAAAGTTATCTTTTTTCGACGTAATTAATATAAATATCGTTTGCGCAACGTCATTTTTACAATCTGCTATCGTCTCGTAATGAGGTTTCTCTGACGGAGATGAAACAGGCGAAAGAAACTCCGTAGTTATCCTCTTTTTAATCTTAGTCAAAAATAAGTTTTCAAAGAATACTCTGAAAGAAAACCAAAACACGCTTCATGTTAAAATTTTAGACAAGATTCAATAATAAATATAATTTCTTGTCCTAGTATTTTATTTTATTTGTTGCTTTCTAACAGATACTACGTATTATTTATTTTCTTCTTTCGGTAGGTAATTGCGTTATGATCTGCATAGTAAATTCTGCTATTGACACACGGAAGGTACCTAGAGGTGTCAGCAGAATACCAGCGTTGGCTTTCTTGCAAACGTAGTGCTGAGCTGAAACCATATCGATCCAGCATCGCAAATTTCCTTTTTAAATTTACTATAGGTTTAAGGTAATCATTATTCACAATTGGTATAACATCCCGGCACCTACCCATGCTACTTTGATCTGATAAACACAATAGTGAAGTTTTAATACAAGAGAAGAAGTTTAAATACTAAAAATGTCCATACAAAACTTTAAAATTATTTGTTTTGTAAAACTTTACGCGACCCTAACTTAGAAAATCGTTGCCCTGAACCAGACAAATTCAAAATACGTTTTCTTCTCTCATTTAATTTATGTTACCCTGCTACGGCGTCATGTTATCCTAGTACTTGTGAGTTCATTCGATGGCAGCTCAATGGAAAAACGCCCAATTAAATTTATGAGTTCATTGACTCAATCAGCTGTATAACAGGGTTAACAGGGTTTTATAACTATGAGTTTTAAGCAAATTCTTTAAGTCGACATATCTACTACAGGTACCACGCTCATTATATTTTTGAGGCATATACACATCGTTCCTAAGCCCAGCCTGCCGGAATAGGACATTATAAGTGACCCTGTATAAGTACATTGCTCACTCGAGCACACCAGCCTTCATCAACAGCACCTGTTCACAAGATGTGGCAGTGAAAGTGTTGCTGTTGTAGAATGGATCAGGAACACGTCATTATTATCATTAATGTAGAATAAGTTAATAGGCCAGTGATATTCGTAGAATCGCTATAAACAGAACATAAAATCATATATTTTTGCAAGGCGTAAATATAAACGGTAAATCGTTTTGCTACAAAAAGCGCCTTTGTATTGCAGCTCTGACAAATTTGTAATTAATGACGGTCCGGTCTGAAAGCTGTTGCAAAAAGTTTTCGAGACAAACGTGATAATCCCCCGACTATGACTTGCTGATAGTCACAAGAGTTATAGTATAATTGTAGTATTTTAGAAAAATATTTATGTGCAATACTCGTATTAACATTACGAGTGGTTTATAAACTAAAAAGTAAAGTAACAGCCTGTAAATGTCCCACGGCTGACAACAGGCCTCCTCTCATTTTTGGGAGGGTTTTGGAGCCGGAAAGAGTCCGCTTCGCTACTTCGCTGCGGGTTGGCGAACTTCACATGTCTTCGAAATATTTTTATTCCCCAGACATGCAGGTCTCCTCACTATGTTTTCCTTCACCGCTGAGCACGTGGTAAATCACTAGAACAATTTTAGTGGTGCCGGCACCGGGGATCGAACTCAGGTTACTCGCGTATTTATATATAGGCCCCTGAGCTACCATGACTTGACGAGTGGTTTGCATCCAATCCCGTGGGTGTCGTAAAAGTCGACAGAGGGAAATAAAAACCAGGAGATGGGCAACAGCACTGCCTATCATCTGGTTGTAATGTTGTGTGTAAGGTTCCCTCTGTCGACTTATAAGACACCCTCGGTATGAGATGGGGTGGTAGATTCTCTTAATCCTCATATAAAAGAAAACCTTTTTTTCAACATAAAACATCAACAATAAATTATTACATAATATTAATTTCGATATGAGACTGCACGTAATGAAATGAGTTTTAAGCAAAAATCATATTTTTGTTGAAAGCTTTTATTTGGGAGGTTAATGCTGGACATATCAGCATTGAACTTCCAATGTTCCTAGGGTACTTGTCAAAAGAAATGCAACGAGCCCAAACATGACGAAGCCTAGACCGACACCATGGAGCCATATACTTGCATTGTCTTCGAAGCTACATAAGTATGTCAATTTTCAGCTCAATCGGACTCGTAGAGCTGGTTTAAAATTCAGTGGAGCCGCACACACTAAAAGGCGAAGTTGAATAAAAGCTTGTAAAACTGAATGACGTGAGATACATCTCTTTTTACAGATCATTAGAGATTTTCAGATCACGAATCCTTCTCAATAAAATCCTTGAGTTATTTGCAAACTTTTTTCTTCTTCCTATATTCTGAAACAATACCGATATGTGTCCGGCAGAGTAGAATAGCACCTACCACGAGGTGTGAGCTAAGAGGCGACTAAGATATGGACAGCCTTTATTCGTGCAGAATAACACCATAATATGCAATGCTGTCACTATACTGCTCGTGGGAACACAATGTGGAGTAAGAATTTTTTGACTCGTATCAAAATGGGGGCGACGTGGTTAGCCACACGTCACGTCTCGTTTTCTGCGGAGGCGAAAAGTGGGCTATGGGTTTGGTCTCTGCCTAAGTCTTATATGGAAAAAGGCATGACTGTGTATGTATGTATTCTGCAAGAAACAGCACAATAAATATTAAATCAGTGATCAGGTAGGGCTTCAAATTAGCCATCAGTTAGAATAAATGTTACTGACGTTGAGTTATTGCGAATTTTGATTGCGTTTGTCTCACTCACCAACAACATGTTCCCATTATACATTCGTAGATGGGAATTTATTGACAGAATTATTTAATGTTTTTGTCTTATAAAACATTAAAGAGTAGACAGTCTGCAGCCGCGTCATGAACGGACTATTTCTTTTTACAACGCACTAATTAGATTCCAACCAGTTCGTAAATGTTTACTAAAAATACCACAGTTGCTAGCAATTAGATTTGTGTTACTAGTAACACGATATCCGCTGAGTTACAAACAAACTTGTCCTGATGGGGTGTCGTTTAATTTCGTCAAGATCGGTTCAACATTTGAGGTGTGAAAAGGTAACAAACAGACAGAAGTACAGAGAGAGTTACTTTCGTATTTATAATATTAGCTGAAGCCCTCGACGTCCGCGTGGATTTTGTTTTTTAAAAATGTCGTGGGACAGAGAGAATTACCCTCGAATTGATAATATTAGTATACGTAAAAGAAAAATGTGTACAATGTTACAACATACATAATTAAATATTATATTATTTCAATTTAAAGACAACATAGAAAATAAATAGCAATTAAAAAAAATTGTGACAGTAAGCAATAAATGGTTCAAAGTTCTAATCTTAGGCTATATAACAATTTATATATTGTTAATAGCACTCTTACCCTTGCTATCAATCTCGTTCGATCTACACGTATCTTCATTAATAAACGGATTAGGTTGTTCAAGCAGTTAATAGCTGATATAGGCTATCAGACATTTAAACATGTTATCAAGGTATATTGATTATATTTCATTAGAGTACAACATTAAATTTCTTATTTCGAAGTATTGATAACTAAATTTGTAACGTTTTTTACTTTCTTATATTTAAAGATGCAATAGGTTTTAAGAAATTCGGTCGTTATGCCATTTCTACAACGGTGATACTTTTGAAGGCAGGAATGCGACAAAATTGGGTGCATTCGTATTAATCGTATTAATCGAATTTGAGTGTACACAATTTATTTTAAAAATAATTAGACATCTATAATTTTTGAATACGCATTGAAATAATTACCATTAAGTGAACGCTTTGCAAGACTTGTCATTTTCTGCTATAAAAAATATCTTCTTATTCTCTTATTAGATGGATAAGAATAAACATTAATTGTTATTCCTCTTCATTTTCTTTTTATAGTGGTAGGATTATTATGTAGGAATCCATCTTGGTAGGTACCGCCGCAGGGCTAGTTATTCTGCCGTGAAGTAGTAGTGTGCAAACATTACCGTGTTTCGGTCTAAAGTTTAGAACTGAAATCTCAGGGCACGAGCGCAGTGTAGTGCCACACAGAAATGTTTTTGGAGTTACAACATTTGTTATGATCAGACATTGCACTTACTTCTGTGAATCAGTAATCTGCTATACAAAAATCATAATTGCAGTCTATCGGTATCTGTATATTGTATATATATGGTCCCCCACTAGATTGACATAAAGCACACACTTGACGGACTTAACTAACCAGTCTGTACTGTACCAGTTATACCTATATCGCCCACAGTACGACTACTCAGCAAGCGCTGTAGTTTAGTAGACGAAATAGCCATTCAATCTTGGTTTTGCAAGCTCAGTGACCGGCAAATTTTTATCCTTTTTAAAAACTAGGATTTCACCTGTATAGACGGCATATTTCAGACATACATTGCTCATGCACAGACAGACACACAGACCCGCGTCTGGGAACCCGAACAATCTGTAAGCCCTACAAATGTTTATCGCGTGCAGTAATCAAACCCGCGATCCATAGTGCAGAAACCAATCGCTTTACCACTCTTTCTACCGAGCCGAAATTGTTAGTTAGCCGTACTGATGTAGTAGCTATACTTATCTGTAACAGTAATAATTATTAATTGAAGATAAACTAACAAACTGAATGTTTTTATCAACTAACCACAGCGAATAAATGATGATCACCAATATGAAATGTGCATATATTAGTATATATATATTATAAGTTATAATAATTAACAATTTTAAAATCATACCCACGTTATTCTATTCAGTTTTTTTATTATCAAAGTACTAAATGTGCTATTTTATGTTTATAAGAAAATATTGATTTTAAAGAAGTTTATGTGCGGAAATTTTACAATAAACAAGCTCTATCAACGGATAATGATGGTGGATACTAAAATGTTAAGCCTATGTATACGTCAGACCTCCACAAAATCTTCACCAAATAACACATAGCTAGGCTTATCCGGCTTTGTATTATTTATTTTAGACAGTGACTACACTGACAGACAAAGACTAAATTAAATGGAAAAGCATGATGATAACAATGCGGAAATGCCTGTGATGAAAATTTTGACAGCTGCTATTACTTGTAAAATTTTAGGCAAAGCAATAATAATTAATGTAAATAATTTAATAAAAAGCTACTGAGCGCGCTATGGAAATAATTACTACTAGTATTTACTTAGCTTTGTACAAAGCCCTTACTTGTATATCATATATTAAATATATTGGACAGGAATATATTTTTAACAAGAACTGATTCTTAATATTGTTTTATTTTAGTAAATATGTAAAAAGTCATTTTGAGACATCGTAACGTAAAATTGGTAATAATTGAATGCTTATAGACGGAACCATAAAGTAATGCTTTGGAGATTAATATTTTGTACAGAATTATTTATACGGAATTTTGATTAAGCGCATTTTTTACTGTCAATACCAATATCAATTGTAAACTCTTCTTTTTAAATTAAACTCACATTCCCGTGAATAACATTATACAAAGGTTTTAGAACTCTGCTAATTCGCAATAAAGCAGAGAGGCGGACTGCGCTATTATAGCCTGTCACGTAGAAAGGTGGCCTGTGCTCTGCAGTGGAACGTATAAAAGCAGACATTGTTATTATTTATGAAATTAAATTAATATGCTAATAACTTTACCTAAGATTTTTGAATTATAATTATAAAAACTGAGTGAAAAACTTCTTTTAATACACATATTTATTTATAAAGCAATCCTAGAGGCTAAAACAGGCAAAATCATTTACATAAATATTGTGCGCTTTAGTTTATAAGGACTTCATGGTACGGGGATATCAAAATTTATTTTTCAGAATTAATGGTGGCACTGTTCGATGTAATGGATTTGTATAGGATTATTTAAATAGTCTGGAAGATATTAAACAAGCCTCTAAAATAGAATGGATTTCGATAAAACTCCCAGTTGCATTTTATATGCATTGCCTTGTATGAAATGAAATGAAATTTCTTAATTTTTCAACAGTCAACCTTCACTTATGCATTGCTCAGACCAGTTAAAATTAAACATATTCCTGCGATTCTTGGATTACAGATGATATTAGGTCACTTTTAAATAAGAAAAATGAATCTAGAATAATATATAATAACTATGGTTATTCTTTTACTTGATTATATTTTCCCAATTTTAACTCGCATTATCAACTATTCTCTTTCAACTGGGGTTTTCCCTTTTTATTTATCTCTGTTCATTTCAAAAGCTTGCACCATCTGTATGCTGATAATTTGCAGCTTTATGCTCAAATCGATCGAATAGAGGTTAACTCTGCGATTGGTTTGAAAAACCATGATCTTCTGGCACAGAGGTCAAGCTACAATAATCGGTAGCTCTCGTAGTCTAGCCAAGCTTGAATTCAATTCGCTAACTTCCATTGTATACAACAACTCATATAATTGAGGTATAAACCTTTTAGTCATAAAGTTAAAGACGTTGGATTGATGATCGATAGTAATTTAAGTCGGCAATCTCAGGTTACCGAGTAAAACCGGAGGGTTACAAGCAGACTGCGCGGCCTTTTTCATTCCAAAAATTTCCTGCCGACTCGTACCAAGGCTATGTTGGTGCAAACTCTAATTTTACCGGTTCTTGATTGTGCATACGTGTGTAACTCTGACCTAAGCCAAAAGCTTTTGTACAAATTCGATAGAAGCTCATTAACTGCATACACTTTTTTTTCGGTCTTCGTAAATACGACCACGTGTCTTTCTATCGTTATTAGCTTAAAAAAACTTCCTATGTATGAGGATTCTTCGAACGCTGTTTACAATTCTATAGGACCCATGTACACCCGAATATTTGAAATGTTATTTTTAGTATATGGGAGATGATCGAAGATTACGTTCATCTGGTCATGAACGCAATCCGCGATCTTCTGAAAACACCACTTTATGCGTCATTCCACGTCGTACTAGCTATATGTCTTGCTCCTTCGCTGCCGAAGCTGGTACGGCTTTGGAATGAGTTACCATTGATTATTTTCCTAATACTCAATGGTAACTCCGTATATTCAGTTTATTGAACACTATTTTTCTTTATTCCGTGAGCAAATTTCTTTAATAGCTTTCTACTTACATTGACATGCTTTTGATGTTTTGATCAAAAATACAGAGTTCTATGGGTCTGGGAATTTTAGCCACAGATTTAACATCTGGTGGATAGATTGGCAGCCACAGTTAAAGATTTGGAAGTTAAGGAGATGCAGGTTCCGGGCTGTTCATTCTCTTATCTACTTAACGTAATACACATGGAACAAGATGGAATGAGGGGTTTTTGCATGTCACTAGCATACAGCGCAAGCAAAGTTGTGTAAGCAATATCAAGTCACCTTTGCTCCGTACCTCCTAAACAACGAATTTCATGAAGATTATCTGCCACGTCAAATACTCAGAGACTGCTTTTGAAGCCATTATTTTTACTAATGTGTTCTCGACAGGTAATTATGCATAATCATCACGCCTTCTCATTGTACTCGTATGTTTTTTGAATTATTCTGTTATTACAGGCAAGGCTTGTGCTTGGTCTTTGCCATATTAAGTTTCATCCTCCATCGCTTCGGCCTTTACTCCAAAATTCTCTTAGTATCGTGAGTGGGTGCAATTTCATTAGCCTAAATGAAAAGTTAAAAATAATAATTTATAATAATTTATAAATTTTATTTCGGGTCACCTGAGTAAAATTTTATTGTTTGTCAGTCTTTGGTCGTTTTTTGATTAATATCGCAACATAAAATCATAAAAAAAAATTAAGCTATTATATTATATATTAAGCAAAAATTAATAGGATGGAAAAATATCCTATTTAGCTTGAATTGAAATGGATGATAATATACGGTTTCAATATTACAAGTATATACGGTAGCTGTTCCATCGATGATTCATCTCAATCAAAAAAGTTTATTTTAATGGAATACAATTCCCGGTTGTCGATGAGTTAATAATATAACGCACATATTCCACATTGCGTTCGTCTGTTGGTTTTATTAGGCGTTATATTATGATGTAGGCAAAGATAAATTAGTTCTTTCTAATCCCTTATCTAACGATAACGATGGTCATAATGCATCTTTCTGCAACATCTAAATAAATAAACTGCGGTTGCCAACCCGCCTGCCAAGCGTGGCAACTATGGCAAAATCCCCCCAAAATGAGAGCGACAAACTTTTGTGGCCATCAAATGGGGAGGCTTATGTTAGCAGTGGACTATTGATAGGCTGAAATGATGATGATGATATACTATCTAACAGTGCCTTTCAGATCGATACATAGAATTGTTTGCACTTCGGCACATGATATTGCCTAGGAAAAGGGTACCTACGCGCCAGATCGGATGGTTTAATGTGGAGAGCACGTTTCGTCTTGCTAGTAATATTTAGATGTTGTATATTTATACGTGGGATATTTTTAGAGCTTCTCATGTGGCAACATATATGTCGCAACCGACCCCCGCTGAGACTGAAAGTCGTAGTGAGTTGAGGAGAGGGCCGCCGTTGATTATCCTCAGTGGCTGAGAGACAAGGAAGCACGTGTTTTGGCGACAGATGACGTTGTTGCTGTGGTTCGGAGAAATTGGTTGCGATATTCTTACCGGGTCACCAGTTGGCAGATCATATTGCTAAGGAAACGGGTAGCTCCCCGCCTGATCAGATGGTCTGAAATATAGTTCGCAAATTAGAAACTTTTATAGCGCGATTATACAATGTATGAGATATTTCTTGAGCTTCTCATTAGGCGACATAGATGTCGCTACAGCACACTTAAGTATAACTGGCACTACGATGGTACCCACCTACATGGTTTCCTGCATAGCAATTCTAAAACCGGTAAAAAATATTAAAAAATTGTAAAATAAGTATAATTCTCATAATTAATAAAATATTAATAAATTGTAAAATAAGCGTAATTTTTATTATTAATTATGATGCAGTTTTCTCTAATGACAACTAATTGTTCATAAATCTTTCATCCTGTGCTTAAACTTTCTCTCAATCGTATGGCTATGCCAAAAGTGCTTTTGTGTTACTCTAATGGTTATACATGCTGCCGTTGTTGAAATAAAGCGACTTCGTAAAAAATATAAAAAAGTTAATTTTAGACTCTATTCTGTTTAGATGGCATGAAAAGAGAAACGGAAACTGCTCTGCGAACTAAAAATAACAACTGAAACAATAATATATTACATCGTTATCTAACCAGTGCGAAATATTTGCCGGCCTTTGATCCACAAAAATCGAAACGTCGTTTTACGTCTGACCCATACGCAATTAATGGCTACCGATACTGAAATGTTTCCATAAAACACGGCGAACCTTCACATTGGTTATATGAATTGCCGACTATATAAAAAAATATAATAAAGTGTTAATTTTAATTATAACAATCTGATTTAAAAACTGACTATTTTGCACACTGATTTAAGTATCCACTATTTTAATAGTCTGTAGACTTGTTTTCGTTTAGATTTCGATAAAAACATATGGAGATTGAGACTTTGTTATTAGCGTTTTCCAGCGAGCAGAGTAAGTACTTAAATTGTAAGACCTGTGTTGGTATCCCAGCGAAAGCCAATATTTGAACAATACAATTTGCTATGAGTACATGGCTGGATGTATCGTAATTATCTTCGCGCCTCTGACACTAAATCCAATCTTTCTTCGATCTTATCGAATAGACAACAACCACAAGTGTCTATGTATGTGCTTCATACGGCACTAACTCGCTAATATTGCTATAATGTACGTTGCGTAGGCAGCTTTTGAATTTTCACCGGAAAATGTCCCCGTATTTGAAATGGTCGACCGTAGATCAAAAACTAATCTTTTGTCAACTTTTACTGATGAGGTTAACGAACACTTAAACCAGAAATCTTGTTCCGGTCTTGTTTGTAGACTTTCCGTCCTTTCGATACTCTTGACCACAAAAAACTAATAAGAACACTGGACAACTGTGGAGTAAGAGGAGCCTTACTAAAATGCTGGGAAGATTACTTAAAGAATAGAATGTCCTATGTTAAGATCAATAATGCTCTCAGTGATCAAGTTGCGATAACGAAGGGCATATCCCAAGGTTCGATGCTAGGACCACTTCGATTTTTAACCTACGTCAATTACATGAGCAACTGTGTAAAGAACTGCACATACTTTCAGTTTGCTAATGACACATGCCTAGTAGTATGCGAAAAAGATCCTCTAAAAGCAGTTGAGCTCTTGCAGTCAGACTTTGCTGGTTTGGTATTAAATGCTGATAAAACCACTTTTGATTATTAAATCTCCGCATTTAAGACCTTACTTAACCTCAACTCACTCATCCACTCGTCTTTAATATACTCAACCTTTTAAACAATCACCCATCGCCATTACTGTCTTTATTCCGCGACGAACTATGTATGTAAGGTACTTAGGAAAAACAATAGATAGTACATTAAACTGGAAACTGCATATTGAAAAGGTTTACGACAAATTGCAACAGTTTGTAGCAAATATTACAATCCTTAAAAATCATAATTCCTTTAAATTCAAAGTATTGTAATTTAATAGCTACATTAAGAAATATAAATTACAAACAATTTTTTTTAAACTATCCTATCCCCAAAGATTAGAAAACAATACTACAATGAATAAATAGGTCGTATTAATTATTGCAAGATCTTACTTGTACATACTAAATTTATTTATAATTTGCGGTTTTAAATGTTATATATGTTAAAAGTTTTAAAAATCGTAAGTTTTATTACATAAATATATAAATTAATTATAACTTTATTGTACACCGTAACAAAAGATACAAAAAGGAAAAAAAAATAAAGGTACAATGGGCGCCCTCATCGCGAAAAGCGATCTGTTCCAGGCCACCTTTGGATGGACAAAAACTACAATTGAACAAATAAGGACGGCATATATAATGTATTCAATATATATATATATATATATATATATATATATATATATATATATATATATATATATATATACAAAAATAAATATAGTAAATAATTACACATGGGTAATAATTAAGACGACGTATTTAAAAATGACAGATAGTGTTCAGCAATCAGGGTTTTAAAAATAGGCAGAGATTTGGCATGTGGGATCCCTATCCGATTCCTATAGGAAGAGAATTCCACAGTTTTTTAGCCTGCAGCGTGAAAGAATTACCATAGAAAAATGTGGAATGGACAGGAGTATTTAATTGGAGAGTTTCAGAGGAGCGTAAGGATCGGGGATTGGAGAGATGGAGAAACTAGAAACGTTCCTTAACGTAAAACGGGGAGGAAGGGTAAAAGGGTAAAAAGGATGGTGTAGATAAGAGAAAGGATGTGTGCATTCCGGCGAAGGCGAATAGGTAACCACTTGAGCCTATTGCGATGTTCAGAAACGTGATTATATTTGCCAAGGCCAAATATGAACCGGATGGAGAAATATTGTAGCCGCTCAAGTTTATTAAGTTGGTCTTCGGTTAAATAGGGATAGCAGGCATCGGCGTAGTCGAGAATAGGGAGCAACAGTGATTGTACGAGCGTAATTTTAGTGGAAGTTGGAAGGAAGTATTGCGGCCGTTTCAGAGAGGCAGCTGCAGCAAAAGTCTTTCGGCTTATCTAAATAAATTAAAAATAAACCATTTCCCTACAAATTTGTAGGTATTCAATTGAATCAGAAAAATATAAATAATATTTACAAGCTTTCCAATCTGGCGTCCAGGTAAGAGATTTTCCAAGATGTGTAACGATGTATTGAAACTAACTGCACTGGGAGACCATTGGTGTCAACTGAATCCTCCCATCGATGAGTTAAGTCGACTATAAGAATTCCAGCTAAGCGGTCCCGACGGAAATCGTACTGGCGGATACTAATTAGTTGGTGCTGCTACCCAGAGCATGGATGCCCAGTAAGGGGGGGGGGGGGGGCTCAGGCTACTTCCCTCTGCTCCTGTGAGCCCGCCCATTCAAGCAACAGCTAAAGCTGTTGCGTGACTCTACCACGATTACAGTAAGTTGCTCCATTGCAGTAATCGATTTTTTCAAGTCTTCCATTTTGAAGCAACAGAAATATTGGCAATAAGATCTATGAAAATAAACTACTGCTACTACTAACACAATTTGGATAGAAAAATGATGAATGATGATGTATTAGTTTTGTTTATCATAATTTATAGCTGTAAAGAAAAAAAAGAATTGTTTCTTTCAGAAACCGAATATAATATTTACAGTTCAGAAGGTTATAAAACCATGTTACGGGGCTTAACAAATATTGAAAGCTTTATTTTACGCACTGGCCGTCATTAATTTCGAATAACGAATTCCTCCTGCGTCGAAGTATAAAACAGTCGTTAAAGGCGGTGTTGGGTTTTCGTGGATGAAAATATAAAAAAAAACCTTTTGTGGCAATAAAATGAATTGATACTTAGACAGAGTTCCTTACATTAGTAAAATATTTATCCGCTCTTGAGAATGAAATAAAATTATTTTAATAAAGTAAGAAATTACATGATAGTAAGAAATTGAACGCATATAATGAAGGTCTTTTTAGTTGAAAATATACAGCCTATAAATGTCTCGCTATTGAGCTCGGACCACCTTACAATTCTGTGAGGATTTTGGGGGCGGGAATAGTCCGTCACGTGCTCCAATGCGGGTTGGCGGACTTTTCATGTCCTCGAAATTTTTTTACTCCTCAGACATGTAGATTTCCTTACGGTTTTCTTCATCGCTCAGCGCGTGGTAAATCAGCGGTCAGAACAATTTTACAGTTACTGGCACCGGGCATCGAAATCTGGTAACTATCGTATACCTTACTAGTGTTATACGTTTACATTTGTCAGATGTATCACAAGGAAGTTAATAAATTCTCTCATGTATTTTAAACCAATGGAAAAACTTGTGGGAAAACTAACCACTAAACATTTACACTTTGCTTATGAATATAAATATTTTTCTCTACTTAGTTCCACAGTTCTTCAACAGCTACTGAAATGAAAACAAAACAGCAACAGCACTCATTTTTTATAGTGATAAAACGAGCAAAATGTTCACCTGGTGTTAAGTCGAACGTCTGCTCATAAAAATGGTGTGTAACCCAGAACATTCCTGTGAGCTCGTCCCTCTGTGACATTAGTTTTTAAGTCTCATATAATGCTAGTGGAAATACACTAGCTTTGAGTGGCCTTCAAACTGAAACATAGTAATGTTTACACGCTACAGCTTCACGGCAGAATTACTGGCCTTGCGGTGGAATCTACCTAGACGGATTCCTGCACGGGAATCTTACTAATAGTAAAAACTTAGGAAAATGCTTTGAGAATAAACAAAAACAGTACACGTTTTAAAAATAAAAATTTTCTCCTACATTATCATCAGCATAATGATAGTCCGCTTCAAAGTACATTTTTTCAAACCAGTAAAAGTAAATGATTTATTATATTACTGTACTTCATAAAGCCTGCCTGATGCCTCTTATATCGACAGTAATTTCGTTTACGTTGACTGAGTACACCATGAACGAGATAACATGCAACGCGTATTATTCGACGTCAACGTGTGTTGAATGGCCATAATCACTGAAAATTATGCAACGCTTTGTGAAAGGTAATGAGACTGAAATATTGATTATACAAACCGAATGAATTCAAAAATCAAATAATATAATAGACGACCTTTTCATCATCACACAAGTGGTGTCAGATTCTTCATGTTTTGTATTATCGATTGCAAAGCAAGGTTAGAAGTAGCGCATTGACTGCTAAAAAAGGTTTCGTCTGAGCGCCCTTAGCGCTCGTCCACCATTCAATCTGGAGAAGCTGTAAAAGCCTTCACGCTAACAGTGACCATCCGTCATTAAAATAAAAAAAAACATCGACTGCAATTCTAGACTAAATGTACCGAAGGGAAACATTTGGTTATGTATTTTAGCGGTTTTTGTTTCAATTATACTATAAAATATACAAGTGACTGCTTACTTACAATATAATAAAAATAGTTTATCTATAAGCTCATCGCTAAAGTAATAAAATTTAGTTAGTAAATTAAGTTAATATAAATGTATAAGAGTGATGACTATGAAATTAAAAATAAAAATTTAGATTTGTAAAATAAAAAGTTACTTCGGATGTAGTGATTTTATTTTTTGGTTATCTTGCTATTCCATTATCCATACTAATATTATAAATGCGAAAGTAAGTCTCTCAGTCCCTCTGTCTATTTGTTACCTTTTCTCGGCTCAACCGTTGAACCGATCTTGACGAAATTTGGCACAGAGATAGCTAGCATCCTGGAAATGGACATAGGATACTTTTTACTCCAAAAAAACAAATAGTTCCCAGGATATTTAAAAAGAAAACCTCTGTCCACGTGGACGAGGTCGCGAGAATCAGCTAGTAATATGCAATAGTTTGAATTTAAGTTGCATTGTAGTCAGAAGTTATCAACTGTGCAGGAGATATTATAGTACCACAAGTGTACACGCAAAGACAAAGGCACTCATTATTCCCAACTTACTACTGCCGGATGTAACGCTCATGCGATTTGTGTTTTTGCACAGAGGTTGACTTCGGCTGGGATTCAAACCCAGGTTCTGCGGCGTGGTAGTCAG
>JAHVAK010000233.1:0-60790 GCA_019845155.1 Luehdorfia chinensis | reverse complement strand
TGATAGGCGGTGAAGCGAACATAACAGAGTAAAAAATAATTTATTATCTATAAATATAAATACATAAACTATAAATATATATAATTATACCAATACAAACATATACACAGATATACATATACATATATATATATATATATACACCATACATACATACATTATAAATAAACAAACATACACGAATAAGAGAGAAAAATAGAATTCATACTTGCAGCGAATTTTTAAAATATTCCCGTACTTTTTTGAACGCAAATTTGTTAGGAGCTTTTTTCTCTCTTAACTCGTAGCTCATAGGTTTTTATTTACTAATTAAAGATGTGTCTAGAGGAAAAACGAAATCACACAAATAAAAAAAAATGTCTGGAATCGTAGTACAAGTGCCACTTTACAAATTAAAAGTTTATTTGATTTTATAGAGAAATATGGTAACGCCCATATCTTGTAGCCCGACTGTAATCCATACTCGGACATGAGCAAGTATTCCGAAGGGAATGCACGCCCATGCACGAGTCTCGCTAACTAATTTTATAAGTGGTTATGTTACAGAATTCTTTATATTATGCTCCGCAAGCTCTATCGATGCATTCTTAGGATGTTAATTACTAATAGAAGCGAACATTCAACATTGTTTATCAGTGAACTTATTATTTCTAATTAATAGAATCAGGCGTTACTTTGCGGAAATTCATTACAGTGAAGGAGAGAAAGTTAATTTGCTAAGATCCGCATGAAAAATGTAAAATGGTGTGTATCACTTAGTTGCGAAGAGCACCGCCCGCCCTCCCTCAACGGCGTGCACAAGAAAACCAATACCGCCACCGGGAGCCGCCCCAGATACCCTCCACCACTACAACGCTACCACTAGGCAATACACACCACTGAAGTCGAGAAAACGACACGTGTTTCACCTCAAAACGCGGCATTATCAAGTGATATTGACTCTACGACAGTCAACTGCGTGCGGATCTTAGCAAATTGACTTTCTCTCCTTTATTATTACTTCTAGTACATTTAGTATTAAACAGTTTTGTTTTGGATGCAATCATACTTTTTTTATTGGATAGAGTGACTAAACGAGCAAAATGTTCACCTGATGTAAAATGCAACGTGTACCCGTGATGATGATGATGTTCTCCTAGCCGATTTCGACCACGGCGACAACTGCCGACTACTGTCGAGAGCCATCAAACGCGCAGGAGATATTATAGTGCCACAAGTGTACGCGCAAACACAGAGGCACTCACTCGTCCCAACCTATCCGCGCCCGATGTAACGCTGATGCGATAAGATCGGAGGCAGGCTAGGATGCAGTGTCAGAAACACGGGGACAATCACAACACAACCAGACCCGAAAACCAACAATTTATGTTTTAGCACAAATGTCGGCTCCGGCTGGGATTCGAACCCAGGACCCGCGTTTTAGAAGTCGGGTACTCTGACACTAGGTCACGCGGTCGTCAAATGTAATGACATAGAGTTTGTCATGTGTACCCATGCCAAACTCTATGTCACCCAGAACATTTCTGTTTGACACTACACGCCCGTCACCCTGAGACATCAGTTCTTAAGTCTCATATGTCCAGTGATTACGCTAGCTCTCAGTGCCCTTCAAACCGAAACACAGTAATGTTTGCACACTACTGCTTCACGCAGAATAACTGGCCCTGGGATGGTACCAACCTAGACGGATTCCTGCATAGGATGATGTATACTTTACTTACATAAATACAGTCACGCTTTTTCCCATGTAAGGAGTAGGCAGAGTCCACGTCCTGTGGCGAACAACGTTGCCTACATTTTGGTACAAATCAAAAAACTCTTACTCCCACGAGCAACTAGTTATTTTACAATGATATTTTATTGTATGAGTTGAGTCGCTGGCGATCATCGGACAGGCCGTGTGATAGCGGCTTAAGAGAATCCCATCTCATCTCGTGGGTGTCGTAAAAGTCGACAAAGAGAAAATAAAACCAGGAAATGGTCAGCAGCATCTTCATGGAATATCCGATCAAATAAACTGCGGTTGCCAAACCACCTGCCAAGCGTGCAAATATGACAATTTCCTCCTGGAATGAGAGCTACTCACTTTTGTGGCAACCTATGGGGGAGGCATATGTTCAGCAGTGGACTAGTGATAGGCTGAAATGATGATGATGATGATTTTACTACTTCTACATTCGTTAGCCAATGTGAGTGACTCGCACGCGTGCTGTCTGAATCATTTGCCCACACCCGTCACCTTAACGTCGCAATTTTTAATATAGAACAACTTTCTAGACGAGTATACCACACTGCGCTTGTTGTCCTTGTTGATTGGTAATCTCAGATTATACATTCTCTTTTTGATGTCAACTCTGATCTGTTTGGTTTATGTATTATGTTTGAATTACTTTAAATTTGGAATGTCAATTTTATTTGTTCAGATTGAATTGTCATATTTTATTAATTCTGTGAAAATCTCTTGAAGAAGTAACATGTCAAGTTATCTGTCATAACTTTTGTATTTAATATAAATTTCATAACTATTAGGTTTCATCAAAAGTAAATTCAAAATTGTTTAAGTTAAAGTAAATAGTTTTTTAATCAGTCCTTAAGTGTCTTTTTGGTTTGAAAGTGATCCCATTAGACACATCTACCATTCAAGAGTCCTAAGACATACATACATACAATAACAATTTTTGCCATATAAGGGGCGGGCGGAGGCCTAGAAGGAGTGAGTACCTGGAATCCTACTTTTTGCCCTCACCGGAAACGAGACGTGATGGCGAACCACGTCGCCGCCAATTGGTAAATTACTTATTATTTATTTATTTATTGAAACTTTATTATAATCCTTAATTAAAAAATTAAAGATGGGCAGACTTTATTTTCTTTTGGCATTCTCTCCCAGTCAACCCGTGGCCGTGGAGAAACTTGTGAAGGGTGCAATATAAAAAAAACAAACACAAATAAAGGCTGTCCGTACCATAGTGGTGGCGGCTAAGGAGAATCTACCACCCCATCTCGTCCCGTGGGTATCGTAAAAGTCGACAGAGAGATATGAAACCAGGAGATGGGCAGCAGCATCATCCTGGAACATCAAAATAAACAAACTGCGGTTGCCAACCCGCCTGCGAAGCGTGCAACCTATTGCAACTATGGCAAATCCCCCCAAAATGTACAAACAATAACGGCCCCTAGTCTCCGGCGGCCCCGCTAGTCCTGGCTACGGTAGCGGTCATGGTAACGGCGGGGCAGGGGGTGCGAAGAATCTCCGGAGGAGGAGATCTTGTTACCGCCACCGACGACTGTACCTGGTACCAACATTTAACGCACGCACGCTGAGGACCGACGAGAAGATCTTGGAGCTGGAAGAGGAGGTGAGCACGTTACGCTGGGATATTATAGGACTATCTGAAGTCCGAAGAAAGGGGGAGGGTACGGAAATCTTTGAATCTGGTAACTTGTTCTACTACCGGGAGGGCTACCACCTGTCCCAAGGAGGTGTCGGATTTTTTGTCCACAAGTCTCTTATTAACAACTTGTCAAGATCGGGTGTGTGTCGATTAGGGTTGCATACCTTATACTCAGAATAACCAAACGGTATTCGCTTAAGGTCATAGGTAGGTATACGCACCTACCTCGGCTTATCCTGATGATGAGGTGGAGGTAATGTATAAAGATATTTCAAGAGACATACATTCCTCCAAAACTCACTACACGGTGTTGATGGGAGACTTTAACGCAAAGCTCGGCATGAAAAAAGACGATGAGCTGGTAGTGGGGCAATTTGGAATAGGCCAACGGAACCAGAGGGGTTAACAGCTGGCCGACTTTATGGAGAAGTAGGGACTCTTTATGATGAACTCCTTGTTACTAAAGCGGCCCCACTGAAAGTGGCCCTGGATGAGCCCGGATGGTTCCACCAAAAATGAGATCGACTTCATCATGAGGACCGAACGACAGCTGTTCAATGATGTCTCTATGATTGCTAGGGTGAAAACCGGCAGTGATCACCGAATGGTCAGAGGCACATTGAACCTGAACGTGAAGCTGGAGAGAAGTCGCACCTGTGAAGTCCACGCTCCGTCCATCTCGTGCCCTTATCCAAAACCCCGAAAGCTTCCAGATCGAATTGCAAATCGCTTTCAGTACCTGGATGATTGCGTTACATGATGGACGATTTGAACGAGAGGCTCGTGGAAACTGTCCATGCGGTGGGAGCAAAGGTTTGCAAGACCCACCGAATAAAAAGATCCAGAAACTCTCCGACCACACTCTAAATCTCATGGAGGCTAGGCGTGAAATGAGGCTGTAGTCCTCAACTGATGCCAGATCACCAAATGTATGCGGCGAGACCTACAATTCTTCAATACTGCTTGTATTGAGGAAGCGATAGAGCAAAACCAAGGCTCCAAGGTCTTTGCCAGGGATCTGTCTGCCGGAAAAAGCCAACTGACTAAGTTGAGGACCGATAGCGGTGGTGTCATTTCCGCTGGACCAGAGATTTTGAGTGAGATTCTATGGACAGCTCACATCTACACATCGTCGTTGGAGCCACACACACATAGTGTGAGTAACGACCCAAGAGCAAATCTCTATTCCGACGATATACCGGACGTCAGTCTGAGCGAGATTAGTATTACTCTCAAACAGCTCAAGAATGGCAAAGCGCCGGGCGAGGACGGAATTACAGCGGAGCTTCTGAAAGCGGGTGGAAAACCGGTACTTTTAGTCCTTCAGAAGCTATTTAATTTAAGCCGTCATTCACGGCGGCACTACGCCGGAAGCGTGGAGTAGAAGCATGGTTGTCCTGTTCTTCAAGAAGGGCGATAATGCCCTCTTGAAGAACTATAGACCGATATCGTTTCAGAGCAGCGTCTACTTGCTGTTTTCGAGTCATTACGAATCGTCTCGCAAGCAGACTTGACGTCTTCCAGCCTCCCGAACAAGCCGGATTCCGAAAAGGCTTTAGTACCATAGACCACATACATACCCTTCGCCGGACTGTACAAAAGACCGAACTGACTGTCGGTATATCGATGTGTTGGAGTGCTTGTATAGTGTATACCAATGCTACGATGGCTATCCGAGTACAGAACCGGAGTACGAAACCGATCCAATTGCAGAAAGGTGTAAGACAGGGTGATGTTATATCCCCGAAACTCTTCACCGCTGCATTGGAAGATGTCTTCAAGCTACTGGACTGGAAAGGATACAGTATCAACATCAATGGCGAATACATCATTCACCTTCGATTTGCCGACGACATAGTCATAATAGCAGAATCGCTGGAGGACCTTAGCGCTATGCTCAATGACCTCAATAGTGTCTCCCAACAGGTAGGTCTTAAGATGAACATGGACAAGACGAAGATCATGTCTAACGTCCATGTCACACCTATACCAGTTGTTGTTGGGAACACTACGATCGAAGTTGTCGACGAATATTTATACCTAGGACAGATTGTCCGACCAGGTAAGTCCAACTTCGACCATGAAGTCAATCGACGGATCCAACTCGGCTGGGCAGCGTTCGTATAAAATCCGTCACGATGTTATCCGCTCGGAGAGCCGATAACCGTTGGGGAAGAAAGGTTCTTGAGAGGCAACCTCGTACCGGCAAAGGCAGTGTAGGGGCGACCCCCTACTAGATGGAGCGACGACATGCACGGTCTTGCGGGAAGTCGATGGATGCAGGTGGCTCAGGACCGTGTTTTGTGGCAATCTATGGGGGAGGCCTATGTTCAACAGTGGACTGTAATAGGCTGAAATGATGATGATGATGATGATGTACCATGGCTTAGTCGCCTATGACGACGCCTCGATAGGAAAGAGGTAGTTGCTATTCTACCTCTGCCGGACACCTATCGGCATTTTAATACATCACTACACAGTAGAATAGTGGCAACATCCCCACCTTCTACCACAATTACCACAAATAGTTTATGTGTGAACAAGTTTCTTGCACTAATTTATCAATTTCAATACTTTTTTTATTGTAGAAAGTGACGAAACAAGCAAAACGTTCACCTGATGGTAAGTGCAACGTCCGCCCACAGCAAATGCTGTGTCACCAGAATATTTCTGCGTAACACCACACTGCGCCCGTCACCTTGAGACGTCAGTTCTTAAGTCTCAAATTCCCAGTAATTACGCTAGCTCACAGTGCCCTTCAAACCGAAACACAGTAATGCTTGCACACTACTGCTTCACAGCGGAATAACCGGCCCTGGCGTGGTACCTACCCAGACGGATTCCTGCATAGGAATCCTACCACCAGTAAAACTTATTAACTACTTCTTTCTTCTGCAATAGTGTGATCGGTCTTTGTCCTTAACTTAGTTGAACCACTTTTTCTGTAAGCTACCACTGCTCAGGTGACTTACTGTTTTTATTAGCTTTAGAAATACTTATGAATCTGATTAGAAATCCTCCGGCAGAAAAGAAAAGCACTTTCCTACCGAGGTGTCGTAAGAAGCGACTAAAGTATTGTAGGGACAGCCTTTATTCATGCAGAATAACACCATAATATACAATGCTGTCACTATACTGCTCGTGAGAACGCAATGAGGAGTAAGATTTTGTTACTCCTACCAAAATGGCGGCGATGTCGCGTCTCCCTTACATGGGAAAAAACGTGACTATATGTATGTGTAAAAATTTCCGAATTTTGTATTTTGTAGTTTACTTAAACTAACACTTTTAAACGCTTAATTTTAAATGGAAGGAGGAATAAAAAACCCAAGGGCGTAGATAACTTGACGAACGGAATGAATTATCTCAATGTTCTACTTGTTATTCCAGAAAGCCTAGCTAACGGGCATGTAAAAAAAATAAACAGATTTATGGTTCTCAGCCTATATTTTCGATAAATTACTTTTCCCTGCTTATTCTAAAATATTAATAATTTTCTTTTGTATGAGGACATATAAAAATAGTAAAAGTTGAAACAGTGGGTATAAACTTACCATGTGGTTATACATTACAGTTTAAATTTTCACTGGTGATAGGATTCGGAAGGAATCTGTCTATGTAGGTACCACCCCAGAGCCAGTTATTCTGCCGTGAAGCAGTTCTGTGCAAAAAATTCAGTGTTTCAGTTTGAAGGGTACTGAGAGCTAGCGTAATCACTGGGCATATGCCACTTAAGAAATGATGTCTCATATGCCCAGTGATTACGCAGTGTGGTTTGGTGTCACACAGAAATTTTCTGAGTGATACATTATTATGGGCAGATGATGCACTTACCATCAGGTGAATATTTTGCGACACTTCATCCAATAAAAAAAAATAATCAACGAACTGAGCTACATCATATATAAATGCTTTAAGAAAAAAAATCGAGAGACAAATATTCAAATATATTCGTAGCGTCAGCCGCAGTGGGATAATCTGAGAAATTACATTAGTTACGTTGTACTTTTATCCCATTACGAGTACGTCTAGGTCAATCATTGATTATTGACCGATAGAAATTGTTCTACCAGATGATAAAATCTACAATTTGCGTTAGGGATTAGATTTCGAAAGAGGGTTTGACAAGTTTCTTTTGTTATCTGAAATAGGAATTACGAATTTCCATCTAAATTTCGTTTCCTTTAATTTCATGGTTTTACTCATTCGAGGGAATATTGTGAAATAGGAAAAGAATATTAGAATTTAAACTATTTTTTTTTTCAGACTACATTTATAATGTTCATTAATTTTATTGTATGGGCTACCGTGTAAATCGGAGAACTCGTCAGTTGCCTGAAATGCGGTTCGTCAAAGTCGATATTTTATACAAAATAGAAATTGTTGTTCTTACAGCATTAATGTATTGTCTTGTGTCACTACCTATGCATATGATTCTTCCCTAGATCCTTTGACATTTCCTATACGGTTAGATTTGATTATGTACACGTATACGGGATTTAGAAAAGGAGTGAGTGTGTCTGTATGCACTAATTAATAAAGCCTACGCAGATGAGTGTTGTGGCTGTTAATCTAAATATTTCACTGTGGTCAAAAACGCGATCATGATAACGAGCTTGGTGATCTATTGCTGGTAGAAGTATTTCGAGAAGGGAGGATTTAACGTCATCTCCAAGCTTGGCAGACAAATCAGCGATAGCAGTACCTCACGCTCCTCACCTTAGCCGCTTCGGTCCGTCACCGGTATGGCATTATTCGGGATGGTTATTCCACCATCCTCAATAGTGTCTCCCAACGTGTTGGTTTTAAGATGAACATGGACAAGACGAAGATCATGTCTAACGTCCATGTTATAACATACCGGTTCTTGTTGGGAACACTACGTTCGAAGTTGTTGACGAATATTTATACCTAGAACAGATTTTCCGACTAGGTAAGTTAAACTTCGACCAAGAGGTCAATCGACGGATCCAACTCGGCTAGACTGCGTTCGGGAAACTGCATCGCATCTTCTACAAACCCAAAGCTTACAACCAGTGCGTGTTGCCCGTAATGGCATACGGAACAAAGACGTGGTCCTTCACAGCAGGCCGCATGGGGAAGCTCAGATTCGCTCAGCGAGCTATGGAAACGAGGCTTGGAGTTTCTCTGCGTGATAAAATCCTTAACGTAAATATAACCAACATAGCCCTAAGGATTGGTAAGCTGAAGTGGCAATGGGCCGGCCTTATAGCTCGTAGAACCGATAACCGTTGGGAAGAAAGGTTTTGAAGAAAGGTTATAGGAGTGGCAACCTCGTACCGGCAAACTCTACAGTGTAGGGCGCCCCCGCTAGATGGAGCGACGACGTGCACGGTTTTGCGGGAAGTCGTTGGATGCAGGTGGCTTAGGGCCGTGTTTTGTGGCAATCTATGCGGGAGGTCTATATTCAAAAGAGGACTAAGATAGGCTGAAATGATGATTGCACAGTAAAATAAAATAAAACATCAATATGACGAGGTGAATAATGCTTTTTTCAAAAATAGTACATTGGTTTAACATCAATAACTTGCTGTTAAATGGCAAATAAAATTAAACGTATTTTATTCACAACACCAAACGTTAAGCGAATTGACGCTAATGATCTTGTAAATTGTCTCGTGGATACCACTTTCTTGACAGAACTCTTGGGGCAATTTATTAATGCGGCCCCCATATATCTAAAGCAAAAACACAGGGAAATTACTTTATTTTAATTATTTCTACTGAATAATGTCGTATGGTGTTTGCTGTGGGGACTCCTTTAACACCTAATGTGCCTAAATGACAGATTTTTCATACGCAGTCACTTCTCGGCGAAAAGACATTACTAAGCGTATTAATTTCTCAAATGTAGCTTCTTTGAACGCGAAATACATACATACATTATTTGTAAGCTTCTTTTCATTAATTATTTCTGTCAGTAATTACATGATATCTGTACTTGTAGTACAGTTCTTTCAACAGTAGTGATTATAAGAGCAAAACTATACTCGTATAACAGTTTTGCCTCTTAATGCTCAGAAGTTCGCCGTTGGTTCAAAGCAAATGTGATAGAGGAGAAAGTATAAAACAGTCGAAGTTGTTCACATTAAAACCACTAATATAACTAACCCTCACCATGGCGCGCCTTTGGTGGTTCTCACGATTAGAAATGGGTATTGGTGGTTTAATGGTCATCCATTCTTCTCCATTGAAGTAACTGTCCGAGCCGATGCCGGTCTTCTCGGGCACCCTAGTTACTCTCGCGCATAAGATGACGGTCCAAGCCGAGGTCCCCTCTCGGGGGACTTACGCTGGTGGATGACCAAAATAAATAGACCAAGATATGCATTTCGTGCGCCGACGCTGCGAGCGGACATTTTAGTAGCTGCACTGCGCAATTTAAATGCTCATTTATACCTAAGAAGGTTACCTAAATTTAGCGTGAACCTAACGGCCTAAATAAGTAAAACAGTTTTTCATGATAGTCACTAGTACAGTACTCAGAATTAAAATAGAGAATAGATATAATCTGAGGCAACACTTAATAATAAAATTATGAAAGTATTGCCTCAGATTTAGATTCTAAACGAAGACCTTCTTCGTCTAAAATCGAAATCTGAGCCAATACTTACATACAAATTTCACAACTAAACAATTGCATCCGTTACAAGTTGAAACCAATGTTTAACACATTTGCGAATCCTTAATGGGTGAGCTTTGAAACTACCAGAACTTATAGCTGTTAGCTCATCAACAATAACAGGTGGTGGTGCATTTTTTTATTTTTATTGTATAAAGTGACGAAACGAGCAACACGTTCACCTGATGGTAAGTGCAACGTCCACCACACTGCACCCGTCACCCTGAGATATCAGTTCTTAAGTCTCAAATGCCCAGTGATTACGCTAGCTCACAGTGCCCTTCAAACCGAAACACAGTAATGTTTGCACACTACTGCTTCACGGCAGAATAACTGGCCCTGGGGTGGTACCTACCTAGACAGATTCCTGCATAGGAATCCTACCACCAGTAAATGTGGAAAGTAGCGAGCTGATGATATTTTAATTTGTCAGAAGAGATATTTTCGTTATTCTTTATATTGCTCGTTGTTGTGTGCGATCGTGGGTCACTTAATAGCCATAACGAAGGAGCGACTGTTAAAGTAAAAATTATTCTGTGTTTTCAGGTATGTTACTTACTCTAAAGCTATGATAATGATGCAGTATATTAATAGGCGACCCCGTGCCCTAGTGGTCTGGGTACCGAACTTCCACGGTTCGGTTTCGAATGCCACCTGAAACATAAATACAATCACGCCTTTTCCAACACAAGGGGTAGGCGGAGATCAGACCCGTAGCCCACTTTTCGTCCCTTTTTTTTGGAACTCGAGACGTGACGGACAAACCGCGACGCTGCCATTTTGTTACAAGTCGAAAAATCTTACGCCCCATTGCGTTCCCACGAGCAGTAAAGTGGCATATTCTAGTATTATTCTGCAGGAATAAAGGCTGTCCGTACAATACCTTAGTCATCTCATACGACACATGGATAGGAAAGAGATGGATGCTATTCTACCAGGACCAGTGTTACTTCGTGCATGTAGGTTAGGACGAGTGAGTGCTCCAGTGTTATCGCGTACAGTTGTGGAATTATAATATCAGCGCTGTTGGCAGTATTCGAAAGTTGGTGATTGAAAATCGGCAAGGAAGACTTCATCATCATCATAATATCACCATTCCTTATTATTCTGGAAAACACGGTTCAATACCTCCCAAAACATTAAGTTAATGGGGAAAACTTCCGAAGCTTAATACTTTCATACGTTATCATCATTATGAACCTGCGCTCATTTACTGTTAGTACGGTATACCAATCGGCAGTTAAATTGCTCAGGTTCAGTTAACATAGTGGCTAATGGGTTCGTTTCGAGTATTGTAATGGTGGACTGCATCTAGTGGTGGTTCTCGGTTGCGATGGGACGTGGGTTTTTCTTGAACGTAGCCTTCGGGCTTATGCTTTTTATGAAGTTAACTTTCTTTCCTTTATTACAATTACTGCCAACTGTGTATGTATACCACCGAGGTGATCACCGAGGAACGAGCGCGGTGTGGTGCCACACAGAAATGTACTGCCACATATACGGTACTTACAAGAAAAATACCATTTTTAAATTTTTTGTCTGTCTGTCTATGTTTTTGTTCCGGCTAATCTCCGAAACGGCTGGACCGATTTTGACGGGATTTTCACTGACAGATAGCTGATACTATAGCGGGTAACTTAACCTACTTTTATTTTAGATAAATAATTAGGGTTCCGCGCAACAAAATCCGAAAGGGAAGTGTTTATTAGAATTAAGGTTTACTTTTCACTAATTGGAATTTTCTGAATAAAAGACGTGTTAACTGTATGAGGTTTTAATCTGCACTACTTTTAAATGACAAGGGTGTTGACCTTCAATACAAGCGGACTGTATTTTTTTTTTAACAATTGGACATTCCGCCCACCAAAGGACGCAGTCCTTTAATATAAATATGAAATAATACTTATAGTTATATAATTAATACTTATTAACAAAGTAACTTTCACTAAAAGAACATAGCCAGGTAAATATTATATAGGCAGGGATACTGTACGATAAGCAGTCACTGTAAAATAATTAAAGTTACTATAAAGTACAAGAAGTTTAATGTTTACAATTATAAAAATAAATCCTTACTACATTACACATATTCATATTGCTTCACCTAATGTTGGTTTAATATACATTTTAATCTTAATGATTTTAGCATAATATGAAATTAAAGGCTATTCATGACGCAAGTATAGTTAATAATTTTTTAGCAATTTTTTTAAGTTTGTAATTAAATAATTTTCATAGCATATTCGGAAGTTATACACATAGATTAAGTATGTTTTGTTAAAATACATATTTTACTTACAGATCGTTTATATACACCATTCTTACATTTGATCGATACAACACGAGTAATATTGTCGGGGCCAACATGTTTTTGTATTATTTTACCTAATAGCCACTTACTAGGTGGAATGTTATCTTCTCTTAAAATGACTATGTCATCGATTTCTGGTTCAGCATGAATGGTATTCCATTTATATCTTTGATTAAGACTTACGAGGTATTCTTTATGCCATCTGTTCCAAAAATCGTTGACCATTTTTTGAGTCAGCCTCCATCTTTCTAAACTAGTAATTTGACATTTTGTATAATCTTCATCAGCCAAGTTCAACAAGGGTTCACCGATCAGAAAGTGACCCGGTGTCAGTGGAAGGGGATCGTTAGGATCATCACTTAGCACCGTGATAGGTCGGGAATTTAAGCAGGCTTCCACCTGGGCTAATACTGTAGCTAGTTCCTCGTAAGTGAGTAAAGTATCCCCAATTACCCTTTTAAGATGTGTTTTCGCACTGCGCACTGGGGTGCGCAGTGCCTCCCACAAACCCCCGAAGTTAGGCGCTTGAGGTGGAATAAAATGCCATGTAGTACGCTCTAAGGTTAACAACTCCGCTGCATCACCAGGAACCGAAGATTTTGCACTGTTAAACATATCTCTGAGCTGTTTGTCTGCTCCCACAAAGTTAGTGCCATTGTCACTGTAAAGCTCTCGGCAATGGCCTCGTCTTGCCGTAAATCGCCTAAAGGCTGCGATAAATCCCTTCGCAGTCATATCTGTGACGGCCTCCAGATGTATAGCACGTGTTACCATGCAGACAAATAGGCAAATATATCCCTTATAGGATTTCGCTCCTCTGCCTGGTGAGAATTTAATATTAATAGGCCCAGCATAGTCCACTCCTGCTGATTTAAAGGGTCGGTCGGGTTTTAATCGCACGGCTGGTAACTGGCCAATTAATTGTGTTGTGTTCTTTTTTGAATATCTAATGCAAATTACACATTCTCGATAAATCTTTTTTGTATAGTCCTTAGCTCGCAAAATCCAGTACTTTGAGCGCAGATAATTTAACATTATTTGTGGTCCACCATGCATTGTTTTCTGATGAGCATCTATAATTATTAATGTACTAAGATGATTCTTAGCAGGTAAAATTATAGGATGCCTAGTATCAAAGTCCGTTTTCGATTGCTGAATACGGCCACCAACTCTGAGATTCCCCTTCTCATCAAGAATAGGACAAATATTGCGGAGCTTACTCCTTTTCGGAACACAGCCTTGAGATGTTAACTGTTGTATTTCTAGCTTAAATTCAATGTTTTGAACTTGTCTAATACAGTGCTCTAAAGTTTCATTCATTTCCTCAGTGGTAATAAATTTAGTAAAATATTTCTCTTTCTTTTTTGGTAGTTTTAAATTTAGCCACCTTCTACAATATGAAATAATTCTCAATAATTTAGGCAAGGTAGAAAACTTAGTCCAAATCAGTTCTTCTTGAATATTTAATACAGCAGTTAAAGATCTTGCTCTTTCCTCTTCCTGTGTTTCTTCAATGTAAGTAGTGCTCGAGTTTATGTGTTGAGCAGAGAGCCAAACTGGTCCACTCCACCATAATGTGGTTTTTAACAAATCTGAAGCCAGTATACCTCTCGAGGCATAGTCGGCTGGGTTCATGTCTGTAGTAACATGTCCCCATTGCTCGTAATCTAGTATGTTTAATATATCTGCAACCCGGTTGCTTACGAATGTGTTCCACCGACTGGGCCCACTTTTGAGCCAAGCAAGGACTATGGTTGAATCTGTCCATGCGTGTAAATTTGCCTTAGGTATGCCCATTACTTGAGATGTCTCTGAAATTAGTTTAGCCGCTAGAACTGCACCACATAGTTCTAGTCTCGGGATCGAAACTTGTTTTATAATAGGAGCTATTTTTGTTTTGGCAGATATTAGATTTACATGCACTTGTTGGTCCTCAATGATTCGAATGTACACTGCTGCTCCATATGCTGTCTGCGAAGCGTCTGCAAAGACATGCAATTCTATTTTAGATTTAGAAGAACCATGCAACCACCTCGGTATGCTAACACTTCTGATGTGAATCAAGTCCTTTCGGTATTGTAACCATTCTGTTTGTAAGTCACCTCTAACAGTGTCATCCCACTCTAGCCCTGTCCTCCATAATTTCTGCTGTTATCATCTTTGCGATGACTACTACAGGGGCGATCAATCCCAAAGGGTCATAAAGTTTGGCTATCTCTGAAAGTATATGTCGTTTGGTAATCTGTTGCTTTGATACTGGTAAGTTTAGAGTATATTCAAACTTATCTTTTTCTCGATTCCAACTCACTCCTAGTACCTTCACCAGGCTGTTGACATTAAGAGGGAGATCGTGATCGTCGCGTTTATTTCTGCCGATATATTTAAGGAAATTTTGATTGTTACTGCTCCATTTTTGGAGCTCGAATCCGCCTTGGTTCATTAATTTATTCATGTCATTGTAAATATTCTTAGCTTCGTCTTCTGTCTCACATCCCGATAACAAATCATCCATGTAGAAATCGTTTTTAGTTAATTTTGAAGCAACTGGATACTTAGATTCTTCATCATCAGCGAGCCTATGCAACGTTTTTACAGCCAGATACGGTGCACAGGCTGTCCCGAATGTCAATCTCAAATGTTTAAAATGTTTTATTGGTTCATTTGGTTCAGATCTCCATAATATCCTTTGGTAGTCAGTATCTTCGTCTGCCACACGTACCATTCTATACATTTTAATGATATCTGCGGTAATGCAAATTTTATGAGTTCTCCATCTCATTAATATGTGACGAAGGTCCTGTTGTAGCTTAGGACCTACAAGAAGATTATCATTAAGAGAAACGTTATTTGCACCCTTACATGACGCATCGAAAACAACTCGAAGTTTCGTAGTATCTTTATCTTCTCTCAACACGGCATGGTGAGGAAGATAAACTGCTTTAGTATTGTTAATTTCTGCCAGAGGAACCTGCACCATATGATTTAAATTTAAATATTCGTTCATAACCTTATGGTATTCCTCGCGAAGGTTAGGGTTTCTTGTTAACCTTTTCTCTAAAAACTCCAACCGTCTAGCAGCTATCTCCATCAATCCACCATATTGACACTCTGGGTCTTCGTTTTTAAAAGGTAGTCGTACTATAAATATTCCCTCATCGTCTCTAACTGTCGTAGAATTGTATAACTCTTCGCAGCTTTCTTCGACCTTTGACAATCTCTTTTTTATACAGTTTGGCTCGTTTTCTAATTCCCAAAATAGCTTAAGGATCTCATCTTCTTTAACTTGTATATACAAGCTTGTGACATTTTTCTCTGCTGAGGTAGATTCTCGTGACATCCTTCCTGACAACACCCAACCAAGGATTGTATTCTGGGCTAATAAATTGCTGTTAGGATGTTTAATAATGCCGTCTAAAAGAACGTCGCTGTATACCTCAGCTCCAAGAAGAACATCTATTCTTCCTGGTGTAGTAAATTCGGGGTCGGCTAAGTCTAATTTCTCCAGCTCTGACCACCTCGGAGCAGTAAGGTTAGTGGTGGGTAGCAGTGTTGTTAGTGAACGTAATACATATGCATTAACTAGAATAGATTTTTTATGATTGTAGTGAGATTTCACGCAGAGTGAAACCATGTGTCTTATTCGAGTTTGCCCCTCTCCTACACCTGACACCCAACCACTCACTGGTTGACGTTTAAGCTTAAGTAGCTGAACTGTCGCCTCTGTTATAAATGATGCTTGTGAACCCTGGTCTAATAAGGCTCTGATAACACGTGTGCAACCATTCCTACTATCCACTAACACCTTAGCGGTAGCTAGCAATACACTATTTGTTTGTTTACAAGAAAAGTTAGATACAATATTACACACATCTTGCGACAAAGGGTAAGACTTACCTTTTGATATCTCGCTCACTGTACCTGTAGTTGTAGTTTCACCCTCGTTTGGTCTCTCCGTGTTATGCTCTCTCTCGAAGTGTAGTAGTGAGTGATGTCGTCTTCCGCATCTTCTACAGCAAGCTGACTGTCTACAACGGATCACCGTATGCGATGGCGCAAGACAATTAAAACACAATTTACTCTTTTGAACAAAATCTTGCCTCTCTTTGGTAGACATCTCAACGAATTTTTTGCAGTAATACACATAATGGTCACCACTGCACAGTGTACACTTGATATCGTGCTTTTTTCTTTCGTCCTTGTTAACATTCGAATGAAAAGTTTTAGGTCTAGCTATAGGTTTAGGTTGTGCCAGTTTTATTTTATTACTCTCTATCATTTCTAAAGATCTAATCCCTTGTCACCAGAAAATCTTTCAATTCCGACCAAGTAGGTAGGTCACAACTGTGCATGCTAAGTTGTTGTTCCCACTGCTTCATAGTTTCCGAATCCAATTTTGAGACAACTAAGTAGTTAATGATCATATCCCATGTATCAGTATTCACATCCATATTTTTCAAAGCTTTTAGACAGGTTGAAGTGGTATCTACCAGTTGTTTAATTAAACTCGCTGACTCCATGTGAATAGTTTTTTGTGTAAATAAAATCCTCAGCATAGCGTTACAATTAAACCTCTTGTTATTGTAACGTTTCACTAATTGATTCCACGCCTCATCGTAGTTTGCATCCGTAATAGAAAAATTGCGTAACATTACTTCTGGTTCTCCTGATAAATTGTTTTTTAGATAATGTAACTTTTGTACCGGTGATAAATATTTATTATTGTGAATAAGAGAACAAAATAAGTCATAAAATGTTTGCCACTCCTCATATTTGCCGCTGAAGGTAGGTATCTGTATCGTAGGTAATTTAATTTCGTTATTTATTGACTTCTGCACATCGCCTATAGGCGTTGAAGCTTGAAGATATGCAGAGGATTGGATATTCAAGGATTCTAAAAATTCTAAAAAAGGCTGAAGAGCTTCCTTCAAATTTGATCTGTATTGTATATACAATTCTTCAAATACTTCATAAGTACTATCTTCAAAATAGGAGTCTTCCCTATCTTCGTCCTTAGTAAGCTTTAAAATTATACTTTTGTGCCCTTCTTTAAAGTCCTTCCAAAGCTGTTCCAATATTTCTAGCCTCGTTTCTAAATAAGTTCTTTTTATTCTCTCCTTAGGTGACTTTTTATAATTCTTTTCTGCGTTCTTTAAGTTCTCTAATAGTTCATTTTGGTAAATAAGAATATCCTCCATCGTAATATATGCTCAGTACTTGAATAAAACAATAAATCAGATGATTAAATAAATGTTTCGTTAATAGTGGGTAGAATGTTTTAGTTGTTCTTCTCGCGTTATAAACTCGTTATAAACCGATCACTCATATATTTTACTAAAACAACACTGTATTATAATCTCACTCAATAAGTATTATTATATCGTTTTTCACAATTGTTTTAAAGTTCATAAAACTGTTCAAATATTTGTTAAATAGGTCACTAAATGTACTCAGCAATGCGAGATGCAGGTGTTCATTTCGCGATCTCACTGGCTCCGTCGGCAAACTGTATCCGGCTCGAATTAGGACCATATGTTTATTAGAATTAAGGTTTACTTTTCACTAATTGGAATTTTCTGAATAAAAGACGTGTTAACTGTATGAGGTTTTAATCTGCACTACTTTTAAATGACAAGGGTGTTGACCTTCAATACAAGCGGACTGTATTTTTTTTTTTAACAATTGGACAGGAAGTATAAATGTATATCATCGATCGGGGTTTGTTTCCTTCCGCTGGTGAAACCGCATGGCACAGCTAGAGTATCAATGTGTACGTAGTTGCGTTTTATTTACCGTTTGCTCTCATTTAAATCTCAGTAATGAATTTTTTAAACCTTTGTGTCTACATAAATTACGAGTTTGGGAACCACGTTTCCTTCGTGTACACGTAATATTGGACTCTTAAACCCCGACATCTTTACTATGTCACTGCTATATAAGCAGTGACATATACATACATACAAACATACATAAGATCACGACTGTATCCCGTAAGGGGTAGTCAGAGACTGGGCACTCGCTGCAAAAGTAGATGACTGCCACAATCCACGTTTCACCCAAACAATATTATGCACTTGGTGTGATAGGTGGTGAGCCCATCGCCACCATGCGCTGTTGGGTGCACAGTGCAATTTTATTCCTTACTCGCCTTTTACGAGAACCAATTGGATGAGATAGAGTGGTAGTATTCTTTTATCGAGCCGCCACCACACGACTCTAGTACGACTAAGTAAGTAGTAGCCTTTATTGGAATTTTTACGAACAAACCATTTGAAACGGTCCATATTCAAATAAAGGGCTAATAAATTATCGTTAAGTCATATAGGTATGCCCTAACGAGGTAACTTTCTCTTTTAAGGTTTAAAGTAGCTTTCTTTTTGTTGACCTTAACGGCACCAGACAACTTAGAATAGCAGATTCTCTAAATACGTAAATACAGTTACGCCTCCTCCCCATTAGGGTAGGCAGAGACTAAATCCGTGACTGTAGCTGTAGAAGCAAAACGTGACGAGTGCGCATCTAAATTGTTGCATGGATGAAAGAAAATTGACAAAATAGATTTACGAGGCGAATGTGAATGGTCAAACCGTAAGTATTGCTGTAGGCAAACGAAATACGATCAGATCAAAAATGTTTTAAGGACAGGCAGCGTCAAAAGACCTCCACGAGCTTGTATGATAACACTCATGAAAGTAGAAGAAGCGAAAGATGTGTCAGGATTATAACAAGTGAAAAGATGAGGTATCTGCCTAGCCCAACGGGAAAGAGGCGGGACTGTATGTATAATATATAGAAGAATATTTACAAAATAAAAAAGAATCTCAAAATAATCATCACAGTAAAAGTACTGGCGCGTGTAGAAAATGAAAATCGAGTAAGTTTATAGTAAAAATAATTTTATTTAAACTGCAAAACTGGCATCAACATTACACTTTATATCTAAATCAGTAAACAGTTTAAAATATGACAGTACGTAACTGAAATATATATCTGGTCATAAATTCTCGAGCTCGGATCAATCATAGCAGAGTCATTGAAATTGAATTTACTGCATGCGAAGAATCAATTTTCTATTCCACTGTGTAGAAGTTGTCATAAACTCTCCTCTTATTGGAGTTGTAATAAACTTTAACTGTTTAACAACTACGTGTGTTCTCTCAATAAGAACGCGAGGACGGGTTTTTATGTTATTGCTATTGTATAACAAAAGAGGCCAGACATACTTGACCTACTTGCCTTTTCCGGCTAACACGGTAGCGTACCGGAGTGGCTACTGCTGTCTCCTCCTGCTACTCCCGAGATATCTTTTGGGGTTAATTAACATTATATAGTGTCGAGTTAATTATTATTACATATTTTTTTTATTGGATAAGGTGACGAAACAAGCGAAAAGTTCACCTGATGGGAAGTGCAACGTCTGCCCATAACAAATACTGTATCGCCCAGAAAATTCTCATATGCCCAGTGATTACGCCAGCTCGCAGTGCCCTTCAAACCGAAACACAGTAATGTTTGCACACCACTGCTTCACGACAGAATAACAGGCCCTGGGGTGGTTCCTACATAGACGGATTTCTGCATAGGAATCCTACCACCAGTAAATTATTTAAATTGAAAGCAATAAGATCGTTATTAATAATTCATGAGATAATAAAAGTATATTTTACATCAATTGAGAAACACATTGTTTTGAGTGTTGACAGTGGAGCGGAAATAACGGCACCATATTGCAAAGATAGTAGTTTGGCGCCTTTATAAGAGGTCATTCGGTGAGATTGTCATCTGTGCTTGTCGTGAAAATAAGTTTAACTGTAAATTGGTGTTTAGTTGCAAATTATATATAAGTGATTGTGTGTGGATAAATAAACTGTAATTGGAATTTACGTATTTTGTTTCTTGACTGACCCCCAACATATCCTAAACCTCATAGTTTCCTTCCCAACTTCCCATTCTCTACCCCAAGTCCCTTTCCTACCTAATCCTTGTCCCTTCCTCTCCGCCAAGCCAGTTGTTAGCAACATTATTTTTATTTAAAACAACAATTTGTATCAGTTTCGTATTGCTTCATTTTATTTTTATAACATAAGACGTTACAGTTCCCCTTTATATGTGGCTGAAAACGTTTCCACGTAACTCGCGACAGTAACATGCCTAAGCTTTAATCTCTACATCAAATACAATTTGGCTAGTCGCTATTTCTTTTTGCAAACATAAATGTAAATGTTAATATTCCCAATAGTTCAGATCTCACGAAATACGCCCTGCGGAAACGCAAGCATTAAACTGTTAGAACTTAATGAAATTATAAACTGTGCAAGTGAATGCGCAAACAATGACTAAAAGTGGTATTACTTGTAAGAGAACCGCAGATATAAGGGGTTTGTCTGTAGAAATCACTACGTCTATTATAGATATAATTGCACCTCAATTCGCCATAATTTTATTTCTAATATTGAATTTGGTGTGTCTCCTGATTTGGTAAACGTAGTAAAATCATTCCTTTATTTAAATTTGGTAGTACATCGGACTCCGTTAACTTTAGACCTATTTCCGTACTAATGGGAGATCAAGTAAAATTTTTGAAAAAATTATTCCTAATCAAATGTTAAAACATTTTGATTTACATACATTTGTTCACAATAACCAATTTCGTCTTACAAGGGCTCGTTCTACGACTATTTGAGAATATATTCGATGACTGGGAGAATTCGCAGGATACTTTGTATGTTTTCTGTGATCTTTCCAAGGCCTTCGATTGCGTTCACCATGAAACACTAATCAGGAAACTACATCACTACGGTATAAGTAATCCTGCACTTCCAACTTAATTTTGGAACAATAGAACGCAGAAAATAGTACGAGATCTTCCGGGTCAGAGTGCCTATTGATGTCCCGCAGGGTTCGATTCTCAGCCCATTTCTATACCTTATTTATATTAATGACTTACTTTACGGTACGGGCCACCCATGAAATAGTATTGTTTGCTGACGATGCATCTTTGATTTCAAAAATAAAACGCCAACTTTTATTATATGACGAGGTGAATAATGCTATTTCAAAACTAGTATATTGGTTTAACGTTAACAATTTGCTTTTTGATGGCTTTAAAAAAATGTAGTAAATTCACAACACCAAATGTGTTATAAATGAATTTAGCCTTGTGGATATCACTGTTTTTCAAGGAATAACTTTTGACGCGAAACTTCAATGGAGCCCTTATATATCTAAACTTCCGCCCGCATGGCGTAGTGGTTAGCGTACCTGATTTGGGTGACCTCTGTTCCTTTCCGGTTCGACTCCTAGGCGGAGGCAAAATTTTGTAAATTGTTGCTTTTCGGGTCTGGTTGTATTGTGCATGTTAAATTTAAATGTCTGTGAAATGCTTCTACGATACAGGAGAAAATCCTACAGTCGACTTAGCTTGTAGCTTATGCTGTTATAAAAATTAGAAAGTAATTAACTAATATTGAAACAGATTGGTTTATTTTAAAGATTTTTATAGCAAATTATCTAATGGTATTTTGCTATGGGGAAATACGACTGGCATAGAAGTAATTATTATTTTATTGTATTTTAACTATTTATAATATTGGCTCTAAAGTATCTATTATAGATTAATTTAAACAAATGAATATCTTAACCTTGGTTCTCAATATATATGTGAAAATGTTTTGTATCTCAACGACAAGAACATAAAATAGTTTACTAAAAAAGTGCACAGTTTTCAATCAAAAGGTAATTTTTTTTAAACAATGACTTTATAAAATGGTTTATTATAATATTAAAGAAAGAAAGAAAGAAAGAAAGAAAAATCATTTATTTGCTTGAAGCAGACGTACACAAAAGTAATACATAATAAAAAAATTAAAATAGCAGTACAAAAAATAAAAAAAGAGAGAGAACTTAAAACACAAATAATACTAAAAATAAAAGTATGGAAATTGTACGCCGTACTCCTAGCAAACGAGGTTGACAACTCAGCATACACTGCGGCGGAAGCGAATTCCGTCACAGCACTGATTTTCAGTGTCAACCCCCATTTGCACTCCGATGTCATTTAAAGAAAATAAATAAAATAATATGAAATAGATAAATAATTACAATATTATGGTAATAATATATAAAACTCAGAATCTTATATCGTGCAAGCAAAACGTAGCAATCAATTTAAATTCTAATAGATGTACTAATCGATGTCTTTATATATATAGTTTGTTGCATCTTTATAACAAAGGATTGCAATTATTAAGAAATGTACTCAATAAAATAGACTTGGGGATGTGTTTCCTTGAAATAAAGAATATAACGAGCAGAAAGAAGCAGTATTTTTTAGCAAAGACGACCCATCACTTCACATATCGAAGGTATGTAACATAAACCAAAACATTTTACAAGCACCGCAGTGCCAATTAAAAAAGAGATAAAAATAACTATTACAACAATATTTATATTTATATTTAACCGTGGCTTAAAATAATCAATCAAAATAATAAATAAAGAAATTTGTTGCAGGTTTTAAATTCTTTTAAGAACTGTAGTAAGAGGCAGCACGGCAATTAGCTCAGTAATGAGTGGACTTGTCATAGAAAATTACAGGTCAACCAATGTCGAATCACACGCAGGCCGCCCTCAATTCTTCAAATCCCCATCTCACTCAGGGGCCATACCATTTAGGTATGTACACAACTAGATGAACTTAATTAATTTATGATATTTTTTGTATAAATATAAATAATACATGGATGATAAAAGCACTGGGAATGAGGTGATCGCTGCCAAGCTATTTCTATATTTTTATAGTAAAAATTACTAAGAATATAATATTGCATGCTAGGTTTCTTATTATACCAGGACGGACAATTAACGAACCAGTGTAGCTTAAATAAATGACGTTCAATATGTATCATGTAAATAATCTGGATTTAATAAAAATTATTCTATTATAGTCTCTATTCTATTCTATTAACTATTTAAATAGTTTGCTTCATCACCCATTTTTTTTCCCTCTTCGTAACTTTGCAAAGTTTACATGTGCTTTATTCTGAAAACGGCAAGGCGACGACTAAAAAGTCCCTGTGTGTTTGCGCAGCGCGGCACGGTCATATTTTGTGTACAGTTTAAACAATTTTGTCATCAATCGCAAGATCGAATAGACTTATTTAAAAATTAAAGAATAAGTACAGTATCAGCTAATTGTCCAACTACGGGGCAGAGGCCTTTTTAATTTTTAAGGAGAATTTGAAGTCTGTTAGAACCCACCACTCCGCACCCGTGCAGTTTGATGGGTTACTGGTTGTATGATGCAGGAATCCGTCTAGGCAGGTACCACTCCACCCAGTTATTCTGCCGTGAAGCAGTATTGTGCAAACATTAGGGCAGACCGGGGATGGTTGACCACGTTTTTGGTTATCAATTTTAAAAAAAAAAACTGTTGTTTTGGTGTTAATGACAAATATTGTAAACTGTACCAAATTTCATAGTCAATTATTAAAAAAAAAGGTTCTATGTGGATATTATTAAATAAAATCCGGATTTTTTCAGTTTTACGAAACCTCTCCGAGATGGTCAACCTGCCCCAATGCTGGGGTAGGTAGACTACTCACCCCCCCGAATGGGTTCTCGCCTTGTCGTGGCGGGGGGGCTTAGTAACTGTGGCTTGGTCACCCACGGTGAAGCTAAGAGGAACCCGGTCGGCCTGTTGCCTCAGGCTGACCCGAGGAGGTCGCTCCGAGTGGGCTACGCAAGCCCACTCTGGATGCGAACAGGTGGACTGCTGGGGGGAGCAGTACGCTGCCCTCCGCAGCCGAGGTGGAGTCGCGGGGGAAGAGGAGTGTAGGTGTATCGTTGCTTCTCTCCCTGTCCTCGGCGACTCTGGCGGGGCCGTACCGCGGATGCGGTGTTGGTGGACTGCTGGGGGGAGGAGTGAGTAGGCACTGCTCACCCTGCCCTTCGCAGCCGAGGTGGAGTCGCGGGGGAAGAGGAGTGTAGGTGTTGCGTTGCCTCTCTCCCTATCCCCCGCGACTTTGGCGGGGCCGCACCGTAGTTGCGGCGGTGGTGCGGCCGCGGGGGAAGAGGAGTGTTGGTGTGTCGTTGCCTCTCTCCCTATCCTCCGCGGCCGAAATGTGGTTGGCGGCGGAGCCACAGACCAGATCCGCTGCCGGGGCCAGGAAGACTGGTGCTTTCGAGTGCAAGTCTCCTGGCCCCGTAGCCTCCGCGTGGCGGACTCGGGGGGGTCCGTTGCGCGCACAAAGGAGGCCGTGCTGGAAGGCGCGTCATGTGTTCCGGCGCGCCTTGCTGAGAAGGAGAGTGGGGAGGAGTTGTCCTCTCCCGAGAAGGGGCCGCCGATGTTTGGCGGCCAGCGCCGGTGGGGTCGCGGATGTGTGCGTGAGCGTTCCCGTGGCCCTGCCAACATGCGGCGAAGGCGGAACATCATGGGGTTTTAGTCGGTGCAACTCCGACATAACCCGTCCTTCCCCCCGTGAAGGCGGGTATGCGTTAGGCATTTCCCCATGTAAAAAAAAAAAAAAAAAAAGGTAGACTACTCAACTGTTGCAGGTTGGCTTGAATGACAGGATGAAAAAATTTAATGTGTAATAAAAATTTCACAGAAATATTTTTGGAGACACGGCATCTGCAATGGGCCGACGTTGCACTTACCATCAGGTCAACGTTTTGCTCGTCTCGTCACTTTATCCAATAAAAAAAATCATAAGTTTTGCAGAATTTTTCCCTGATGGGTTTATTTATAATTTAATGATTAATTTTTATCTCAAACTTTGATTTCTTTCGTCAAAAATTCACTAAACTATAACGTATTGCATAACAATCATAAAACGTATTTGTATACCTTTTATAATAATTTACTTTCCATTTCAAATTAAGTTTGTATGAACTTGACTATAAATTACAATGTAAGAACAAAAAAGATGTATTGATGAAAAACTACTTAGGTATCCCAATTATTGATATTGCGCTCTAAGTGACAGTGAGACATTTCCTCGTGTCTCGCGTTCTGTGCGAATGATCGGTCAAGCAGCAGGTTTTCTTAGAGTGCAACAGCAGTTGATTCTCTCACTCAAACCTGCAAGAAGTTAGGAGCATCTATTCTACCTACCCCAGTACCTACCAACCCCAGTCTGCCCTACTGTGTTTCGGCTTGAAAGGCACTGAGAGGTAGTGTAATCACTTCTGGTATATGAGACTTAAGAACCGATGTCTCCAGGTAACGGGCGCAGTGATGATGTGGCGTAAGTGCAACGTGCTGCCCATAACAAATGCTGTGTCACGCAAATCATTTCCGTGTGGTGTGTATTATATTTTTGTGGTGTGTCAATAAAATGTTTTATATTTTCTTTCTATAACTAAATCCAAATCTCTGTACCAACTGCGTCATAACTTATTATTAAATCGAAAAGAGAGTGTATACTAAGCTTAGTACATTAAGAATTGTTTTTACATTACATACAACATTAAAGTAAGTCAATACGAACTTCCGCAGAGCAACAATAGCGTCAGTTCCGAACTAAAACTAGCGTTGGCTGAAGTCGTTCGTAGTCGTACGAGAAAGTTCAGTGGTAACTTTCAGCGGTTATCTCACCAACAGTTACAGGTAGTGGTCCAACTTTGCAGATGGCACCCCGAAGGCCTAATTTTACTTTGTTGTTTGTTGATTTAACTGGCTGACTTCGGCTAAGAAAAGTCACATAAGTAAGCGGTCATTAAATAACATTCACGTTCTGCTGAGAAGTAAAAGGCCTTACTGTAATTAATTTTAGTGAATTTATGAGACATAAGATAAGTATATTACTTATATAAATAAATAAGTATTGTATCATCATCATGATCTTTTCAGCCTATTAGTAGTACACTGCTGAACATAAGCCTCCCCCATAGATTGCCACAAAAGTTTGTAGCCCTCTTTTGGGGGGGGGATTTTGCCATAGTTGCCACGGTTGGCAACCGCAGTTTATATATTCAGATGTCCCAGGACGATGCTGGTGCCACGTTTTTGTTTTCCCTTTGTCGACTTTTACGACTCTCGATAACGATCTCTTGGAGATGAGATGTGGTGGTAGATTCTCTTAAGACGTCACTGCACGGCCACAGCTTACTTATTGCATGTATGTTGAACTCAGGACCCGCGGTGTAAAAGTCGGGTACTCTAACCACTAGACTACGCGATCGTCATAAATTTGTATGTTTGAACGCGCTAATCTCAGGAAATTCTAATCCGATTTGAAAGATTAATTATGCGTAAGATATACCGTTTATTAAGAAATATGTTATCCTATAATAATATATTGGGAACGCAATGGGGAGTTCTCTATTTTTTAAAGTATGGAATGTACAAGACGCTGATATTTTATGCGATTCGAAATTGAAATTTCGCAAACAAATTTTGATGACCACTGGCTCTAAACTTCATGCTAATGAAAATTTAATATCGTAATTGAGGTCGTACTTAATATTGTGAAAGTTAAATTTAGTAGCGGTTTATTTTTTTGTAAAAAACCGTATAAATTTTTGGTACTGACCGCTTTAGAATTGATGGTGTTGTCCTGCCCGATTTTAGACCACGGCGACAACAACCGATTACTTTCGGAGGTTATCAACTGCGCAGGAGATATTATCAACTGAACAAGAGTACGCGCAAACAAGGGCACTCACTCGTTCCAACCTACCCGTGCCCGATGTAACGCTGATAGAATCAGAGATAGGTTGGGATGCAATGACACAACGACAATCACCAGACTCGTAAGCCAAAAATTTGAGTGAGCGCCAAATATTGGTTTTGGCTAGGAACCCAGATTAGTCAGGTTCAATAAACCACGCGGTTGTGGAATTAGGAATAAAGGCCTAAGAGACTCTACCACCCCATCTCATCCCGAGGGATTGTGAAAGTCGACAGAGGGAAAATGAAGTCCAGGAGATGAGCAGCAGCATCTTCCTGGATCATGTAAGTAAATAAGTTTCCAACCCGCATGCCCAGCGTGGCAACTATGGCGAATTCTCTCCAAAATGAGAGCTACAAACTTTTGTGACCAGGGAGGCCTTTGTTCAGCAGTGGACTAGTGTTAGGCTGAAACGATGACGATGACAAGCATTTATTAGATTTAAGAAGCGACGTCTCATGGTGACAAGAACAGCGTAGTGCACAGATGCTTCACAGGAGCTTCTGGGTAACACCACAATTGTTGCAGTTAGGAGTGGCACTTACCATTCGTTTTATCATAGATTTACTTGTTCAGTTTCCTACATACATAATTAAAATCACGCGTATTTCTCGCGTAAGAGTTAGGCAGATAGAACATCCGTAGCCCACTTTTAGCCCGCGCAGGTAACGAGAGGTGACACGTGGCGAAACACGTCGCAGCCATTTTAGTACGAGTTGAAATTCTGCTTCCCGTTGCGAACTACCCCAGGAATAGCCAGCATCGGCATGGCAACCACTGGCTTGGCGAATAGGAAGGGAAAAGGTTTTATGTAGGAAATGGACTTGGGGTAGGGAATGTGAAGTTAGGAAAGGAACTATAAGTTGTAGGATAGCACTATCTCGGAAGGAGGAGGAGAAGACAGCAATAGCTGGGGAGGCCGGTGTCGCTTACCCGGTACTCCGTCCTTACCGTATTTGCCGTTTTCGTGCTAAATTAAATTTATGTTAAAACATTTTATTTTTATTTTAAAAGACAATGCCCCTAATAACTAATATTTCACCTGCATCATGAGTGCATTCCAAAGAGGTAATTTCACATGCACTACATTCATAATTTCAGCCTATCACTAGTCCACTGCTGAACATAGGCGTCCCGCATAGATTGCCACAAAAGTTTGTACCTCTCATTTTTGGGGGATTTTGCCATAGCTGCCACGCTTGGCAGGCGGGTTGGCAACCGCAGTTTATTTATTCAGATGTTACAGGAAGATGCAGCTGCCAATCTCCTGGTTTTTGTTTTCCCTCTGTCGACTTTTACGACACCCAGAGGATGAGATGGGGTGGTAGATTCCCTTAGGCCGCTACCTCTACATTACCACGAAAACCAACAAATTGTGTTTTCGCACAAATTTTGGCTCCAGCTGGGAGCTTTTGCCAAAATTTGTTTAGAAGTGACAATGGTCTAGAATTTGTTAACAAAGAGGTAAAGGAAATATTCTCAAAGAGGGGTATAATCCATCAAACCACCGTCCCATACTCTCCAGAGCAAAATGGAAAGGCAGAAAGGGAGAATCGAACACTGGTTGAAGCGGCACGAACCATGATACATGCAAAGAATTTGCCTAAAAAGTTATGGGCAGAAGCAGTTCATACAGCTGCATTTGTTCTGAATAGAACTGGACAGAGTGGAAATGATGGAAGATCACCATATGAGGTATGGACTAAGAAAAGTTTCAATATTCAATAATACTTTTCTGACATAATTGTAGTTTTGATGCGCTAACCTTTCGTGCCACTCTTTCAGCGTATTATTTAGTGTTTTTGCTATACTAGCTATTTCGTATTTAAAACGAAAATTCATGTAATACGAATTACCAATTCGTTTTGCAATAGCACAAACTTTATCGTTTTTATAAAATTTACACGATGTATTGTCAGTCAACATGACGTAACCTTTATCAGAAGCACAATTGACAGAGAAAAGATTGGTTTTCAGATCCGGAACGAACAATACGTTGGCTATAGTAGTATCAATCCATTCACTCCCGTTATGTACTTGCAGTGCCATCTGCCCGCAACCTAATACACTAATCGCTGCGCCATTACCCAAAATAACTGATTTTTGCATCGTGCTTGTTATGGATGTAAATAAAGTGCGATCGCAACACATGTGTTCACTAGCTCCAGAGTCCACTAACCATTCCGATTTTTGATACTTTTCTTTTGAATTTGACACTACAAAAGCATTAATTTTATTTTTTTATAAAATAATATCTAATATGTATGTGTTTTAAGCGCTTAATTCTGTCTGTACATGACGGCCCATAACTTTTTAGGCAAATTCTTTGCATGTATCATGGTTCGTGCCGCTTCAACCAGTGTTCGATTCTCCCTTTCTGCCTTTCCATTTTGCTCTGGAGAGTATGGGACGGTGGTTTGATGGATTATACCCCTCTTTGAGAATATTTCCTTTACCTCTTTGTTAACAAATTCTAGACCATTGTCACTTCTAAACAACTTTACCTTATTTTCTGTTATATTTTCCGCCTTTCTTATAAAATCTTCTAAGCAATCTTTTACCATATATTTTTTTTTTTTTTTTTTTTTTTTTTTTTTTTTTTTTTTTTTTTTTTTTTTTTTTTTTTAATTTCCTTGTTTTTCTTAAACCAACATTGCGCTTTATTATGTCCACCTTTTCCGCAATAAAAACACTTATTATTGTTATTAAGGTTTCTTTCACTGTTACTGTTATTATTACTTTTACACTCGCTCTGGAAATGTCCAACTTTATTGCATTTAAAAACACTTAAGATTCTTTTTATTCTTCACAACAAATGCTGATGAGGATGGTGTCTGCTGAATAACATAATTTTTTTCTTTCACCCTTTCTTCTTCCACCAACAATCTGGCCACCAAATTATCTATAGTTTGCTTATCGTCTGACGCTGACTCCCACGCCGACACGAAGTGTTTGTATTCATCCGGTAGCGACATTAGTACTTTTGTTATGACAAACTTATCGGATATTTCTTCACCCATTTGCTTTAACTGGTTTTGCATTTCTTGGATTTTCGATAAGAACACTGACATCTCGATACCCTTTTCAAATTTATATTGAAAAAAACGCTGCTGTATTATATGAATGCTTGTCTCCGTCTTTTGCTCATATACACTTTGCAATTTCTTCCACATGTCATTAGAAGTTGCACAAGAGATAATGTGCAACATGACATTTTCCGCCATCCTTGTGACCAATAACGTTTGAGCCTTGGCATCTTTAGACTCCCAACTAGCTCGTCCATTAGCATCCTCGGGTTTTACGCTTCGTCCTTCAACTATGTCCAGCCAACCTTGGCCTCGTAATAATACCGTTGTTTGAAATTTCCAGATGTTCCAGTTACTGGATCCTTCCAGCTTGATCACGTTGTTATTTCCTTCCATTTTGCTAACCTGCCTTGCTCAATCAGTAGACCAAGTATTCTCCTCGACGTAGTTACGCGTTCACGTGGTTGGCAAACCTAACCTCACTTTTAGCAAACGGAGCGACGCCGATATTGTCACTTTCTGTATTTTTATATAGTATTATGTGCCTGGGCCCATAACCTGATGTGATAAATGAAAAATACAGATTACAATAGCAAAACGTATTATTTTAATGAAAAGCAATATGTTCTACAAACAACTCAATCTTGATAATAATGCGAGCATTTTTGCAAAAGCTCCCAGCTGGAGCCAAATGGGAGATTTTTTTCAATATAAATTTGAAAAGGGTATCGAGATGTCAGTGTTCTTATCGAAAATCCAAGAAATGCAAAACCAGTTAAAGCAAATGGGTGAAGAAATATCCGATAAGTTTGTCATAACAAAAGTACTAATGTCGCTACCGGATGAATACAAACACTTCGTGTCGGCGTGGGAGTCAGCGTCAGACGATAAGCAAACTATAGATAATTTGGTGGCCAGATTGTTGGTGGAAGAAGAAAGGGTGAAAGAAAAAAATTATGTTATTCAGCAGACACCATCCTCATCAGCATTTGTTGTGAAGAATAAAAAGAATCTTAAGTGTTTTAAATGCAATAAAGTTGGACATTTCCAGAGCGAGTGTAAAAGTAATAATAACAGTAACAGTGAAAGAAACCTTAATAACAATAATAAGTGTTTTTATTGCGGAAAAGGTGGACATAATAAAGCGCAATGTTGGTTTAAGAAAAACAAGGAAATTAAAAAAGGTAATGCTTTTGTAGTGTCAAATTCAAAAGAAAAGTATCAAAAATCGGAATGGTTAGTGGACTCTGGAGCTAGTGAACACATGTGTTGCGATCGCACTTTATTTACATCCATAACAAGCACGATGCAAAAATCAGTTATTTTGGGTAATGGCGCAGCGATTAGTGTATTAGGTTGCGGGCAGATGGCACTGCAAGTACATAACGGGAGTGAATGGATTGATACTACTATAGCCAACGTATTGTTCGTTCCGGATCTGAAAACCAATCTTTTCTCTGTCAATTGTGCTTCTGATAAAGGTTACGTCATGTTGACTGACAATACATCGTGTAAATTTTATAAAAACGATAAAGTTTGTGCTATTGCAAAACGAATTGGTAATTCGTATTACATGAATTTTCGTTTTAAATACGAAATAGCTGATAGAGCTCAGGAATCAGAAGAAGTTTTGGAACATAACCAACATACTAAAGATGAAACTTTACTGGTGACTCCGATTGAGTCCGAAGATTCTGGAAGTGAATATGAACCATGTACTGATGAAGGTGCAAGCTCATTGGACTCCGATGATATGTTAGAGCCACATCAACAGGACCGAAGCAAGCGTGTAAGAAAGAGACCATCTTTTTACCATTGCCATAATATCTACAGTGAAAATAGTGAGCCAGTTACTTACAAAGAGGCCATGAAGAGTAAAGATGCACAGAAGTGGATGGAAGCTATAAACACAGAACTGCAGACATTAAAAGAAAATAATACTTGGGATATATGTGATGTACCTGTAGATGAGAATGTAGTTAGTAGTAAGTGGGTGTTTAAAATAAAAAGAATTAATAATGTTTCACAGTACAAAGCCAGATTAGTAGCTAGAGGGTTTGAGCAAGACAATGTTTTAGATTTAAATGATATTTATGCTCCAGTTGCAAAATTACCGACCTTTAGACTGTTCGTAGTAATTGCAACTAAATTAAATTTACCAATCTATCAAATGGATGTCACAGGGGCATTCTTGTATGGGGAAATAAATGAAAATGTGTTTATTAGACTGCCAGAAGGAGCTTACTCAGGAAGTGATAATATTGTAAAGTTGAATAAGTCATTGTATGGGCTCAAAAATTCACCAAAATGTTGGAATACAAAATTTAATTCAGTTATAATGGGAGAAGGTTTTGTAAGATCATACTGTGATTCGTGTCTGTATACTAAATGTGATGGCAAAGATAAAACTTATGTATTGTTATATGTTGATGACCTGTTAATTTTTGGAACAAATGAAATGTTAATTTGTCAGCTTAAAAGTGTATTAAATAAAGAGTTTAAAATGAAAGACCTAGGATTGGTAACAGAATTTTTAGGTATAGATGTAAAACAAAATTTAGAAACACAGGTTACAGAATTAAGCCAAAGAAATTATTTAGAAAATGTTCTTAAACGATTTAAAATGGAAAACTGTAAGTCAATGTTAACCCCTTTAGATCAAAATTTTAATACTAAAGTGTTAGAAGATTATATGAATACTGCGGACAAAAATACTGAGAAGTTATGTAGACAAATTATTGGTTGTCTCATGTATTCTGTATCTGGCACTAGACCAGATTTATGTTTTGCTGTTTCTTTATTAAGTAGATATCAAAAATGTGCAAACAATATGTTACTTACTGCATTAAACGTGTGTTGCGATATGTAAAACATACTTTGGATTATAAGTTAACTTACAATTGTAAAAATGAAGCCCTAGAGGGTTATTGTGATGCTGATTGGGGAGGTGATCTCAAAGACAGAAAATCCACTACGGGTTACTTATTTAAATTTTCAGACTGTTTAATTTCATGGTGCTCAAAGAAGCAAATATCTGTAAGCTTGTCTACAACTGAATCTGAATATGTTGCAATGAGTATGACAGCAAGTGAAGCTTGTTGGCTGATTAATCTGTTAAAAGACTTTGGTTTTAAAAATGTATGTCCAGTAAATATTTATTGTGATAATCAGTCTGCCATAGCAGTTGCATGTACAGACAGAATTAAGCGCTTAAAACACATATATATTAGATATTATTTTATAAAAGAATTGATTAATAAAAATAAGATATGTTTAAAATATATTAAAACTAGTGAACAACCAGCGGATATGTTTACTAAAGCCTTGAATAGAGAATTGTTTATAAGATGTTTAAAGAAATGTGGTGTAGGAAATGAAGTGTCCTAATAATATGTATGAAGGTTAATGAAAGCTATATTTAATTATAATAGGTAATTACATTGAGAGGGGGTGTTGAAATAAGACAATGTAATTATGTTGGTAACACTGATTTTGTTGTTTGGTTGGTATTAAAAAAATGCTCGCATTATTATCAAGATTGAGTTGTTTGCAGAACATATTGCTTTTCATTAAAATAATACGTTTTGCTATTGTAATCTGTATTTTTCATTTATCACATCAGGTTATGGGCCCAGGCACATAATACTATATAAAAATACAGAAAGTGACAATATCGGCGTCGCTCCGTTTGCTAAAAGTGAGGTTAGGTTTGCCAACCACGTGAACGCGTAACTACGTCGAGGAGAATACTTGGTCTACTGATTGAGCAAGGCAGGTTAGCAAAATGGAAGGAAATAACAACGTGATCAAGCTGGAAGGATCCAGTAACTGGAACATCTGGAAATTTCAAACAACGGTATTATTACGAGGCCAAGGTTGGCTGGACATAGTTGAAGGACGAAGCGTAAAACCCGAGGATGCTAATGGACGAGCTAGTTGGGAGTCTAAAGATGCCAAGGCTCAAACGTTATTGGTCACAAGGATGGCGGAAAATGTCATGTTGCACATTATCTCTTGTGCAACTTCTAATGACATGTGGAAGAAATTGCAAAGTGTATATGAGCAAAAGACGGAGACAAGCATTCATATAATACAGCAGCGTTTTTTTCAATATAAATTTGAAAGGGTATCGAGATGTCAGTGTTCTTATCGAAAATCCAAGAAATGCAAAACCAGTTAAAGCAAATGGGTGAAGAAATATCCGATAAGTTTGTCATAACAAAAGTACTAATGTCGCTACCGGATGAATACAAACACTTCGTGTCGGCGTGGGAGTCAGCGTCAGACGATAAGCAAACTATAGATAATTTGGTGGCCAGATTGTTGGTGGAAGAAGAAAGGGTGAAAGAAAAAAATTATGTTATTCAGCAGACACCATCCTCATCAGCATTTGTTGTGAAGAATAAAAAGAATCTTAAGTGTTTTAAATGCAATAAAGTTGGACATTTCCAGAGCGAGTGTAAAAGTAATAATAACAGTAACAGTGAAAGAAACCTTAATAACAATAATAAGTGTTTTTATTGCGGAAAAGGTGGACATAATAAAGCGCAATGTTGGTTTAAGAAAACAAGGAAATTAAAAAAGGTAATGCTTTTGTAGTGTCAAATTCAAAAGAAAAGTATCAAAAATCGGAATGGTTAGTGGACTCTGGAGCTAGTGAACACATGTGTTGCGATCGCACTTTATTACATCCATAACAAGCACGATGCAAAAATCAGTTATTTTGGGTAATGGCGCAGCGATTAGTGTATTAGGTTGCGGGCAGATGGCACTGCAAGTACATAACGGGAGTGAATGGATTGATACTACTATAGCCAACGTATTGTTCGTTCCGGATCTGAAAACCAATCTTTTCTCTGTCAATTGTGCTTCTGATAAAGGTTACGTCATGTTGACTGACAATACATCGTGTAAATTTTATAAAACGATAAAGTTTGTGCTATTGCAAAACGAATTGGTAATTCGTATTACATGAATTTTCGTTTTAAATACGAAATAGCTGATAGAGCTCAGGAATCAGAAGAAGTTTTGGAACATAACCAACATACTAAAGATGAAACTTTACTGGTGACTCCGATTGAGTCCGAAGATTCTGGAAGTGAATATGAACCATGTACTGATGAAGGTGCAAGCTCATTGGACTCCGATGATATGTTAGAGCCACATCAACAGGACCGAAGCAAGCGTGTAAGAAAGAGACCATCTTTTTACCATTGCCATAATATCTACAGTGAAAATAGTGAGCCAGTTACTTACAAAGAGGCCATGAAGAGTAAAGATGCACAGAAGTGGATGGAAGCTATAAACACAGAACTGCAGACATTAAAAGAAAATAATACTTGGGATATATGTGATGTACCTGTAGATGAGAATGTAGTTAGTAGTAAGTGGGTGTTTAAAATAAAAAGAATTAATAATGTTTCACAGTACAAAGCCAGATTAGTAGCTAGAGGGTTTGAGCAAGACAATGTTTTAGATTTAAATGATATTTATGCTCCAGTTGCAAAATTACCGACCTTTAGACTGTTCGTAGTAATTGCAACTAAATTAAATTTACCAATCTATCAAATGGATGTCACAGGGGCATTCTTGTATGGGGAAATAAATGAAAATGTGTTTATTAGACTGCCAGAAGGAGCTTACTCAGGAAGTGATAATATTGTAAAGTTGAATAAGTCATTGTATGGGCTCAAAAATTCACCAAAATGTTGGAATACAAAATTTAATTCAGTTATAATGGGAGAAGGTTTTGTAAGATCATACTGTGATTCGTGTCTGTATACTAAATGTGATGGCAAAGATAAAACTTATGTATTGTTATATGTTGATGACCTGTTAATTTTTGGAACAAATGAAATGTTAATTTGTCAGCTTAAAAGTGTATTAAATAAAGAGTTTAAAATGAAAGACCTAGGATTGGTAACAGAATTTTTAGGTATAGATGTAAAACAAAATTTAGAAACACAGGTTACAGAATTAAGCCAAAGAAATTATTTAGAAAATGTTCTTAAACGATTTAAAATGGAAAACTGTAAGTCAATGTTAACCCCTTTAGATCAAAATTTTAATACTAAAGTGTTAGAAGATTATATGAATACTGCGGACAAAAATACTGAGAAGTTATGTAGACAAATTATTGGTTGTCTCATGTATTCTGTATCTGGCACTAGACCAGATTTATGTTTTGCTGTTTCTTTATTAAGTAGATATCAAAAATGTGCAAACAATATGTTACTTACTGCATTAAAACGTGTGTTGCGATATGTAAAACATACTTTGGATTATAAGTTAACTTACAATTGTAAAAATGAAGCCCTAGAGGGTTATTGTGATGCTGATTGGGGAGGTGATCTCAAAGACAGAAAATCCACTACGGGTTACTTATTTAAATTTTCAGACTGTTTAATTTCATGGTGCTCAAAGAAGCAAATATCTGTAAGCTTGTCTACAACTGAATCTGAATATGTTGCAATGAGTATGACAGCAAGTGAAGCTTGTTGGCTGATTAATCTGTTAAAAGACTTTGGTTTTAAAAATGTATGTCCAGTAAATATTTATTGTGATAATCAGTCTGCCATAGCAGTTGCATGTACAGACAGAATTAAGCGCTTAAAACACATATATATTAGATATTATTTTATAAAAGAATTGATTAATAAAAATAAGATATGTTTAAAATATATTAAAACTAGTGAACAACCAGCGGATATGTTTACTAAAGCCTTGAATAGAGAATTGTTTATAAGATGTTTAAAGAAATGTGGTGTAGGAAATGAAGTGTCCTAATAATATGTATGAAGGTTAATGAAAGCTATATTTAATTATAATAGGTAATTACATTGAGAGGGGGTGTTGAAATAAGACAATGTAATTATGTTGGTAACACTGATTTTGTTGTTTGGTTGGTATTAAAAAAATGCTCGCATTATTATCAAGATTGAGTTGTTTGCAGAACATATTGCTTTTCATTAAAATAATACGTTTTGCTATTGTAATCTGTATTTTTCATTTATCACATCAGGTTATGGGCCCAGGCACATAATACTATATAAAAATACAGAAAGTGACAATATCGGCGTCGCTCCGTTTGCTAAAAGTGAGGTTAGGTTTGCCAACCACGTGAACGCGTAACTACGTCGAGGAGAATACTTGGTCTACTGATTGAGCAAGGCAGGTTAGCAAAATGGAAGGAAATAACAACGTGATCAAGCTGGAAGGATCCAGTAACTGGAACATCTGGAAATTTCAAACAACGGTATTATTACGAGGCCAAGGTTGGCTGGACATAGTTGAAGGACGAAGCGTAAAACCCGAGGATGCTAATGGACGAGCTAGTTGGGAGTCTAAAGATGCCAAGGCTCAAACGTTATTGGTCACAAGGATGGCGGAAAATGTCATGTTGCACATTATCTCTTGTGCAACTTCTAATGACATGTGGAAGAAATTGCAAAGTGTATATGAGCAAAAGACGGAGACAAGCATTCATATAATACAGCAGCGTTTTTTTTTTTTTTTTTTTTTTTTTTTTTTTTTTTTTTTTTTTTTTTTTTTTTTTTTTTTTTTTTTTTTTTTTTTTTTTTTTTTTTTTTTAAATATTGCAATAAAGTGTTTTGACTTTTAATTTGATCAGAAATACAAAAGATAACAAAATTGTATCCTAGAATTTGTTTGTTTCAATACAATAAAAACTTCTTTTTGACAATGTTTACAAATTCTAAATTAATGTTCTTTTTTTAAATTTGTGTAACGTTAAATGTTGCATCTATTACATAGAAATTGAAACTTAAATCATACAGCTATTGTGTAACTAAGTATATTTTTATACATTATTAATTATTGCTCAATAATATATAGCTCTTAAATGTAAGGTTGCCAAGTGGCTGCAACATTAAGCTGTCGAATTTACTTCAACAACCGTTTTTTCAGCACTCTCTCCTGTTTTGACATCAATTTCTTCACCGTCTGCGCTTTTTGATTTCTTATCGCTTTTTCGGAATTTGTCGTACCTTCCAAGGTCCTCGTCATCGTCACTACCTTCATTGCCTTGTGGGTCTACTTCTCTCAATAACTCTCCTATGTCTTTATCAACATCAGCCCACAGTTTATCTTCCTTCTGCTGATGAAGCTGACGATGTATGCGCTCAGCGTGACGGCGAAGAGTGCGCGTGTCGCGGTGCTGCACGTAGCGGCCGAGGTGGATGCGCATGCTTTTGCAAAAGCAGTGTTCAAGTAAGACCCTGCTTCAATCTATCAGATTTTAACATCTGAATTTATCAAGAACATCTTAAACTATTTTACAACACTGAAAATGTCATGTTGCACATTATCTCTTGTGCAACTTCTAATGACATGTGGAAGAAATTGCAAAGTGTATATGAGCAAAAGACGGAGACAAGCATTCATATAATACAGCAGCGTTTTTTTCAATATAAATTTGAAAAGGGTATCGAGATGTCAGTGTTCTTATCGAAAATCCAAGAAATGCAAAACCAGTTAAAGCAAATGGGTGAAGAAATATCCGATAAGTTTGTCATAACAAAAGTACTAATGTCGCTACCGGATGAATACAAACACTTCGTGTCGGCGTGGGAGTCAGCGTCAGACGATAAGCAAACTATAGATAATTTGGTGGCCAGATTGTTGGTGGAAGAAGAAAGGGTGAAAGAAAAAAATTATGTTATTCAGCAGACACCATCCTCATCAGCATTTGTTGTGAAGAATAAAAAGAATCTTAAGTGTTTTAAATGCAATAAAGTTGGACATTTCCAGAGCGAGTGTAAAAGTAATAATAACAGTAACAGTGAAAGAAACCTTAATAACAATAATAAGTGTTTTTATTGCGGAAAAGGTGGACATAATAAAGCGCAATGTTGGTTTAAGAAAAACAAGGAAATTAAAAAAGGTAATGCTTTTGTAGTGTCAAATTCAAAAGAAAAGTATTATTGAAAAATAAAATTAATGTAAAGGAAACTTCTATTCCTAAATGTGAAAGTTGTTTAGAAGGAAAAATACATCGCTTATCATTTGGCAATAGTGAGAGTGTCACTACCAAGACATGTGAGTTAATCCATGCGGATACATGCGGCCCCATGGAGGAAACGTCTGTCGGCGGGTCAAGATATTTCATAGTATTGAAGGATGACTTTTCAAACTATAGACATGTTTATTTTGTCAAAAATAAATATATGGTAAAAGATTGCTTAGAAGATTTTATAAGAAAGGCGGAAAATATAACAGAAAATAAGGTAAAGTTGTTTAGAAGTGACAATGGTCTAGAATTTGTTAACAAAGAGGTAAAGGAAATATTCTCAAAGAGGGGTATAATCCATCAAACCACCGTCCCATACTCTCCAGAGCAAAATGGAAAGGCAGAAAGGGAGAATCGAACACTGGTTGAAGCGGCACGAACCATGATACATGCAAAGAATTTGCCTAAAAAGTTATGGGCAGAAGCAGTTCATACAGCTGCATTTGTTCTGAATAGAACTGGACAGAGTGGAAATGATGGAAGATCACCATATGAGGTATGGACTAAGAAAAGTTTCAATATTCACCATTTGAAAGTTTTTGGCACATCAGGTTATGGGCCCAGGCACATAATACTATATAAAAATACAGAAAGTGACAATATCGGCGTCGCTCCGTTTGCTAAAAGTGAGGTTAGGTTTGCCAACCACGTGAACGCGTAACTACGTCGAGGAGAATACTTGGTCTACTGATTGAGCAAGGCAGGTTAGCAAAATGGAAGGAAATAACAACGTGATCAAGCTGGAAGGATCCAGTAACTGGAACATCTGGAAATTTCAAACAACGGTATTATTACGAGGCCAAGGTTGGCTGGACATAGTTGAAGGACGAAGCGTAAAACCCGAGGATGCTAATGGACGAGCTAGTTGGGAGTCTAAAGATGCCAAGGCTCAAACGTTATTGATCACATCAGACTCAGAACCCGTGGCGTAGAAGTGATGTAGGCAACATTATAAAAAAAATCATAAATACTGCTAGACTAAGTTCACCTAGAAGCGAAAATACTTCCAACGAAAGACTGCTCTTACAATTAATAAATATAAAAGTATTATATATTAATTCTATTAAAAATATTACTAGTGACATAAAACAACTTGGTAATGAAGAAAAGTAAGTTACTTTGCTAAGATCCGCATGCAAAATATAAAAATGGTGTATATTAGCTAGTTTTTTGAAGTGCACCACCCGCCCTCCCTCAGTAGCGTGCACAAGCAAACTAACACCGCCACCAGGAACCGCCACCAGGTACCCTCCACCAACCACTACAATACCACCACTAGATAATATACACCACCGAAGCCGAGAACACGACACGTGTTTCGCCCCAAAACGAGGCATTATCAAGCGTAATAGACTCTACGACAGGCGGCCGCCGAGTGAGCGGCGCGGTCAAAGAGCTGCCTATTTATACTACAGGTGACGCAAACGGCCCCCACCTACGACATTGCGATTACAATATCGTGATAGCGACCGCTTGCTCACACAATCCACCACCCGAATTACATAAGCAGCCGTTTGCGACCGAATTGATAGCAAACGACTACTTCGAGTATATTTAAACTTTAAGTACTGGATTTAAAGATATTTAAAAGTGGTGAATTCGAGACGTTTGTTTGTTCATTCAGCAGTGCAATGTTATTATTTTTATTTTTTATTATTTCTAATTGCTCCAGCACACACAGCCGAAGCCCCTTGTCGCAAATATGTAGGACTTTAAATGTGTGGTCGCTAGTTAGGTTATGCCCAGTTTCCAAAAGATGTTTTGCGAAGTGTGATCTGTCGGGATTGCAATTTCTGTAGGCGGCCAAATGCTCCTTGTATCGGGTCCCGAAATTGCGACCAGTCTGACCCACGTAAACGGCGCTGCATTCACTGCAAACAAGTCTATAAACGCCGGATTTTTGGCGTTCATCAATTTTGTCTTTGACGTTACAAGCCCCACTCAGCGAATTGCTTGTCCTGAACGCAACGTAAATATCGTTACGCCTAAGAGTCCTTGCTATTCTCTCAGATACAGGACCCAAGTAGGTCAAACTGCTCACATATCGTCGAACACTTCGGGATGTAGCCGCGTACAGATCTTTGCGAACTATATGAATTTGTTTCTTTTTTATTATGGTGTTAATAATATTTTTTGAATAACCGTTAGAGACCGCAATCTGATAGATGATTTGGAGCTCCTTGGCATAATTATCCTTATTCAGAGGTACGGTCAATAGACGATTGACGTAACTATGGAAAGCGGCCAATTTATGTTGCCAAGGGTGACACGATGACGCGGGGATGACAGAATCTGTATGGGTCGGTTTGCGGTAAATTTGAAAATCATGGGTGCCGTTTTTATGGGATATTGAAATATCTAGAAAGTTAAGAGTACAGTCTTGTTCCAATTCCATCTTAAATTTTATTTTGGGGTGAATTTTGTTTAATTTATTAAAGAAAACGTCCAGTTGTCTTCGGGTACCTGTCCAGCAAATGATAATGTCGTCTACATATCTGTAGTAGTAAAGGATATTTTTATTGACAACTATGTTTAGTTTTTCATAGTTATCCATAAATACATCCGCCATAAGAGGACTTAATGGGGACCCCATTGCTAGACCTTCTCTTTGTAAATAGAATTGGTTGTCAAACCGAAAATAGTTCTGTTTCATACAAAGAGAAGTCAAATTTAGAAGATCTTTTGTTTCCCCGGGATGTAGACGACGTTTATTAAAATGATCTGCGAGTATACGCAAACAGTATTGTGGGGGGACATTTGTAAAAAGACTCTCAACGTCTAAAGATAATAGAATGGATTTGGGGGGTAGATGAATATCTTTAATTTTAGAAATGAGATCTAAACTGTTTTTAAGACTATAATTTGGACTGAAACCAGATTTCTCCCGAAGGAGGAAATTTAATTTCTTAGCTAGGAAATAGGCTGGGGCACCGATGTATGAGACCACTGGACGCATAGGTACGTTTTCCTTATGAATTTTTGGTAGACCGTATAAAATAGGTGCTCTGGGATTCATTGGACGGTCTACCAAAAATTTATAAGGAAAACGTACCTATGCGTCCAGTTGTCTCATACATCGGTGCCCCAGCCTATTTCCTAGCTAAGAAATTAAATTTCCTCCTTCGGGAGAAATCTGGTTTCAGTCCAAATTATAGTCTTAAAAACAGTTTAGATCTCATTTCTAAAATTAAAGATATTCATCTACCCCCCAAATCCATTCTATTATCTTTAGACGTTGAGAGTCTTTTTACAAATGTCCCCCCACAAGACTGTTTGCGTATACTCGCAGATCATTTTAATAAACGTCGTCTACATCCCGGGGAAACAAAAGATCTTCTAGATTTGACTTCTCTTTGTATGAAACAGAACTATTTTCGGTTTGACAACCAATTCTATTTACAAAGAGAAGGTCTAGCAATGGGGTCCCCATTAAGTCCTCTTATGGCGGATGTATTTATGGATAACTATGAAAAACTAAACATAGTTGTCAATAAAAATATCCTTTACTACTACAGATATGTAGACGACATTATCATTTGCTGGACAGGTACCCGAAGACAACTGGACGTTTTCTTTAATAAATTAAACAAAATTCACCCCAAAATAAAATTTAAGATGGAATTGGAACAAGACTGTACTCTTAACTTTCTAGATATTTCAATATCCCATAAAAACGGCACCCATGATTTTCAAATTTACCGCAAACCGACCCATACAGATTCTGTCATCCCCGCGTCATCGTGTCACCCTTGGCAACATAAATTGGCCGCTTTCCATAGTTACGTCAATCGTCTATTGACCGTACCTCTGAATAAGGATAATTATGCCAAGGAGCTCCAAATCATCTATCAGATTGCGGTCTCTAACGGTTATTCAAAAAATATTATTAACACCATAATAAAAAAGAAACAAATTCATATAGTTCGCAAAGATCTGTACGCGGCTACATCCCGAAGTGTTCGACGATATGTGAGCAGTTTGACCTACTTGGGTCCTGTATCTGAGAGAATAGCAAGGACTCTTAGGCGTAACGATATTTACGTTGCGTTCAGGACAAGCAATTCGCTGAGTGGGGCTTGTAACGTCAAAGACAAAATTGATGAACGCCAAAAATCCGGCGTTTATAGACTTGTTTGCAGTGAATGCAGCGCCGTTTACGTGGGTCAGACTGGTCGCAATTTCGGGACCCGATACAAGGAGCATTTGGCCGCCTACAGAAATTGCAATCCCGACAGATCACACTTCGCAAAACATCTTTTGGAAACTGGGCATAACCTAACTAGCGACCACACATTTAAAGTCCTACATATTTGCGACAAGGGGCTTCGGCTGTGTGTGCTGGAGCAATTAGAAATAATAAAAAATAAAAATAATAACATTGCACTGCTGAATGAACAAACAAACGTCTCGAATTCACCACTTTTAAATATCTTTAAATCCAGTACTTAAAGTTTAAATATACTCGAAGTAGTCGTTTGCTATCAATTCGGTCGCAAACGGCTGCTTATGTAATTCGGGTGGTGGATTGTGTGAGCAAGCGGTCGCTATCACGATATTGTAATCGCAATGTCGTAGGTGGGGGCCGTTTGCGTCACCTGTAGTATAAATAGGCAGCTCTTTGACCGCGCCGCTCACTCGGCGGCCGCCTGTCGTAGAGTCTATTACGCTTGATAATGCCTCGTTTTGGGGCGAAACACGTGTCGTGTTCTCGGCTTCGGTGGTGTATATTATCTAGTGGTGGTATTGTAGTGGTTGGTGGAGGGTACCTGGTGGCGGTTCCTGGTGGCGGTGTTAGTTTGCTTGTGCACGCTACTGAGGGAGGGCGGGTGGTGCACTTCAAAAAACTAGCTAATATACACCATTTTTATATTTTGCATGCGGATCTTAGCAAAGTAACTTACTTTTCTTCATTATAATGGATTTCCGCAAAGTAACGCCTGATTCTATTAACTACAACTTGGTAAAGTGAATGACTTTTAAGTCGAATAAATAATAAACATGATATTAAGAAAATCACAAAACCTCTTGTGACCGAACTCAAGTCCTGTCAATTAGTTAGTCCTGAGACAAGTCACTTGTCTTTTTGAAAATGTTTATTTTCCTCTTACATAAATTTTTAGATAAATAATTTTATTACCCTATTTTAACAGACTCATTATTTTCCATTTCATCATACTATTATGTTAATTTGATGGCATTTCCTTTAGTTGGCTTTAAAATACCTACTGACAAGATGAAGCAGACCACTGATATAGACTTATACCATCACTACACGAGAAATTATTTACCGATCTATTTATATTATTCCTCGAAGATATTTTTATCGGTGTGAAATATCTACCTTAATACTGAAAATATTAAAAATCTTGAATGTAGAAAGCGCCATCTGTTGACAATCTATTCAACTAACATATATATAATTTCGGTGATGTAATTGCTGTTAGCCTTTTTGGCTTTTACAGCTTAATTGGATACTGTGCTCAGGGGCCAGGGGCCCGCGTGCCAGGTTTGGTTTGACCCAAACATAAGTACTTAAATAAACTCCTACAAAAACCACGAAATTCGCGTTTGCTGCGTGCTTGCGCGATTTCGAATATCTCAAATGATTTTTAGTCGTCTAATGACCGTCCGAGGGTGGCTGCGGGTTTCCATTCGGACTGTCGACTTGTGTGTCGGTAACACACACTGTTGTTTTGCTGGTGGTAGGATTCCTATGCAGGGATCTGTCTAGGTAGGTACCACCCCAGGACCAGTTATTCTGCCGTGAAGCAGTAGTGTGCAAACATTACTGTGTTTCGGTTTGAAGGCACTGTGAGCTAGTGTAATCACTGGGCATATGAGACTTAAGAACTGATGTTTCAGGGTGACGGGCGCAATGTGGTGTCACACAGTAATTTTCTGGGTGACACAGCATTTGTTATGGGCAGACGTTACACTTATCATCAGGTGAACGTTTTGCTCGTTCCGTCACTCATATAAAATAAAAATAAAAAAAAACTCTGGGCGGTGAGAATCGCCCTGGAACCGTGTGTACGCGGTGTGATTGTCGACTGCCTCCTCTATGGTGGTCGCGCGTCGTGGTGCGTCAACTAACATGCTGGACAGCTGTAGGCTGGAACTGTTTACGTTCTTTAAAGAAGGTAGATGATGATGATGCCATCTGTTGATGATCAGCAGCTCGTTAGACATATTAAAATTAATAACTCAATAATTTTATTATGTAGCTTCTTTGGTCTCAGCAAACACTTTTTCATCAATACACTCTTTATAGTTAATATGGAGTATTATATTTTATTTCTGTATATATATATATACAGAAATAAAAACGGCAAATACTCTTATCAACTTAATAAATAAAATAATACAAACAATAAACGTTCACAATTATTTAAAAAAAATGGACAGTTCATTGATGTTTTGTATATCACTGCTTAACAAAATATGGAACTCCTTGTTTTAAAAACATTTCATACGAGTACGAGAGTTGTCAGCCTAATATATTTTTCTTAAGAAGTATATTATAAGTAATACTATTATATTCACATGTGGTGTAGGTAGAAAAAAAATGTCCCCTTACATCTCATGGTCATTCTAAGAGACAGGAACAGAATAAGGAATATGCCTGAAAAACCTCACGCCCTTAAGTAGCAAAAAAGATATTTCACATAATGCCACCCATACAGACCGGTGACGTGCAGCGAAGTCGGAGACGCGAAAAATCAGAAAATGATCTTTTATAGAAAAGGAAGAGACGAGCAAATCGTTCTTACACCCTTAGACATCTGTTTTTAAATCTCCTATGCCAATAATTGCACTAGCTATCAGTGCCCTTCAAATCGAAACACTACGGCAGAAACACTAATCGTTAATCTCCCTGATAAGCGCCGTAAAAATTTAAAGTAAATTCGCAGGAATATTAAAATACTTTCTGCTTTGTACTGCGTGCTGTTCAACTAATCTACGCCTCTGTACTTAAAAAATCGTTTTGAGTATATTTCCCTCTCCCATGTGCACTACACTTCTTTCTTTAGTAAATCCTTTACTGTCACAGCTATGCGCTTGTGGAACTCCTTACCTTTGCACATACGATGTGCTAAGTCCCTTTTATCCTTCAAAAACCTGGTTAGAGCTCATTACCTGGATATTTAACTAATGTTTTCACTTATCCGTTTGTTTTCAATCCTTTACCTTAGTCTGTCGCTTTTTATATGAGATGCTATCATCTAGTGTTTTTTTATGAATTTATATGGATTTGAGTACACCACTCTCTTTTTTTGGTTTATCATTTTGCTGTATCAGATCTCTGCGCTAAGGTTGTCTGGAAGAAATCGCTTTCAGTGATCAAACTGGACCGCTTTTTGTTTTTTTTTTATTGCATAATGTGATGAAACGAGCAAAACGTTCACCTGATGGTAAGTGCAACGTCTGCCCATAGCAAATGCTGTGTCACCCAGAAAATTTCTGTGTGCCTGACACTACACTGTGCCCATCACCCTGAGACATAGGTACTTAAGTCTCATATGCCCAGTGATTACGGTAGCTCACAGTGCCCTTCAAACCGAAACACAGTAATGTTTGCACAATACTGCTTCACGGCGGAATAACTGACCCTGGGGTGGTACCTACCTAGATGGACTTCTGCATAGGAATCCTACCACCAGTAAAACAGGATAGGTTTTGTACCTTAACTTAAATATATTACATAGTCTTTATTTTTATATTGGTGTACAATAAAGTGTATATTGATTGATTGATTATTTAGTTCCAGTACTGAGCACAATACTTTTCTTATTTATGAGGGAATTTTGGAGCCGGGAAGAGTCGGCCATGCTGCTTCAATACGGGTTGGCGGACTTCACATGCAGGTTTTCTCTCGATATCTTTCTGCACCGTTAAACAATTGTTATACAATGTGTCCGTATCAGCGATAATTCAGGCATTGATTGCACACCTCATCCCCACTCTAAAACGACCCCCTAATGCGTCCAACCCCCTTTCCCCTTACAGTCATGGCCGTTATCTTTAAACATAAATATCTCCTAGAGTAACTAACTTACAGACGTAACTTTGATGCCGTTTTGTTGCTTATCTCAAAATCTGTCGATTTTATACCAAAACATTATGGTCTTAAAGAATAATGTAAAATTAGAGTAATTTGAGTTGTAATTTTTTTTTTGAGAATATTGTTTTTGAATTCGAAGTAGTTTAACCTAATTCTTTACGATGAAGAATATTGTATCAAATCGAATAAGACCATTTGCGGATCTGTAAAGCCACACACCTTCATGTTATTGCAATTTTTTTAGAAGACATATATAACGAAACTCTCCAAAAGTTGAAAGGGCTATGGCTGGAAGGGGAAAGGGGGTAGAACGCATTAGGGGATCGTTTTAGAGTAGGGATGAGATGTTTTATCTGTGCCTAAATTATCGCTAATACGACCCCGGACACATCGTATATACAAAGAACTTTCATTATTTTGGCTACAACCAAACCGTACCCTTATCATACATACATACATACATAAGATCACGACTGTATCCCATAAGGGGTAGTCAGAGACTGGGCACTCACTGCAAAAACAGATGACTGCCACAATCCACGTTTCACCAAAACAATATAATGCACTTGGTGTGATAGGTGGTGAGCCCATCGCCACCATGCGCGGGTCGGGTGCACAGTGCAGTTTAATTCCTTACTCGCCTTTTACGAGATCCATTGGATGTGATGGAGTGGTAGTATTCTTTTAACGAGCCGCCACCACACGGCTCTATCCCTTATCGCGTTAAATTAAACGTTTTATATGCTGAGCAATTATGAAAGATAATTATCTTTGAGCATTCATTGAATACTTAATGAACTAATTAGCGCTCGGCATTAACTAATCATAAATCAAATGTATAATATCTCTTAGACAGTTACAGTACAGTTTACTGGTGGTAGGATTCCTATGCAGGAGTCCGTCTAGGTAGGTACCATCCCAGGGCCAGTTATTCTACCGTGAAGCAGTAGTGTGAAAACATTACTGTGTTTCGATTTGACGGGCATTGTCAGCTGGCGTAATCACTGGGCATATGAGACTTAAGAACCTATGTCTCAGGGTGATGGGCACAGTGTAGTGTCACACAGAAATTTTCTGGGTGGCACAGCGTTTGTTATGGGCAGACGTTGCACTTACCATCAGGTAAACGTTTTGCTCGTTTCATCACATGCAAAAAAAACAGTCTCAAAAAAAAATATTTCATAGTTATTGCGCTCACAACCTACAGGGTACAATCAGAAAACTACCACATCTAAAGTGATTGGGCCTGTTGGTTTTTTTTTTCGAGAAATGTATATGGTGGTGTAATTAGTAGTAGTGTGGTTATGGTTGAAAATGGTCAAAATTTAAACATTATAAATCAAGTTTTTGTTAATAGAACAGTTTGAATTCTTTAGTTAGATTTTATGGTATAAATGTTGCAATAATAGAACCATGCTTTTTATAAAAGCTAGACCGCTGGAAAATCATGGTTAAATGTTGCGCTGGAAAATACCTTTAATAGGTGATAGGATTTCTATCCAGGAATCCATAGATAGGTAAAAGACCAGTTATTCTGCCGTGAAGCAGTAGTGTGCAAACATTACTGTGTTTCGGTCTGAAGGGCTCTGAGAGCTAGTGTCATCACTAGGCATGTGTGAGTTAAGAACTGATGTCTCAGTGTGACGGGCGCACACATAAACTTTACTGGTGGTAGGATTCCTACACTAGCGTAATCACTGGGCATATGAGACTTAAGAACTTATGTCTCAGGGTGATGGGCACAGTGTGGTATCACACAGAGATGTTCTGGGTTACTCAGCATTTGTTATGGGCAGACGTTGCACTTACCATCAGGTGAACGTTCTTTGACTCGCTCGCTCACTCTTTGATATATCGCAGGTGCCCTTGACAATCCAAAAGAATGTGAATTTTGTCAAGACGCGAAAAAAAAGTATGGATATTGCGATAGGAATAATTTCTTAGTGTTACTTACTTTAATATAGGATATCTTGTCAGCCGTTTTGCCGTTTTGGTTTTTATTTTAAAATTTTCAATTACCACATACACGTAAGTTTTTTCTGCCTCCTGACGGCAAACGCAGCAATAAGTTAATTATTTTGATTATCGCATCAGCGTTACTTCGGGCGCGGGTAGGGTGGGGCGAGTGAGTGCCTGTGTTTGCGTGTACACTTGTGGCACTATATTATCTCTTGCACAGATAGCACAGGACAATATTCAGAAGTTGTCGCCGGGGTCGAAATCGGCCAGGAGAACATCATCATCACTTAAATTGCGATGAAATAATAAAATTGCTATGTTCAACATTGGAAAATAGGCTGAAATATGATGATGATGAATTATAGTGATTTTTGTACAAGGTTTTTGAAAAAAAATTATTAATTCAAAGCTACGTATGCCATTTAACTTAATCGAAGAAATTTAAAGAAATCACTAAACTGTCGAAATTCTATAAATTATTCACACAAATCACTTAGTACCCGTCTCCAAAACCTTCTCAGAAATTATAGGTTGCATAAGACCCGTAATGGCTTGCGTCGCTTTCGCTCACGCGACGGGCAATCAATTAAAGAAGTTACAGAGCGTTCAAAATCGATTCTTGCGAACTGCCACCGGAGCCGGTTGGTATCAACGCAATGTAGATCTTCACAGCGACTGTGAAATGCCCTTAATCTCTGAACACTTCAGAGAATTATCACGGCGGTTTTTCGAAAAAGCCGCGGTTCAATCAAACCCGCTGGTGGTTAAAGCAGCAAATTACCGACCAAATAGAAACGCGACCGAACGCAAACGTCGCCCGCGAAACATGCTAGACGACACGGACGTCTCAGCTCTTCCTGACCACGTTACCGTCAGTCATGATCCAGGCCACACTGTACACACAGTCAATAGCTTTAATATAACACGCACCACGACGCGCGACCGCCGTAGAGAGCGGCGCGCAATAGTCAATAATCACACCGCGTACACACGATTCACCCGTGTTCCAGGGCGGTTCTCACCGCCCAGAGTTACCGACACACAAGTCGACAGTCCGAATGGACGTCTGCAGCATCCCTCGGACGGTCATTAGACGACTTAAAATATTTAAGATATTCGAAATCGCGAAAGCACGCAGCGAACGCAACACAGTCCGAATTTCGAGGTTTTGTAGTTTTTATTTATTTATTTATGTTTGGGTCAAACCAAACCTGGCACGCGGGCCCCTGGCCTGCGAGCACAGTATCCGATGAAGCTGTAAAAGCCGAGAAGGCTAACAGCAATTACATCACCGAAAATATATATAGAAATTATAGGAGGCCTATGCTCAGCAGCGGAACGTTTATATGCTGTTAAATACTTTAACAAAACCTTTTTAAAGTCACATTCTAACAAACACCATAAATTATTTCAATCCGTATTTTATTTTTACTGCAATTAATGGGAATTATTATTTGAAATACTGAAGCGAAACTGAAGGACTTTTTATAATCACTGGTGATAGGATTCCTATGCAGGAATCCGTCTAGGTAGGTACCACCCCAGCCATTATTCTGCCGTGAAGCAGTAGTGTGCAAACATTACTGTGTTTCGGTTTAAAGGGCACTGAGAGCTAGCGTTGTCACTGGGCATATGAAACTTATGAACTGTTATGTAATGTTTCAGAGTGGCGGGCGCAGTGTGGTGTCACACAGAAATTTTCTGGATGACAAAGCATTTGTTATGAGCAGACGTTGCACTTACCATCGCGTTAACGTTTTGCTGGTTCCGTCACTTTTATCAAATAATAAAACAATTAAGCCGACCACATGACGGCTCTTCTCGGTATTGTTATGATGCTAGCGTGCGATAGCTAATAGTATTGCAGCCTTAAACTTTTTACAGTTTACGGGCTGCTTAATGAGAAAAAAAATTAAATAGGGTGTTTAGGGATTAGCGCTTTCGTACATACAAACTATCCAGCTTCATTAATTTAGTAAGATAAATCAATAGAATTATTCAGTTGAAAGCTTATAATTCTTACAGAAAAAGATATTTCTAAAGTAAGTTCGGAGTGTTTTATATTATCGACATTTTAGTTCCTTTAATATGTCTACATCAATGGTTACTGCCAGAAGCAAGCTGTCATTTGCACTAGTTATTCTACCGTGAACAGCCGCGTATAGACAGAAGCTTTCGTTGGAACTCTTTTTATCGTATACGATTGTAGGACAGCTGAAACAATTGGCTATCACGAGATGTCTAAGACACCCTGCAATCATAATAACGATTTAATCCAAATATATTATCATTTCGTACATGTGTAATGCATGGTAGCTTCCATAAATTTCATAGTCAGCATTTCGGCCTAGCACTAGTCCACTGCTGAACACAGGTCTTTCCCACAGATTGCCACAAAAGTTTGTAGCTCCCATTTTAGGGCGAATTCGCCATAGTTGCAACGCTTAGCAGATAATCACGCGCTCAGTGGTGAAGGAAAAAATTGTAAAAAAACTCGCATGTCGTCAGATTAAAAATATTATAAGGACATCTGAAGTCCTCAAACCCACATTGTGTTTTAGAGCCAGGAAGAGATGTAATTAGTTGCATGCATATATATAGCATTTGGTTTAAGTGTTTTTATTATTATAGAATAGTATCTTTTTATGTTTTCGTATTTTTTTGTTTAGATCTGTCGTTTTTTTTTTTGTTTGATCTTGGCACCCATTACATCTTTTCTGCTCGACCCGAAGGAAGACTGATAGAGAATGCTTGTGTGCAAACAAATGTTAAATAAAATAAATATATTGTTTACTATTATATGGACTCTGTCTATGAAATACATTTAGAAAAATAATCAACGTTTATTGGTTATATTGATGAAAAGTTTTCAAGAAAAATATATTGTAAAAATGTATTTCTCGGCTCATTAGATGTCAGGATCCAATACTGCGCCTCCGCGGAGACCGCTAGCGTAGCATTGGCCGTGAAATCCCCCAGAGTCAAGTTGAGATTTCAGCGACCAGATTACTTTGACCTCATTTATCACCTCGGAACTGTACAGACATGAACACTTACAGAACTCGATAGGGTATCGGGATACATTACTGAGATCTTCGTTATATGGCGGAGTGGTTAGGAGCTCAAATTGGTTTTATTGGGGGCGTCGGGGTGGTCTCATGTGATCGAGGTGTCATAAATGAGTTTCTGCCTCATTTACGTTGACTTTTCTGTCGTAAGATTTTGTCTCACGGTAAGTATTGCTACGTTTGCAAAAACGAACAAACAAATACAAAGGTTTTCATTAATTTTTAATAGTATATATGCATTAAGTTCCTGGGTTCGAATCCTAGCCGGAGCTAAAACAAATTGTGAGTTTTCGGGCCTGGTTTCGTTGTGCACGTGAAATTTATGTCTGTAAATGGCTTTGATTTTATTTCAAAGTAGTTGTAATATGAAACTTCACAAAAAAAAAGGAAAATAGTTGATAAGATACACACATACAGTCACACCCTTTTTCTTTATGTGGAGAGGCAGAGGCAGAGGCCACTCATGTATCCCACTTTTGCTCTCGGGAACGAGACGTGATGGGTGGCGAACTACGTCGCCGCCATTTTGGTACGAGTCAAAAAACTCTTGGTCCCAATTGCGTTCCCACGAGCAGTATAGTGACACCATATGGTGTTATTCTGCACAAATAAAGGCTGTCCGTACAATACCTTAATCGCCTCTTACAACATCTCGATAGAAAAGATATCTGCCGGTTTTAAATTATCACCAGTATCGGAACTTTGTGATTCTATATTGTTTGTAATTAAGGTTTGTAAATTATTAGGAGGCATCACCACATAAAGTAGCGCTTAATACGCGGTTTTTGACGTTATCTTATTTTGATTGGACTTACAAAATGTAAAATGGATTACCTAGTTTTCGTAGTTTTGGGCGGTGCTCTTCAATCCGCATGCAAAATTTAAAATGGTGTGTATTACCTAGTTTTGAAGAGCACCGCCCGTCGGTCGCCGCTCGGCGGTTGACAGTCGTAGAGTCAATATCACTTGATAATGCCTCGTTTTGAGGTGAAACACGTGTCGTGTTCTCGACTTCAGTGGTGTGTATTGCCTAGTGGTAGTGTTGTAGTGGTGGAGGGTATCTGGTGGCGACTCCCGGTGGCGGTATTGGCTTTCTTGTGCACGCTGTTGAGGGAGGGCGGGCAGTGCTCTTCAAAACTAGGCAATACACACCATTTGACATTTTGTATGCGATTCTTAGTAAATTAACATTCTTTCCGTTACAATAAGAAAACTAATCAAAAGGAAAAGGCAAATTTCATATTTTAATGCTTTGAAACTACCATTTTTTTACTGCAAAAAGCTGCTTGTAGATTGTCTCTGCGTAAAGTGCAAAAACTGTAAAGAGAGAAATAGTGCTGCCTTCATCGCTCCCACCGAATAGAAACCCGCTGGATGTCTACGTTTTCAACGCATCGTTTTTTAAATTAATATATGTATCCATGTATTATTTGTGTAAAGAAGTAAAGTAACATCCTATACATGTTCCACTGCTCAGCGCAGGGCTCCTCTCATTTCTGATAGGGGTTTGGAGCCGGGAAGAGTCCGCCACGTTGTTCCAATGCGTGTTGGCGGACTTCACATGTCTTCGAAATATTTATTATTACTCAGACATGCAGGTTTCCTCATGGTGTTTTCCTTCACCGCTGAGCGTGGTAAATCGGAAGTTGAAATTGAAATTAACGATTTTAGTGGTGCCGGCACGGGAATCGAACCCAGGTCGCTCGCGGCGAGCGCCTAGCACCTACACTGCCACGTCTCATTTATTTATTATTCGTGTATTATTGTATATTTATCATAATTATAATAAATTTGTTTAGAGTATTTTATCGAATTTAAATGAAACTAACTTAACTCGACGTTTCGAGTGCTTTACAGCACCCATGGTCACGGGAAGACTGAGGTGACAGATGTCCTGATGTCATAGTTAACCCGGACTACCTTCAGCTTTTAATTATTATTTTTGGTCCGATCTACGCAGAAAGAGATAACTGTGTCTGGAAATCTTGCAGCGGTATGCTTGGTTTTTGACTTAATTTTATTGATTATAACATCATCAGCATCGTCGCTCTAGTAAGTCTGCAGTCTGTGACCATGTTCTGGATTATCCCAACTATTACATCAGATTTGATTAACAACACATCTTTGCACAACGCGATGAAATCCGTAAAATTAGTTTCATTTAAATGTGTAGTGTTCGCGTTAATATAAGAAATCATTATTTTATCGAATTGTTACTATATTTTACATTTCTTAACAGCTTTTAAGTATTTTAATTTGACAACCGCGTGGCCTAGTCGTCAGCGTACCTGACTTCTACGCCGCGGGTCCTGGGTTCGACTCCCAGCCGGAGCCAACATTTGTGCAATACACAAATTGTTGGTTTTCGGGTTTGGTTGTGTTGGGCACGTGAAATGTATGTCTGTAAAACGCACCCACGTTACATGAGAGATCACCAATAATACTCATCTACACATCATGCTGTGAAAATCTTTATATGCTCGTTTCTACTTATACACATTTACAAAATTACACAATCGCTGACAAGCTATATTACTGAATCCCAGTGAGTCAATTTTCCGTGTTTGTTACGGCCGATATTTATCAGGTCATCAATTATACATATTGAGAGCGACGTCAACAAAACGGCTCACAGATAAATAAATTTTATATTTTGTACATTCGTATTGCCGTGTGGTGGTGGCTCGTTAAAAGAATACTACCACTCCATCTCATCCAATGGAACTCGTAAAAGGCGAGTAAGGAATTAAACTGCACTGTGCACCCAGCAGCGCATGGTGGCGATGGGCTCACCACCTATCACATCAGTGCATTATATTGTTTTGGTGAAACGTGGATTGTAGCAGTCATCTGTTTTTGCAGTGAGTGCCCAGTCTCTGACTACCCCTTATGGGATACAGACGTGATCTTATGTATGTATGTATTGAACAATAAATTTTTGAAATAAGCCTTCATATTTAACTGAGTGTCAATTCCAATGAAAGTACCACATAATTATGTGTGTCTGTCTCCTCGAGGTTAGTAGTTATGTGTGTGTGTATGTAGCCGGACGATACGGATAGCGAACTACGTCGTTGCCATTTTAGCACCAGTTAAGATTTCTTACTCTCCATGGAGACACACCCCACGAGCAGTATAGTGACAGCATTGCATGTTATGTTGTAATTCCTCAGGAATAAAGACTGTCCGTACAATACCTTAGTCGCCTCAGCAGGAAAGAGGCAGGTGCTATTCTACTCTGCCGGACACCTGTCGGCTATCTCGAGGACTAAAATGGTAATCGTGAGGAAACCTGCATTTTTTTTTATAGCATAAAGTGATGAAACGAGCAAAACGTTCACCTGATGGTAAGTGCAACGTCTGCCCATAACAAATGCTATGTCACCCAGAAAATTTCTGTGTTACACCTCACTGTGCCCATCACCCTGAGACATGGGTTCTTAAGTCTCATATGCCCAGTGATTGCGCTAGCTCACAGTGCCCTTCAAACCGAAACACAGTAATGTTTGCACACCACTGCTTCACGGCAGAATAACTGGCCCTGGGGTGGTACCTACCTAGACGGATTCCTGCACAGGAATCCTACTAGTATCTACTAGTAGTACTGCATTATTGAGAAATAAAAATTTTGCAAAGGCATGTGAAGTCCATCATATTTTCAGTGATGCTACTGTTGTCAGCCTTTTGGCTTTTTATAGCTTCATCAGATAGCTGTGCTGGCCAGGTTTGGATTGACCCAAACATATATATACTTATAAAAGACTCCCTAAATCATGTGAAGGCCGCCAACCCGCACTAGGTCGTCGTGGCGGACTCTTCCTGGCTCCAAAACCCTGTCAGAAACGAGACCTGAACTCAGTTTTTTTTAATTGGATAAAGTGACGACACGAGCAAAACGTTCACTGCTGTGTCACACAGAACATAGTGTGAAACCACCCGAGGCAGGAGTTATTAAGTCTGATATGACCAGTGATTACACTTAACTATGGGGCATTTATAGGCTGTTGTTAATTTACGCATAGCCTAGTGGTTCGCGTACCTTAGTTCTACGCCGCGGGTCCTGGGTTCGAATCCCAGCCGGAGCCAACGTTTGTGAAAAAACACAAATTGTTGGTTTTTCGAGTCTGGTTTGTGCATGTCATACAGAAGAAATCTCACTGGGGGGCATCGCTTTTAAAAAGAATTTATTATTTTATTTTGCTAATGATTTATCTATATTATCTATGCAACGAGAAGATTATTTTTTTCAAACTGAAAGAAGATTCTTTCATTGCTAAGGAGATGTCGGATCGGTAGGAAAATGAGGAACTAGTTTTTCATTTTACTGCCACGTTGAAGTCATTATTTAATTTTCAGTTAGTGCACATTAAGACAAAACGAAGAATGTAACAAAACGAAATATTTCTGCTCTTATTCATGCAAAAACGTTACAAAAATGAGCACAGAGGAAGCGTACCGTCGCTTTGCTTTTTTGCATCATATTTTCTTCAACAGAAATATTTTTTTTTTATTTTAAACACAGGATTCATTCCAGCGAGTTATTTTAAATTGTATTATTTTTAATGGATTCATAAAGTAAACTTGGATTTTTTTAAATCCAAGCAAATGGTTATTCCGGACCGATACGACTTAGGGAACTTCAAGAAAAGAGCCTATTCCTTCCTCAAAGGCCGGCAACGCATCTGCTATTCCTCTGGTATTGTAGATGTTCATGGGCGGCGGTGATCACTTTCCATCAGGTGAGCCACTTGCTCGTTTGCCTCCTCTAACATAAAAAAAATCGGATGTCCGCTTGGTCGAATTTGATCACGGCGATTTTTGATGCCACCAACCGGGTTGTTTTGGGTGCTGTTTTTATTCCAATATTATCGCAATACTGGATAGATTGGTATAAGTTAAGATGCAATCACAAAACAATCTGTGTACAATACAACCACAATACTGGTTGTAGGATTCCTATGCAGGAATCCGTCTAGGTAGGAACCACCCCAGGGCCAGTTATTCTGCCGTGAAGCAGTAGTGTGCAAGCATTACTGTGTTTCGGTTTGAAGGGCACTGTGAGCTAGCGTAATCACTGGGCATTTGAGACTTAAGAAATGATGTCTCAGGGTGACGTGCGCAGTGTGGTGTCACACAGAAATATTCTGGGTGACACAGCGTTTGTAGTGGGCGGACGTTGCACTTACCATCAGGTGAACGTTTTGCTCAATTCGTCACTTAAAAAAAAAACAATCAGTCCCGAAGACGTGGCGTACAATGACGTGACAGGTGGCGAACCACGCCGCCGCCATTTTGAAACTAGTCAAAGATTCTTAATGACCTCTGCGTTCCCACAGCGATATATTGTTATGGTATTGTATATTATGGTATTATTCAGCACGATTATAGGCTTTCCGTACAAGACCTTAGTCGCCTCTTTTGATACTTCGGTAGGAACGAAGTAGGGTTCTTACCGATCAGCTTGATCCTTTCCCTGCGAAGAGACGTTGCGTTCTTTTGCATTTTTATCCATTTACCATAGGGAACGTTCCGAGGAATTGTTCGGAATTATTCCAGCCGCCGTTTTTTGCCATCGTACCTCGCAGCGTTGCACAAAATTCCATCCACATCGTCTTGATGACTGGCATTCCACCACCGTGCGCTTTTCGCGGAATTTTCTGCCACGCACAACCACTCGATGGAACTTGCTACTGCCAACTGCATTTCCCGACCGATACCTTGTAGGGACCTTCAAGCCTGTGAGAAAGAGCCCGTTCCTTTCTCAAAGGCCGGCAACGCACCCGCGATTCCCCTGGCGTTGCGGATGTTTATGGGCGGCGGTGATCACTTAACATCAGGTGAGCCGTTTGCACGTTTGCCTTCTATAAAAAAAATGCTATTCTACTCTGCCGGAAATCTATCGGCGACATTAAATTAAGCGCAAAATTATAAAATTTATTGATTTTATTATAAATTTAGATATTTTTTTATAATATTATTTTAAAGGAAGGTAAGTTACTTTGCTAAGATCCGCATGCAAAATATAAAAAATATAATACGGCCGTCTGTCGTGTAGAGTATGACGCTTGATAATGCCTCGTTTTGGGGCGAAACACGTGTCGTGTTCTCGACTTCAGTGGTGTATATTATCTAGTGGTGGTATTGTAGTGGTTGGTGGAGGGTACCTGGTGGCGGTTCCTGGTGGCGGTTCCTGGTGGCGGTTCCTGGTGGCGGTGTTAGTTTGCTTGTGCACGCTACTGAGGGAGGGCGGGCGGTCGCCTTAAAAAAACTAGGTAATATACATCATTTTTATATTTTCCATGCGGATCTTAGCAAAGTAACGAAAAGGAAGGTAACTTCCTTCGTTATAATGGATTTCCGCAAAGTAACGCCTGATTCTATTAACTATATAATATTATTTGTTAATAGGTATGTAAACGATGATAATATTTTTAACCCAATTCTTCACCACTTCTTAGTTACAAGTTCATTCGATCACGACCTGTTAGGAACGTATTCTCTCAGCGACCGGATTGTATTAATATTACAGTTCTTATATAAAAGTGATTGTAAACATTTCTTCCTAAAGTGAAACTTCAAGTTAACATCTAAGCTACATTCCTGTATTTCTGATATTCGTACTTTAATACGTTGAAACCTCTTATACTTAGTTTTCCAGACGGTTGGCTTTCGCAAGAAATACGAGAAATATTGAATTATAGGGGAGGGATTCTCCTGTCCTATGGCATCTCGTGCCGACGCGTAGTCTGATGAATATTTTACGACGTTAGTGAAAGGGGGCTTGCCAAATATCGTAGCCATATTGGAAACATTTATTATACTATTATCCTTTACCTTAAAAACATACACAATATTATATATTTGAAGACAAAAATTACTTTTTTATTTAAAATTATTTTTTTTATTTAATAATTCAGGTAGGTAATCTTTATGTATTAATTATTAATATGTATTATTAATTTATCTTCTGTGCGTGTATATGTCACTGAACTCCTCCTAAACGCCCGTACCGATCATGATGAATTTTTTTGTGTGTTTGTTTGGTTCCCTGGATGGTTTAGATTCATTGTTGGACCCGGTAGGTGGCGCTGCGATAGAGTACTAGGAAAATGACAAAAGTCACTCAGTATATAGTTTATCAATAATTCGAATATCGAAAATCGTTTGCTGAATCTCTTAACAGCAGGCAAGCCAACGTTTGGGCAGGACAACGTCTGCCGGGTCCGCTGGTACTATATATTTCTATACAATTAATATTCTATTGCTAAATTTAATATGTATAAATATTTATTACAATTAAAGTAGCATTAACTACATTCGCCTACTTCTTGCTGTATGGTAGCGGCTTAAGAGAATCTACCACCCCATCTCATCTCGTGGGTGTCGTAAAAGTCGACAGAGGGAAAATGAAAACCAGAAAATGGGCACCAGCATCTTACTGGATCATCTGTATAAACAAACTGCGGTTGCAAATTCGCCTGACAAGCGTGGCAACTATGGCAAAACCCTTCCAAAATGAGAGCTTCATTTTTTGTGGCAATCTATTGGGAGACCATTGTTCAGCAGTGATAGACTGTTATGATGATGATGATGATGATGATGACCTACTTCTTTCTATCTCTGCACATCTCAAATGTTGACTGGTAGAGAATGCCTCAGGCATTAAGTCCGCATATATACATTGTACGCGTATGAAGTAGAATAAATATAATAAATAAATTAGTGAAATGTTTTTTTATTTAAAGTATGTGTCACAGCTATTTACGAGTATATATATTTATATATATATATATATATATATACCTCTTGTATCGTGATTGTATATGTATTACACATACACAAAACAACCAGACCAGTATAATAAACAATTTGTGTTGTCAACTGTTGACTCGAACTGCCATTCGAACCCAGGACCTGCAGAGATAAAGTCAGGTACTCTGACATCTAGGTCTTTTTGTCATTTTACACACACTATTATTTCATTTGGCCGTACAGGCATGGGCCGTGTCTATCCCTGACAAATGACAGAATGCGCGGGCTATTCTTCTCCTGTGTGTCATGTCATCGTCTTGAAAATGAGGGCCAATAACGAGTCCACTGCTGGAGATATTCCTCGCCCACAGAGTAGCACGAAACACCGCCCTGAGCCACCTACAACCAATGACTTTCCGCAAAACAGGACGTCACTCTATTTTTCGTTTAAATACCCCAAAGTAGCACCACTTCTGCAGTGTGGGTGCGTTCTACAGACTTAAGTCTCAAATGCCCAGTGATTACGCTAGCTCTCAGTGCTCTTCAGACCGAAACACAGTAATGTTTGCACGCTACTGCTTCACTGCAGAATAACTCACCCTGGGGTGGCACCTACCTAGACGGATTCCTGCATTGGATGGGATTCGAACTCAGGACCAGCGTCGTTTTTGATGTGCAACATCTATTGGCGCGCTTTTGAGGTAAAACCGACTCGTGTGCCGTGACGTAAATGTGCAGCTCAAATTATATCGTTAAATCCAATAATAATTATAGCCGTTATAATTAAAGAACATAAAATGAGCTACAATTATAACGTATTTTTTTTTTTAAATAAAACTACTTTTTTACGGATTTTATCGCGTTTAATTTTTGAACT